>OY783228.1:12835112-13225112 GCA_963678685.1 Patella ulyssiponensis
GCAGTGGCAAGTTGTTATGCGATATCTTTTGCATCAAAAAGGGGGTTGGATGGCGTCGTTTCGATTCCCCGGTTGTACGTAACAAGGAGTAGGGTCGCCTGTCCAGCCTCGTGGGTTTTCTCCGGGTCCTCCAGTTCCCCCCCCCAACTGCTAAAGACTCCTACGCACAAGCGAATTATTGAAATGAAATTGAACCATATGTTATTCCCGAAATGATTTAGTTTGTGTCGAATAGACGTTAAACACCATTTCTCCCCCTCTCCCTCTCTCCACATTGTCCGATTTAGAAAATGCTTCTGCTACAATTCTTGTACCAAAATGGAAAGAAAATAGTTGGAGCTGCTAAAGTCTATTCCATCTAATAGGACCTGACTAGTGTTTAAATATATTTACCACAACGGTTAAGTTAACCTCTCCAATCTTTTTAGGAACTATAATAAAATTATGAGATTTGGCTTCGTTAGAACAAATGCATAGGCTGGTGACCGATCCAACATCCGGGTCTATATCTATGAATTCGGAATTCTTCAATTCTAGTCGTATCTAAAATAAATATAATACAAAATTCTAATTTGTGAATCGCAGTATTCAATTCAGTAAAATAACCCAGTACAGATGAATCTGTGAAATGGTAATCGTTGTGTCACCCTGTGGAGAAATATTCCCCCCTTCGGCATTGTCCATGAATAATATCACATGTTAGTCCCAAAATGACCTAAGTAGTAAAACATAATAAATTCAGTGGCTCAGCATATTAAGGCCCTGGATGGGTAGCACGATTTACCCAAATCCACCATTATTTCATCTTATAAGGCAATAATTTATGTCGATATATCAAAATATACGTTCTTTATGCTAAACTTTAATTTTAGAAAATCGTACAGTTTTTGTGTCAAAAGTTCCCCTCAAATTATGGTTTTGGAAACTGCATTTTGAAGAAAATTTTTGAAACACAAACTTTATGATTTTAAATCAAAAATAACAATTGGGCATGTTATCAAATAGAGATATCATTTATTATCAAATGAGTTGAAATAATGGTGGATTTGGGTGAGTTGGGTAGATTTAAGTGGATTTGACTAAGGGGTTGGAGTTCCCTGATCCAATCCCAACATTGGTTCAGACAGTTCCGTTAAGTAAGCCATATAATTTCCTACCTAGAACCATGCATGCCCGCCTGCCTTATTTAAACTAGATGGCGCACATGAGAAAAGCATTAAACCTCATTCCAATAAGTTTCTTCTGCAAATCATTCTATTTATCATGTTGGCGGAATTCGGTGGTTCACAAATTGCTTGACTCACCTGAACACATTCAGCAAAATAGTTGAATGTTGTTACTTTAATAGGAATAAATTCGCCCCGGATAGCTGAGTACGGCAGATTAAACGACGTAAAGAATGGTTGGAACGTTGTAATGGCCGCATCATTTGAAATACCGACACCCTTTTCTTTATGGGTACAAACAGCGTTACCAAGCCATTTAGTAATGGTATGTGGTAGTTCTTTGTTCATTACTAACTTCCCAGTTTCTCTACAATTTAAATGAATACAGAATTAAGAAATAATATGCTAACAAAAGATTGGAGTAACCATATCGTGTGTAAATCACCAATTAATAAAATAAGCTGTTATAAAAAATGTCATTTTCCATTCTAATTTTGAACCAGTAACGGTCGGGGGCAAGATAATTTTGACACATGCCGTGATTTCAAGGCTGATAAAAATGTATAGTTAAATAAATACGTCATTAACACTGTTTGAGTGATGTGGCAGTAACTGAGAACTAAAAGTTTTATTTCATACGATCTAAAATTAGCGCACATTTAAAATTCATTTTTTGGCGAATTAATTTAATGTGTGTGTGCATTAATTTTATTTGTGCAACCATTTATATCCATCACAGGAATCGGTTTATCTTTACATTCTTTCTATCGTGTTTAATCTTCAATAACAGAGACGGGATTGGATGACCGAATGGTTAGCGAGTACGCACTGTATCATAACGCCTGTTATTGAGTCAACTGGCGGGATTTCGATTCCTCGGTTGTACGTGACAAGGAGTAGGCACGCCTGTCCAACCTGATGGGTTTTTGTCCGGGACCTCTCACTGCTAAAGATCCCTAAGCGCAAGCGAATTATTGAAATAAAAATGAACCATGTATTAATCCCGAAATGAGCTAATAATTTGTCTCGATTGGATTACAATTCTCTCTCTCTCCTTATTTTTGAACCAGCAACGGTCGGGTTCAAGATAATTTTGACACAACCCATGATCTCGTGGCCAATAAATATGTATTGACAAAATAACATGGGCCACGTGGCCCTTTTTGAATTATGTGGCGGCATCTGATAACTCGAATGTTTATTTCATATGGTCTATCATTGTCGAATTAATATTTAATTTGTGTGTGCATTAATTCTATATATAGGATCATTGACACCCATCACAGGAACCGGTATTTATCTTCACGTTTTTTTTTAAATCATTTTTTCCTCTTCAATAGCAGATCTTAAAATTTAATCAACCTACATATTTCTTTTCGGATTTGGCATCCATACTCCAATTTAACAACCCTACTTTAAGATGCTTGAGGTTATATTCTATATATTACGTATGTCATTCAGACAGTATTCAAGCGATCTGAACTCGTCTATCAAGAGATTTCTAGCATCTCTTTATGGATATCAAGATTTTGTATTTCAAATGTTGATATACTATACGGGCTCAATGATACCTAGGGGGGGGGGGGCACAAATTCCCGAAAAAATTTCGGTTTTTACAGAGAGCGGCGCCGGTCTTCCTCGAGTGGCGAAGAAGCTCTGTATTCCAGCCATCCAATCACACTGTTGGAACTGCATTCGCAAATACTAATCGATGCCCGAAAATGTCGCACAAAGTAGAGTGGCTCCAGACAAAATGTTTTAATCCATAATCAACTCAGTACAAATTCGTGGTATTCAACTAAAAGAAAAGTAAAATTAGTGTTAGAAATGCCCCCCCCCCCCAAAAAAAAAATCGGGTTTACAGATAGCGGCGCCGGCTTTCTTCGAGAGGCTAAGAAGCGGAACTGACCTTGTATTGACCCCCTAAGATAATTTCGGAATATTTGACGGTCGCAAACGCGTTTTTTTTTTGCTACTCCAGCCCGTAAAATTAGATTATTGAGATGGATCCATTTGGCATGGATTACATTATTAGAATAATTGCCAGTCATTAATAATTCAAATGTAGGTGTTTGTTCAGATTATGGTAAAAATCAAAATAACTTCAAGAATGGACTATTTTTGCAGAAAGCTTTCTCGATTTTCACCATTTCTCGCCCAGTTTCCGCCCAATATACAAGTTTCTAAATTAGATTTCGGGCACTATAATTTTGCCGATTAGATGAAATAATTTTTTTCACTTTACCCGTCTGCCCGAAAAGTCATCTTCCCCGAAAGTTAGTGGGCAGCTGCCCCCCTGCCCCCCTGGCTCGTACGCCTACGAATCTTCTGTGTACTTGATAGCCGCTTGTTATTGAATAAGTTCTAGAAAAGCATGTCTATTAACTGACAGTTTATGTGGGGGTTGATGGGAACGAGGAGTCCCCCGTCGTATTTGGCTGACATCTTGAAATAAAACGAATTAAGTTGACGCGAATATATCGGGTAAGTTGTTGAAATCTGCTGTATGTCCTTAGGTGTCCTTGAGGTGGATGTTTAAGACATCTTGAGACCTACGATTCTAAGGGAATTAACAACCTAAATTGATATGAAATGTTATGGTCACATTCAATAAACCGAAAGCACCTGTTTTAAACATTCCGGAACCACGGGGGCTGGAGATAGCGAGTTTGATCCGGGTGTTGGCCGAGGAAATTAATCTGGATTTTGCGCCGTGATTTCCCCACTTGTCCTTGTCAGGACGGATCGTATAGTCGTTTACATTGGATGAAACACCGAGGTCCCGTGTACATATTAGCGTGCACGTAAAATAACGTTTGACAATTGGAATTCGAAATAAGAGTAGGCCATAGCGCCGCTGTCCTGACAAAATTTCCCTAATGGCACACTGCATGGCGTATGCCCGTCTTCATACGTCCAGGGCAGTAGGACCTCAAACCCCATTTTGTTACATTTCATTTCTAAAGCACGGTTTGTGCAGAAAAGTATGACGTCAATCTCACGCACATAACATTGTCAATAGATGGACACAGCTCACCAATTATTCCCACGCCAAATTTTTTTTTAGACCCCCCTCCCTTACTCGTTTCCCCCTTTGTCATGGCGATTGTTGTTGACTTTTTGGTGTAGAGAAAAAAGGGCGGACTTATAATGAACCTATATATGTGCTTTTGGGCAAGAAGTTGCCACATGATGCTCCATCTATGGTAAAAAGCGCTCTATCTAACGGAAATTCTGGAAAAAGTTAGAGCCGGTCTAAGAGACGACAATTAACATTAAAGCCAATGGGGAAATCATTGGTGATCGGTGGCCAGACATGGCTTCCCACTCATCTGTCGCAAGACCAAATGAACGGGTGTGGGCGGGTGTCTTGCTAGATTATTCGAAATAAATATATAATAAGAAATGATTATGACGTATCATTATCCTATTCAGAAATATGTCAGATACTAAAAGGAATTCCATCCATCAATGGTGACCCTTGATCCGTGTTATTTTCTTGCAACAATAACAGATAAGTTACGTGGCCTTTACTCCGGCAATCTTACATCCATCAAATTGTCATAAGTACGTATGTGAATAAACCTTAGGTCAATGACTTGATAGTTACCAATATCCATCTTAATAGTGCCTATGAATCGACTGCTTGATGGTGGTACTCTCGGCTGTCAATGAAAGACATCTCCTACAGATCAGGTTTCTGGTTTTAGGCCACATTAAAAAATATTAAATGAAATGGAGTTTAACGTCCTACTATTCTGCTCCGAACTGGGTTAATGAAGACGGTCATGCGCCATACAGTGTGCAAAACGGGAAATTTTGCCCGTAGAGCAGCAATGCGGCCTACTCTTTTATCGAATTTAAACTCTCAAGGGATTTTTTACGTGCACGCCAATGTTTAGACGGGATCTCGTTTATTTGTCCCATCCAAACAACTAGACACAGCTGTCCTTGTTAGGTATTCCGTCCTGCATCACTGAGAAGGCAAAACCACACCGGAAAATCTGGATGGACTGTGTATGCCAATGTAGGGATCGAACATCCGACCAACAGGCTAGCGAGCCAACATCTTACCAACTAAGCCACCATTATGGTTGTCAGGTTATATTCTCATATTTCCCAAGTAACTTACTCTGTTATTAAACATACATTATGCAAGAGCTAAAACGGCCTATCGCAAGTCTTTTTTAGGCCTGTAATGTTGTCTGAATAATTACTTAAACATTAATTAACTGATCCAGACCATAATCAACTCTCGATGTCAACGCTAGTCTGTGATTTTTACTGGATTAGGATCAGATTTGCTGCTCAACTTTCATTCATGATTTAATCATGAATTGGTTAATCGATACTATGTTTCTTTATCATACCGACTTTAGTAATGATGATCGCTTAAATCTCGGTTTAGAGTGGATCAATTTGACTGAAATTATCGAGATTTTAACTATTATAACGAGATCTACCAGCTCTTTTTCTATCTCCCATAACGTATCTTTAAGTACAGTACCCTAATAAATATTACTGACAATCATACGGAACATTGTACGTCATCGCAAATTGACAGATTGTTATTAGAAAATGCCAACCATCGATTTCTGTGGTTAATTCGCCCAAAAAATTTCAAAGTCATTTTTTTGCGAACGATATAATTATCCTGCTAAAAGCATGTAGTAAAAAGAGTGAAACGACTGAAATTATAGTCCATATAGATGGGAGAAGAAAAATGCTCCTTTCACGTTATGACACGACCATTAGTTACTTCGTGTAAAGAAACTTGTATTCAGCCTAGCATACACTAAGGGTAAAGTGTCATATGTCACGCAAGATTCATACTCCTCGCAGTGTTTCGTTATATTAGAACTAATGAGGGATTTGTCGGGCAATTGCTTCAGGAATATGCACAAGAACAAGTATCGCCATAAACGGCGTGTATAAAAGGATAATGAGATAAATGCGGTCAGATCATCATTTGACAACAAAATAGGGGAGTCAATGGGCTCAGTAAATGGGGTGGGGTTAGTTAACGCCTGAGCATTGTCTCATAAGGTCTGGCATCGAGTCAAATGGCGTAGTTCCATTCTCCGCTTGTACGTGACAAGGAGTAGGGTCACCTGTCAATCCTTGTGGGTTTCCTCGTCGTACTACAATTTCATCCCACTGCTCAAGACCTCTACGCACAAGCAAATTAATGAAATAAAATTGAACCATATGTTAGTCCCAAAATGACATAGTGTGTGTTGAGTTGACGTTAACCCCATCCCCTTCCCGCATCAGGTTTTTTAAAAATGATTTTCTGAGAACCAGAATGTTTTAGTGTTGCCTTACAATAGAATATGAATCAGCCAATTGAATGGCATATAACAATTTAACTTCGAAGAGACTGAAAAAACAATTAACCCTGAAAAAGACCCATCTTCCTTATAGCAACACGCTTGAAAAAAAACCAGACAAAATATAGCTTCATTCGACACAAGGTTTGGATAATGCTGAGCGATCTGGGGCCGCGAGGTTGAATACAAGTACTACCGATAAGGTTAAAGATGTCCCGGTCGGTTATAAGACCCAGTCCGTTATAATCCGTAATAAATATAAAACCATTTTTAGCTTTACCCAATAACTTCCAAGTTCCATAACCAGGTTTCTGGGAAGAAGTCCCGGACAGCTACTTGTTTCTTTTCTGAAAAAGATAATTATAAAGACTGTGATAAACTTCTGTAAGCAAACGTGTCAATCCAGAACCGGGAGAAGTTTCAGTAAATCGAAAATGTGTTGTCTGTGAGAAGAACCACTCCCCCCCCCCCCATCACGCTTACCCGCTCCTGGCGATGCTTCTAAATAGGACTTCGGTTTGAACTTTTGATCTATCATTCTATAGTTTATTATAACGCGAAACTAAAATTGTCCATTTATTGACACAAGCTCCAGTAAGTTTAGACAAACATGAATCGTTTGGAGAATATAAATGCGGCTATATTGGAAAACAGGCAGACCTTTCTTACTTCCAGTTTCTGCGGGTGATACAGGTGGTGCGTCAAATGAATCATCGCCAGAGAAACTGTCATCAGCAGATATATAGGATCTCTTCCATACTGCTTTACATGGTCTGTTGTCTATCTTTAGATCGGTCAAATACACTACGCCTGCAGTCTATAATATAATAAATACACCATACTAACAGTCTGTAATATAATAATATAACAAATATACACTACACCAGCCGTTTATGATATAATAAATACACTACACCAACTGTGTATAATATAACAAATATACACTACACCAGCTATCTTTAATAATAAATACACTGTGTGTAATATAATAAATACACTACACACTGAAAAAAAAATTGTGTTGAAACAACACAAACTTGTGTTGTTTTCAACACAAGTTGGGTGTTACTATTTAACAACACAAACTTGTGTTGAAACAACACAAACTTGTGTTAAATGTTGAAACAACACAAGACTTGTGTTAAAATTTATCAAACAACACAAACTTGTGTTGAAACTTGTGTGAAAAGCTACACAATACTTGTGTTGAAATTTCTGAAACTTGTGTTGAAATTTCTGAAACTTGTGTTGAAATTTTTGAAACTTGTGTGGTTCAATACAAACTTGTGTATAACCACCAACAAAAACTTGTGTTATATTTTCACCCAATTTGTATCCATTATAGCAACCTTTCCCTTGCAGTACCCCCACCCCCTTTACCCTGTTTAACCTGTAATGTTTGAATAATGAGGTAACAATTATATATTTTTTGTTAAATAATTATTTATTCAAACATGATGGGAAAAAAGTAAATATACATTTGAATGTTAACAGAAAAACAGAAAAATAATTATTATACTAACAAAATTGTGTTATATAATGACCCCCCCCCCTTTCCCCATGCCAAAATATATAAAAAGTTATTTTTTTACACTAAAACAAGAAGGAGAAAATATAAAGATATATACACAGTATTTCTACCCCATACCCCCAAAATATATAATTCAAAAATGTCTAAATTTAATAACATCCAAACCAAGCACTAATAAGATTAATTATACACTAATATTTTATGACATTTTTACATAAATGGAGCAAAGCATCAAGATTACATAATTTAAAAGAAGGTTGCAAATACATGTATTAAGTAATGTGTACATAAGCAAGGGGGGAGGCATAATGGTTCAATGAGTATAAGACGTTGGCCGAGAATTTTCAGCTAGATTTTAGGTCATAGGTCCATCATGTCAGTAGTGTAGGACATGGCAAGGTATAATTGGGCACAAGCCCGGAATCGACCCCCCCCCCCCCCATTGCGTTCACTTTAAGGACCCTAGACAATTGAATTATTTGACTCAATGACAAGACCTTCTGATCCAATGTGGGTGAGTTTACCATTTGCGCCCCCTCTCGGGTTCCCTTGACAGTTGAAATATTTGATATAAGAGAAAGTTAGTTTCAGGACAGGATCACCCTAATAACACAGAAAAGTAGAAAGGGAAAGTCACCTTAATGCAGGTCAAAGGCTTTTTGTAATTCTGGGTATATTTGATCTACATTTGGTTTCTAAATATTGCCTATTAAATACTTTATGATTTCCGACCATATTTCTAAGTGAGCTATATGTCACTTTACTGTCTATATGATACATAAATTTGTAAAGAGAATTAAAATCTGATTGCTTTGGGAGAATATTTAACATTAAAAACAAAAATAAATATTTAAAAATTGGGTCAAATGCATTCTTTTCCAGAATTATAAAACAAATTGATGTCTGGGTTCTGTCGTTGTTATCATACATCAAAATCTCTTTCAATGGAAATCCAGCCTAAAAAATAAAAACAATAGGCAATAAGAATACTTTTTTATGGTTCTTTAAATAAACAATTTATTTTGCAACATCGAGAGTGAGTCTCTATTTTGTTTTAACTTTGCGTAACACTTAGTATGTCTTGTCCAGTTATAAACCCGGGCAGATTATTATGTTCAAATCAAATGGGTTAGAACTTAGAAGTCCGAAAAAAATCGGGAGATTTGGGACCGAAACCTCATAATAACTATTCGCCCGGTTTCAACATGTATTCAGTTTCCAAATCCTAATTCTCTACTACATCAGGACAGCGCCTATTTACTTTGCAATGTCTAATTATTTTGGCCCATTCATATTTTTTTTCCATTGGCAACAAATTAGATATTACCTTTCATTCTATTTGAAAAGTAAAATATTGTTCAACAAAATTATACTGCTATTTACAGTAAAAATACACTTATCAAAACTTGAAGAAAATCTATGGATGTGATTGTTAAAAATCAAGCATGCCAAGTACTTGAAATAGCAGAGACATAGGCATTGCCCCGATTAGAAAAACTAGATTACCAAGCAAGTGTATAGAACTAGTTCCTTGATTAAAAATACAAATATGTATGTTACTTACATTTTGCCTGATTATCAAACTTTGTGAGAAAAAATTTTCACAATATGAATAGCCATTTCAAACTGTCTTGATCTTTCTGATGTAGTTAACTGAGAAAAAAAATATACTATATTAGTCGACTTAAATAGACTCAACAGTTATAAGATGAAAGCTTTAATTACATTGTATATATGTTAAATGTTTTAGTTAGCTTTGTCACGAGATGAAAAAATGAAATGAAATGGAGTTTAGCGTCCTACTGTTCAGCTCCCACTTGGCATATGCCATACAGTGTGCTATGAGAGCAATTTTTCCAGGTACCGCGAGTAAGGTCTACTCTGATATCAAATGTTAGTTACATTTTTTTGTTTATCAAGCTGTGTGAGAAAAATTTCCACAATATAAGTAGCTATTTCCATCTGTCTTAATCTTTCTTCTCCTATAAATGCATCCTTGTATCTTAATTTCTAATGCATTAGCGACTTACCAAATCTGATGATATGTTGAATTTCTCTCAGAGATGGAGAACCTTGTTTATTCATATATGGCTGTTTCTAAATGTATATGTACATGCTAGTACCATGGCACCACAAATGTCTTTGAAATTTCTTTCTGTACAATAATGTCATATTATTCTTTATCATCTGAAATAAGCATAAGAGAACTTTTCTACAACACATGTTCTCGGTGCATCAAAGTGATCAAATGTGATTATTTATTTTAAGCTTTTTGCTTCAAGCACTGCTAATTTATGTAAACTACAATTATAGTAGACACATTTAAAGTAACATTTTATCAACCAACTGTAGAATAAAGTTGTTATGGTCATTACTTAATCAAGCAAGTAGTGATATTTTAGTTAATGTGCATTTAGGTAAAATTAACATACCAAGCATTATTTCTTGACTTTTGTCATATCTTCTTTATAGTTCCCTTGTTTGGTTTGTAATGAAACTGTTCTCGGCTCCTGGATAAAAATATACAATTGCTCAAAAATGGGTAATAACAACTGAAGATCAAGTCATTTGTTGTAATCCAGTGGAGGCGCAAGGGGCACGCGCCCCCTCTAATTTACGACAGTGCCCTTTTTTACTGCTGAAAGTGCCTTTTCTCAGACCTAAATATGTCCGTTCCGAACGTTTACTTAGACGAAAATATCAGCCAAATAGCTCTTGGAATGGCAACAGATGCAAGAAAATGACGGATAATTTTCTTGGGGCCCCCCTCCCTCAGCGGCGTGCCTCGTCTCCGCGATCAGTGCCCTCATTTTTCGGCGCCCCCGCCCCCCTTTCAAAATTCCTAGATCCGCCCCTGCAAGCCCCTTGACAAATAGACATGTTTCATCAATTAGTTCCTCCATGGCAGTTGGAAATACAATATTTGCAAACAGTATTTTAGTATATTATTTACATTTTAGCGCTTTTGGCTCTAACAAATTTTGATGCATTTTAACGCTTTTAGGGACTATTGTTTTTTTTATGAAAGGGTGTAACATATGAACAAGTAAAAGCTTAATACGTGTATATGAACAAGTAATAGCGTACTACATGAGCCCGGAAATTTCATTAAACTCACTTAACAAAAGTCAAAGAAATTCAACTGTCAAAAGTTTCTTGGTGTTCGTACTTGAAATGACAAAGCCCAAGACATTGCATGCCGAAGAATAACTAGATTGTGGGGAGTATGGACCCGGTTCCTCATTCAAGAACAAATATGTATGGTACTTACTTGGCCTTTAACTGATTGACAATCTCTGAGAACAAAATTTCCACAGCCATTTTCAACTGTCCCTTTGGCGGTTGGTTACTGAAATAAATATGCCAGATAGTAGTTGACTTGAATTAAGTTGACAGTTTTGATTTGATTATATTCACAATAACCCATAATCAGTTAAAACGTGTAAAATATAAAGCCCAAAACCATAATCATATGCTATAATCCATATGCTGATACCCTCACATTTTTGTTCTGTACGGAGACAATGCCAAAATCATGTTTAAATCATCTTTTAAAGAGCAGATATGTGAACTACAACAGTAACAAAGCAAACGAATATCAACTATGTCACACTGGGGCTGACAGGAGGGGGGGGGGCACGGCCTGGTTAAAAGATACAGTATTTAGTTGTGGGATCGGAAACAAGCATGGGCTTACATAAATTCATTTTCCTGTATCTTTATATAAAATGATAATTATAGGCAAAGGGGGGCATTATTGTTAAAAATAATAATAATATAAAAATGTTACCGGTCCTTCTTTGCAAATTCTAAACGATCTGCTTAAAACTGGAGGGCCATATATACATGTACTACATCATTGTCTGAAAAACAAAATCTAATCATATTGACTGTGGCTGAAATTTTTCACATAATGTAGATTTCATTTCAATCAAAGAACTAACATAAAAGAGCAATACAATATTATTTAGTTTATGCACGAGTTAATTTCTATTTTGGCCAAATTTCCCAAATCAAAATGGCGGCGTAGTAGAAAAATAAATGAATTGACTCTCCTGGAACGTACAAATTCTTACCTACTAACCCTAGTTGAACGATGTAATTTTGAATATTTGGAATTCTAGTGATAATCGTGTAAAATTTCAGAAAAAGTAGATGGATAAAGTACATTATTATGATTACAGAATTAACCTACCTTTTCTTCCCCTTGCTTTGTCCGCCATTTTAGAAATACGTGCGTTATTTCCGGTGTCCCATGGCTGTAGAAATCGGCAAACATCGGTAGAAAATGGCCGATTGGATTCAGTGTAGCTAAACTGATCGTCGGTATTATATTATAATCCAATAGTAGCAGCCGTCGGGCTGTTTAACGTCTGCTTCCACAAAAAGAATTTGCCACAAGAGGTATATTAAACTTAGAGAAGATACATTTGGTAATGAATTTTAATTGACGCATGAAAGAATAAATTTCATTGGTTATTTTTTTAGTTAACCAATAATATTTAATTTCGATTTTAACAACCAATTAAATTAAATGAGACTTTAACTAATATTTCCCACGCAGACTGAATCAACTGTAAAAACAACAATGTACTAAAATCACATTTAGATTATATATTCTTTTGATCTACCAGTTTATAGGGCCAATAAAAATCCGCAACTTGCAGACATTTTAACTACAGACATCTTAACACCAATTAACATCCAATTAATTTCTGTCAAGCCATTGTCTGTGCAACAAATGTCGAACTAAATAGTGGATATTGTCTTAATAATGTTTTGTTAAGAAACTAAAACATTTAATAAAAAAAGAAAGAAAGAAATAACATAAGTTGACATAATTCGTCCTCTTATTTTAGTTTTCTTTCAAAAAACACTACCTTTTCAGTCGAAAATATAATGATACTTTAGAATTTTCCTTAACAAAACTTCACAAAAGTTTGCTCTGAATATAAACAATACCTAGTGGTTATTATGCAATTTTATATTTCACGACATACCTGTAATTAATAATAGATTAAAACAACACATTACTTGTGTTAATTATATGAAAACACACAAGATTTTATAAATCTACACAAGTTTGTGTTAATGCAATGCAAAACAACACAAACTTGTGTAGGTTAGTTTTAACACAAGTACTTGTGTTGATACCCAACACAAGTTTTTTTTCAGTGCACCAGTCGTCTCTAGTATAATAAATGCACTACACCAGCTGTTTGTAATATAACAAATACACAACACCAACTGTCTGTAATATAACAATACACCATACTAGCTGTCTTGTAATATAATAATATAATAAATACACACTTCACCAGATGTAATATAATAAATACACCATACTAACAGTATGTAATATAATAAATACACCATACTAACAGTATGTAATATAATAAATATAGCATATACACTACACCAGCTGTCAGACCAGCAGCCTGTAAATAATAAATACACCATTTAGTCTGTAATATAATAAATACACCATTTTGTCTGTAATATAATAAATATACACCACACCGGTTGTTTATACACCAACCCAGCTGTCTGTAATCTAATATTTGCAACACCAGTGTTATTACAGGGTTTAGGGAGATTGCGAATAGGGAGATTCTACGGTTTTTACGAGGGTTTATAATGAGAAACGTATTTACTTTAAAAGCCTGTGATGCATCCGTATGTTCAACTCTGTAGTAGTAATTATCTTCGTCATCTGGATACCATCCAGTACTAATAATTGACACCTTTTCCACTAGAGCCTGCTCCGCCGCTGATTTGGGTATAGCTAAATAATGAGAATTAAAATAATTTGAAATAATATACTAAAGCAATAACATGCAAAATACCCCGTATCTAGAATTCCAGGGTGGAAACATCAGTTTAATTGTTTTAGTGACCAGAAAACAAATTTTGATATGCGTCGGTTTACCCAAAATGAAAGGTTACGTGCCCTTGGCATGCTACAGATCGGCACAACACAGGCGGTTGTGGCGCGGACGATGAATGTTTCTCAGTCTGTCATAAGCAGGCTATGGTCCAGATACCGTGATACACAATCTGTACAGGACAGGCCACGCTCAGGTCGACCAAGGGCGACAACTCAAGCCCAGGATCGATTTATCCGTACCTTGGCCTTGAGAAATCGTGTCATCACACCAAATCAGATCAGCGCTCGTCTTCAAACAGACACTGGTGTGAGAGTGAGTGGCCAGACGATTCGGAATCGACTGCATAGGGGTCACCTTCGCGCCAGACGTCCTCGCGTGATCCCTTGTTTGAGAGATCATCACATTCAGGCAAGACGTCGTTGGTGTAGGGATCGTCAACACTGGGATAATCGACGCTGTAGCAATGTGATGTTTTCAGATGAGTCAAGGTTCACTGTTGATTTTTTGGACAGACGTAGGAGGGTGTGGCGTCGTCGAAACGAGCGCTACCAAGACGTTAACGTCATCAGACATGATCGATTTGGGGGTGGTTCTGTTATGGTGTGGGGAGGCATCACTGTTGCTGGAAGAACGGCTTTACATGTTGTTGCAGGGCGTGTTACAGGCCAGTACTACCGGGACAACATCTTGGCAGTCCATGTTGTGCCGTTCGCACGACGTCGTGGCCGCCGTTTCATCTTCTAGGAAGACAACGCAAGATGTCACAGGGCCAGGATCGTTACAGGTTACCTCCAACAACAGAACATCACCACATTACCTTGGCCAGCACTGAGTCCCGACCTCTCCCCCATCGAGCATGTCTGGGACATGCTTGGACAGAGGTTACGTCAACGCCAACAACGTCCTGCCAATGTCCAAGAACTTGCTGCTGCGTTGCAACAGGAATGGGACAATCTGGACCAAAATGACCTTAGACGTCTCATTAGGAGTATGCCACGTCGGATCAATGCTTGTTTGGCAAACAGGGGAGGATTTACCCGTTACTGACTTTGTTGTGATGCTGTGGTAACTTTGCTGTTTGACCCCGGGTATCATTTTACCCTTATAATGGTCAGTCTGTGGCTTACTTAGTCTAACGATCATTTGGAATAAATCGATGAATGTGAACTTCATTTCATTTTGTCATTTGTTTCTTCGTCAGTTTCATTAGGTGACTTTAATAATCAAATGTCCCCTACTTTTTTTGAATAGTATATTAGAATACCCTCACCGAGAAAAGGCCGTATCTATCAACTAATAATGGTCAGTGTCAGGACCGGTTACAGGCTTTCAGATGTAAGTTTGCGGGATTATCAATTTGCAGATATGTTAACTCTGCCATAGAGCGAAACCGGCTTACTCTGACCAATCGGTTAAATTATCCAGATTTAAGCGTGTTTGGTTTCCAGACAATACAACCTATTCTCGCTGAGCGTTGAAAATTGTATTTACACATTTATGAAAATACTTACAATCTGATTACCGTATGATGAATAAGAAAACACTTTATAAATCTTATAAATAATGGAAATTAGATATACATGACTATTAATATACCAAACTCTACACAATTTGATCCTTCATATTATGGTTAATAAATTGAAATGAATACTATAAAATGATACTTATTAGGAATTATTATATATGTATATGATTTCTTATCGTTGCATTTGAAAACAGAAATAGTCCCTTATATAATGGAATGAAACATCTTATTATTGAATTTCACGTAACTTTCCTGTCATTCCACCGTTTATTCCGTAAAATAACAGAATTAAGTCCGTTATAGAAGGGAATAAAATATTCTATCCCCAAATTTCACGGAAGTTTCCTGTTTAATACTGGATATTCCACAGAATTACATAAAACACGTAACTTGAAGAAATAATTCACTCTTTTAACACAATTTCTCAAAATAATCCATCAATTAACAGAAAAAATGTGTTAAACTACGGAATTCGGCGACATAAAAAACGGAAATTTTTTACAGTGTACCGAGCAAGCGAATTATTGAAATAAAATTGAACCATATACAAGTCCCGAAATGACCTAGTTTGTGTCGAGTGGACTTTACCGCCCCCCCCTCTCTCTCTCTTTCTCTCTCTCTCTCTCTCTCTCTCTCTCTCTCTCTCTCTCTCTCTCTCTCTCTTTCTCTCTCTCTCTCTCTTACACTGACAGCTATGGTTAAACAACCACTGTCGTGTGCTTCACTTGTCCATTATCGTTTGATTCACCAGTTAAAGCTCCACGGATTGGGTAACTCCTGCTTTTATTTACCCCTACGCACTGATTTCACCTAGTCGATCAACCATGGCACTGGGAATGAAGCGGACGTTAGTTAAGGGTAAGATTTAATGCTCTGTAGTTGATACACAATACCAAAAGATACAGCGTTAAATTCGTATGACCAGCAGGATATACAAACATATACGACAAATAATGTTTGTGTGGGCTGATCATGACCCGCCCCTTCTTACCATTAAATTGCTTCATAGCCTGGGTCTGGAATACTCACTTTTGTCCGAAAACGATTTTATTAGTCTTCGAGGTGGCTCATTTTCTGCCAGCCACTTCTTACAATGGTCTTCATGTGTTGGATAGTTTTCATTCAAGGGGTCAAATAGGTCAACTTTATAAATGTCGGATGCTTTTAACAGCTACAATAAATAAAAAACGACAATATATAAGATAATTAATGGTATGTTTCGAAAGAATAGAATTAAATTAAAAATAGGAATGTAAACATAGCTGGTAAACCAGCTGATTAAAATACAGATCTATATTTCGTTTCGTTTTTTTTACTTTCGCTGGCCTACACTACATGAAGATCTAACAAGTTATAGTGGGAGCTCACGTAAGGGGTCAAGCCAGCGGCTTTTGACCCTATGATGTCTGACATTGATTAATCAATCAGCGTTGACGCTACGGGTTTACCTGCAGTTCCGTGCAGAGAACGCTAAGAAATCGCCGTAACAGACCTGTTTCATTGGCTAATCCTCACGTCAATATTAAATAACAACTCCAGATCCTAGAGTAGTAAAAACAAGTAAAAACAAAATTTCAAACTATAAAAAACGAAACGAAATAGGATCTGTGTTTTAATCAGTTTTCTGGTAAATCAACAGTTTTGCCACCGAAGAGGTTAGGTTATAGCTATGGCAACAGTTTATATGGCTGAAACGTCAACCTATTTACAAAATCCTTCAGTATAGATTTCATTGAGCACGAATCATTTCTGGAACATCCGGAGACTTTCTACGTGGGGGTGAAAATCGTCTACTCCTGTCACAGGCAAACCAGCATATTCCCGAAGCAATGGCCGGGGAAATCCCTCTATTGCCATTGCTGGATTGACTTGAGCCTTTGGGGGACGGGATTCTGTATATTCTTCCTGTTCAACCATATCTATCACAAGTACAGCAACATGATAGCCTCGTTTGTCACGCAATTAGTTTTTCTTCAATATTCTGCTATGCAATGGTTAAATATGCATAATAAAATCGTGAGTCATGACGTAACGTTATGCAAACATATTTGGTCCAATTTGGAGCTCTGTTTAAAGCGTAATGATTTTGTTACGCAGTTAGCTATTGGTTGTTAATCGGACTATTGACCAGTCATAATTTGGGACACCTTTACACTGTGAAGAGTATGGTTAACCAGAGGGTTCGGTCTCTATGTTGGGCAAGACAATTTCTCGCTATCCCCCAGTCTTTGCTCCCTTTATAATTAGAGCAGAATGAAAAACCCAGCATAGCAAAAACCTCTTGTACTTTGAATAGTACGGAAACGTTAGTCTAACCACTAGTGAAGGGTATTGCCACTGCAGTGGCACGATTCGATCCGATTTGAATCACGATTCACAACCAGGCAATATATAGCAAGAAACAACAGAATAAAATGAATAATTCATATGTTTTTCCTGTCGATGCAGAAGAAATTAAACTGATTGAAGTGGATCAAAATAAGCACCAAAACAATTTATGAGTGTTTGTGTGCCTACAGAAAATGTGTGACGTGAATAATTAAGGGTGGCAGGTTACTTACTGAAGCCATAAAAAAACCTCAAAAGAATCGTGATACCTCGATTCAGCGTCTCACGATTTAATACGCTGGTCGTGGGAAGGTGAATCACGATACATCGGTTCAACGATATATCGTACCAGCATGTCAAATGCAAGGGTTCTATGATGGGAACAGTTTATACTTGATATGGAAGACAGTGCGTAGTGTCAACTGCTACAGACTTTGTCTGGTGGTGTTACCTTGGCATGATTCTGTTATAAAGTTTGTAGTAATTAACGCAAGGCTTTTAACGTACCTGACTTTGTGTGATGGTGTTAACCTGGCCTAACAATGTTACAGTTTTATCTATAACACCTAGACCACAAACAGATCCCGGCTCAGCTTCGAGAGTTAAAGACGTTTCATAACCGGGATATTCCTTGTCTGTGCCAAACTCTAAATTAACCTTAAATATACAAATATTTTATACAATTATGTATGAGCTAGAACTAAAAACATTATTTCAGTAAATGCCCAATTGTTTGTTCTCTTTTACAAACTGGGGCCACGGTGGCTAAGTGAGTAAGACGCTGATTCGCTAGCCTGGAGTTCGCAGGTTACAGGATAGCTGTCTATTCGTTGGGATGAGACGATGAATAGATGTCCCCTATACAATGCACGTTGGCTGGGGTCGCTAAAGACCACAAGCGAATAATTGAAATAAAATTTAAACACATGTTAGTTTACTTTGTGGCGAGCTTACGTCCCCCCCACTCTCTCTCTCTCTCCACTCAAGATAATTTGAAAAGAAAACTTATCTGTTTAGGCAAAACCCCTATAAAAGCTTTTTGGATGCCACCAACAATATTCAGTATAGACATGCGCAAAGGACAAATGTTTCAGTATAAACATAGAACTACAAAATAATATTCGACAGAAACGTTTTGGATACCATTGGCGGTATTCATTCAAGGGGTGTATTGGTTGAACGATATGTTGTCAGGAGTGCCACAATGATCGTTATTGCTACCTCTTAAATCCGTTTCCTTAGGGGACGGCCTAATTGATTCAATGGTAGAGCGGGTCCGGCGTACACGTATTGTTTATTTGTCACACTGGAATTGTTCATAAAAGAACTAATTTTAAGTCCGAAAACTTTCCAATTTGCAAAATCGAATTTTTTAAAAAAAAGAATCATGGTTATTTGGCCCTAAGAGTATAAAAAAGAATCAGTGGAAATAATTGACGAACAATTTTACCTAGTGACATAGTGACACGGTAAAAGAGAACATTCGCTCAAAACAGAAAACAGGAAGGCCGCTTTAAATCTGCATTTACAAAATAATGTCCATAATTGTCATGTAAATGTCTAGACTGATTCTGATTATATGGAGGTAACAAGGCGACCTATTGGATTAAATTTGATTAGCCAAGTACAAGACGTTATTATATTAGTTAACGGAAATTACGGATAATATGTGTTCGCCTTTCACTCAAATCTAATCCCGTAATTAAATACCCACAGACAATTTTAGGTGACATGTCATATATAGTCGCAATTCATATCGTACGAGACAAATTCTACTTTCAGTGGAAGTTCGCAATTATAGCCAAATTTCCTTCCGACTCAAATCTATATATATATATTACACATTTAATATTTTGGTGTTTACATGACTTCCAGACAAATGTTTGCTTCTTCGGTCACAGGGGGTGACGGCCGTTGATTGCGCACGAAGGGTGAACAAAACCCAATATTTACATTGGCAGGGAGGTCTCTCTTCTCGTGGTCGCCGTTGATTATTCCCGAAGAGTGAACAAAACTCCCAATATTTATGGTGCTAGGGAGGTCTCTCCTCGTGGTGGCCGTTGATTGTCCGCAAAGGGTGAAGTCTCTCGCCTCGTCGTCGAAGAGACGCTGTCAGTGAATCATTAGGTCATGTCTGCTCTCCAATCTCATTCCTTTATGAATAAAATATATGAAACACAAGCCAACTAAAGTTATCTTGTCCCAAAGCATCAACCAATCAAATTGCCTTTCTCTGCTTACCCTAAGCAGAAAATGCTCATCTTCACACTTTATCAAGACATTGGCCTAATAAACACCTACACCAAGTTTGAACATTCTGGCTCAATTAGCAAGAGAGTTATTTGTGTGACGGACGGACAGACGGACGAACGAACCCATTTTAATAGTCTTCTGCTTTCTTGGAAAGGCGGGGAACAATAAAGACCAAGGACAAGTAATAGATCAGAGTTATTACATCATAAAGTCAAGTCAGGCCACTACACTATAACTCCTTATACAGAAAAAAGGAAATGGTGACGAACAAATTTCTGATTATGTTATACCTTTATTTTATGTTATAAAATGAAGCGGGGTTTTAACGTCCTACTGTTTTTCTAATGAAGGCGAGGCTGATACCAAAGTCCAACTGCCAACAGATCTTTTACGTGCACGACAATGTGTACACGGTTCCAGCCATGCCTTTTGTGCAAATTCTCCGACGAAAGGTTTCCCGCGAGTATCATTTCATGTCGTTCCAGTTCTGGCAGTAAACACGACAAATTACCAATGAATGATATGTTATTGACAAGGTTTAAAAGATTATGTTTTACGGAATACAGATTTACTAATCACAGAATTTAATTTTCTGAATGAAACCTTGATACACATTTATCTTAATATTACAAAATAATCATCTAGTTTTTAATGATAAAATTGGTCCAGGGTATACTTATATGTATCTTTTTTTAAAAATGCAACACATTATCAGTCACAATAATAGTATTTCCCAAACTTCAAATAATATAATTCAGACCTATCACAGATGTAAATCTTACGTACAGCAGAATGATTGGGACAATTTGAATATTCATTAAAAGAGAATGTTTCTCTTTTTGTAAATCTAAAAAACACATGTACATGTATACTGTCAACATCAACATGGTTGGCAAGTTATCATCATTAGAATTTTGATCTGGATCCAGTCAATTTTACGTTGAAAAGCTGTCGTAAAATTACTGTACAGCGCAGTGCACGCGTACGACTAGTATATAGCCCCTAAGTTCATTCACTTGATTAATCTGATATCACAGTGATATGCTGTTTGTAATATCTGTATATCGTGTCCTTTCCGTAGAGTTGTCGTGTGTTTGTGCGGTGTGCAGTCCCCCTGCACTTACTACCCTTTTAATTGACCTGCACCATGTACCCTTAAAACAACTAGACACAATTATCTCAGTTACTACATGCACTGCAGAAGTTTATCCCCAATCAATCGTTCCAGTGACATTTAGCAATTGAACTGGAAATTCAGTACAAGATCAGTAATTGTTCTCAGGATAATTATGGCCTATACATGGTTAGTAGTTGTGCATGGGGATACACGGTTGAATGTTCCAAAGATAGTGAACAGCAACGCATGCGTTGACTATATAAGAAAACATTGCAACCAACAATGACAGCTGGCATATTTACGTTGCGATTCTATATACACCATCCCTTTGTTTATCACTTACAGAACTATGACCTGCCTGGATTCCGCGTCACGCAATTGTGACAATTCAACAAGTCCCGGACTGGCATTCGAACCACTCCGTCCCCCCACCGACCGAATTCCCGTTACTGTCCAGGGCCCTGTTTCACGAAATTTTAACTTAAGATAAAATCCAATTTTAGTAGATACTTCAATTTTGATTGGCTAAGCACTAAAATCACTCTAATATTATCCAATCAAATTACTAAAATTGGGATCTTATCTTAGTTAAAATTTCGTGAAATAGGCCCCAGGATAACTAGTGTCAAAACAACACGGCCTGATAAGATTATAGGCAAAGTTTAATCCCCCATTAGATCCTGATCCTAGTGAAAGCCGAGGAAATTCAGTTCTTTGAGATTTTCCGGTGTGGTTTACCTTAATCGATAGTGCAAGCCGGTCGGATGACCTGGAATAGTACGGACATTTATTGGTGTGCTCGTAAGAGAACTCTTAATATTTGTAATTCGTAACAGCAGTAATGCAGGGTCGCTTTCTGGGCAAAAGTTATCTCATATGATCTCGTTTGCAATATCTCCGTTGGTCCAGAAAAGTAGGACGTTAAACCCTATTCCATGTCGTTTGTACTGAATAACCATCTGATTCATCGATATCAAACCTGGCAAAAATAAACCTGGGGTAAAGGAATCTAAATTACACTAAACTGTGTAATATGTTCATAATCTGGCATCATCTGTATTCGATTTCTTATCGTCTGTCTCCAATGGCTTTAGGGTATTGAGTATGTAAGAATTCGTTCATTCATGATTTTCGGTTAATTGTATCATTCGGTCTAGACCTCTTGACCTCGTTCATTAATAGTTCGTTTCACTTATATGGAATCTATCTTTTCAACAACCGCAGGGGGGTTGGATGGTCTGGTGGTTTAACGTTTCAAGGTGGAATCACAAAGTCTGTCATTGAGTCAAGTAGGGGCGTGGTTTCGATTTCCTAATCATAGGCTAATGAATTCGAGCATACGCCATATAGTGTGCTATGAATACTACGAGGTACATTTTCCGAATGGTTAGCACGTGCACGCTATATCGTAAGGTCTACCATTTGGTCAACTGGCGTGGTTTGGATTCCAAAGATGTGTGTGACAAAGAGTGTGGTCGCCTGTCCAACCTTGTAGGTTTCCTCCCACAGCTAAAGACCAATACGCACAAGTGAATAATTGAAATAACATTGGACTTTGTGTTAGTCGCGAATTGGCCTAGTTTGTGTCGCGTGAACATTTTTTTTAGTGAAGTCTCTCGAAGATTAAATTGATTATCTAGACTCCCATGCGAATTAATTCAACACACTTTAATGTTTAACCTATTTGTTCATTGTTATACGGTCTCAAGCCTCGAAATAACCTATTTTATTCGGATAGAAAAAAGTCCACCACAGCGGCAAACCTAGCTACGAGAACGTAGCTAAAAACGTTGAGATATACTGATGTTCTTGTTTTTAGCTACGATTTGAGGCGCTTTAGTTCTATGTTGCAAACTCATTTTCTTTATTAATGCATGTAACATCTTTAAAATAAGATAAGTTAATACTCTTATCACTAATTAAACTTACAGAGGCCAATGCGGTGGCACAACTATCGCCTAACTCCAAATATTCGCATTTAAATTACTGAATCTATATTTTGTCAGACATCCACTTCCATTGATATACACGTGGATGTCATTTAGTATTTCCACATGTAATTGCGTTTTTGATTGGCTGTTATAAAGCCTAAGATTGAGCGCCCGCCCACATTATGACAGCTGTTAGACTTCACTGCTCTAAAAAAGATGGCGGTCTTAGTAACGGCATAACGCCTCGATTTTAAATGCGATGATTTATACCCGTTCCAGGTAGGATTACATGCTTAATTGTAATTGAGTGTGGCAGAAATAATATAAATAACAATAATCAATCGTTGTTTTGATGAAAAATATTGTCAATTTTGTTTAATCGCAGCAGGAGTGAATCACGACGGGATGTGCTACATTGGAGACTATAGGCCAAAATCTTATCTCGAAACACGGAGTGTGGAGAGATAAGATTTGTTATCTACGGCAAACCATGGACGTTTATACGTTTCTTAAATTACTAAATAATATGTCATGGCTTTTGTGCAATCATCGGTTGATAGTGGTTTTCGCACTATCCAAACGATTTGTAATGCGAGGTTTCCTGTCCGGTATCACTGATTGGGACCGCCTGGCTAGTAAGCAAGGGAGAAAGAGATAGATGGGGTTTAACGTTCACTCGACACATTCTAGGTCATTTCTGGACTAACACATGGTTAAATTCCATTTCGATAATTCTTTGCGCGTAGCGGTCTTTAGCCGTGGGGGAGGACACCGGAGGACCCTGAGAAAACCAACGATGTTGGACAGGCAACCTTACTCCTTGCAACGTACAGCCGGGAAATCGAAACCACGCCAGTTGATTCAATGTTAGACCTTATGACACAACGCGCACGCGCTAACCATTCGGTCCTCAAACCCCCTTGGCTATAGTAAGCATGAAAGCAAAGTAATCAGTACTCTGATAACGAAGTCGTACCAGGTTTCACTACAACTTTAAACGAAACTCCAACCGATACAGAAATAATGAAATATGTTGTTACCAGGGATGGCTGAAAAGTTATAAGCCTGAAGGGGATAGATGAATTGGGTTGAAACAAACTTTTGCTACCAACAAGTGCAATCATTGAATGAATTGAATCAAAAACATAAGAACTGCAACTGTAGTATTATTATTGTTTTCATACAAGACCATCTTGTGAACCTACCAATTAAAAATCACAAGAAATGGATAAAGCTGGCTATGAGGCAGTCATCAAGATCCCGCGACTGAAAGGACTAACCCCAACTTTAGAGCTTCCTTTTATTTTAATTAATTTTTGATCCATGTTACTGACATCCACGCCACTTCAATTAAATAGGGCGCGTCCTACACCCGAGTATTATTCCCCTGAAATCCTCCGCCGACGTCACCCTAGGTTGCTCTGGCGTTCCATACACCAGACAATAAGTATGGTACAACAGAATAAATACAAATGAAATAAATCCATATTATAATTTACCCAATTTGAGATTAATAATTGTGTATATTGTCAACCGGGTTTATTATCTTTATTCAGCCCAAATCACTCAGAAAACATGAGATCAAGGAAATAATTGGGAAAATTGTAATTTAAATTTGGATACTGCTGGCAATCTTATCTCATGTTTTCATGTCAATCTGATTAAAACACAAATCTTATTTCGTTTCGTTTTTATAGTTCAATTTTCGTTTTCCTTGTCTTTACTACACTAGGATCTGGCAAAGTTGTTGCATTGACGTGTTCTAGATGATGCAAGGGATTGGCTAATGAAAAGGTCAGTTACGGCGGCTTCTTGGGCTTTTGATGTACAGAACTATGGGTAAACCACAAGAAACAGCAACACTGATTGATTAATCAATGTCAGACGTTATACGTTCAAACGCCGCTCGTTTGACTCCTGACGTGAACTCCGACTATAACTTGTCAGATCTTTATGTAGTATAGACCATCGAAAGTATAAAAAACCGAAATATAAATCTCTATTTTAATCAGATTGGTTTACATATCGTCATCTTGAATAATAAATGACATTTCACACGCATCTTAAAAAAATAAACATGCAATTAATCAGCTGTCTTATTCACATTGTTATCAATGAAGATAAATCAAAAGGGATTCTATTCTATCCTTTATAAAAAAAAAGATTTATAAAGTAAACGACAGCGCAATGTTTATTTGTTAAATTTATTTTCTAGAATTTTATCAATAGAGTGACAGCGCCGCATTTAATTTAAAGGATTTGATTTTCATTCTGACATGGTTTCATTAATCTGAGGAAACATTTAACAATAATTTATCGTCTTGACAAACAGTTTTCTAATTGAAAAAATCAAAAAAAAATTATAAAAAAAATTACCTTTTATTCTTTGGGAAGAGTTTGTAGCAGAATTAATTGTCAGGTTTGATAAATTAGATGGAAAATAATATATGACAGACAGAGATGGGGTTGAACGTCAGCTCGAGATAAACAATATGGTTCAGTGTCACTTCAATAGTCTTTAACTGAGGACGGAAACCAGAGGGCCTAGGGAAAACCCACGAGGTTGGATAAGCGACCCTAAACACATGTTCCTTAAGCAACGTTCGCGAGTTATACAACATCTCTCCGTTGCTTGAATACTCAGCAATTCCCCGAACTTTGCGCTAGTTGTGACTAATTGGGATTGTCCAATCAGAGCTCGTGGCACCAAACACACTGTAAACAAACAGGGTTTTTTAAATTGAAAAGCTCGTGGGAAAACAGCAACCGTGACGTTGATCGATCTTTGAACTTTGCAACTCGATTGTCACATGTAGGCATTTTAGCTACAAAGCACGAGACTTGGTATTCACGACGACCGATGAATCTGATAGGCTCCCAAGCTGGGCTTGTGACAATCGAACTTAGTGGCGAAATATACAGGGTATTACGTGAAGGGCTTGATAAGATGTATGTAGTTAAGGCGAGATCAAGCCTTCTATTGAAGATGCCCTAAACATAACTGCTTCTCACATGCGAAATGTTTAAATTTATTTACCGAGTGGCTGTCGCAATCTGTTACTGTAACCTCAGCGACATCTGAGACGACTTCACCATGGTCATGTACATAATACATAATTATCTGAGCTCTTGGTGCCATATCTTTATCAACCTTAACGTCTATCAGCATCGACTCAACTTTAACATCGCTATATCTTATATTATATAACTTCTTTCTGACTATACCTAATAAAAGCAGAAATAATAAAACGTCTTTAACATCGCTATAATTTTTTTGATATAACTTACTTCTGGATATACCTAATAAAACAAAAATAATATCATTAATAAAATCAGAAATGATATGACTTCTTTGATAGCATAAGTAAAAAACACAAACAAAAATAACATGACGTTTCAACATGGCCATACCTTCTAAAACAGTAAAACTTCCGTCTGACCATACCAAGTAAGAACAAAAATAACAGCCGTTTATGTTATATTGTATAACTGTTGTCTTACTGTACCAAGGACAACATAACATGAACTATGTTTTATTATGTATAACCGTCGTCTGGATATACCTAGGACAACATAACATGACTTTGGTTTATAGTGTACAACTTTGGTCTGATTATATGGTGCCTAAACATAACGTGACTTTAACATGACTTTAACATGACTATGTTTTATATTGTACAACTTCGGTCTGACTATACAGTGCGCACTACAACATAACCGGACTTTAACATGACCGTTGTATAACTTCCTCTGCGTATACCTATAGTACATGACTTTACCATGAATACGTTTTTATTGTATATAACTTAGTCCGTTTTAAACCAAGTACAGCATAACATGACTTCAACATCACTATATTCACACTGCTGTGCACACGTAACCTCTGTCTTTTTGTCCGATCCGTATGATCAGATGCAGAACTCATGACAAATTTCTTGGCCCAAGCCTTATTCGAACCAGGGGCTATTGGTGGTCTGTGAGTTCAGTGTCTTACTGTCTCAGTCACGTGGATACTTAGAGTGTTTGCAATAGAACCCTGGATAGATGGAATTCTTCCAGCAGCCGCTTCGCTTCGCATTGCACCGTAACTATACACACGAAATGCGTGGTATTTATTCTCTAATTGTATAGCCACGTGATAAATAACCTAGCAAGCAAATGTTGAAACACCGGCGAGTGGAACATTTGCAGGGTTTCGGTGCTAAAAATAGAAAATCGTATTTGTAATAGCCGAACAAACACGTGTTTGTAAAACGAGGGAAACGTAAGTCATCCCCCCGATTGGTTTCTGTATGCCGTTCACGCGTTGATAGAATCAGTACATTGTTTTGCAATTCAATTGAAATAACATAAAATATCTGTAGACGACCGGAACCAGACAAACAAACCCTGGGATTCAATTTATCAACATCCCTTTATAGAAAAACTAACGTCATGTTTTGAAAGTTTTTTCAAAATTACTTAGAACGTTGAACCTTTATTTATCATTTCCATTCTTTTCCGCTTACTTGATTATTTAAATCTTATCTTTTGTGAAAATTATTGTTTTGATTTGTTTTCCTATATATTACCACATCAGAATGGGACTATTCAAAATTGCGACTATTTAACAAACGAATTGCAACCATACAGCTAATATGCATGGCAGCTGGACTCGATATAAGAGTAGGTCGTTGTGCCGCGGTCCGAGCAACTTCCCTCATAACACACTGTATTGCGCATGTCTGTTGCTATTAGTCCAATCGGGGTAGAACAGTATGACGTTAATTCTAATTCCATTTTTTAGGCTACGTATACTTACAGTCGGTCAGTTCAAATTGGTTATGTTCCTGGCAACCACCTTCAAATCGATCTCTTGTACTTACACCTTTACTGGTTATGCTAACAATCTGACCACGTGATAACACCTAGTTATAAATATATTTATCTTTAATAAATAACATAAGGAAACTGTTTGGGTTAAAAACCATATTCTAAAGCTACCCCCACCCGAATCTGATTAAAACACAGATCCTTTTTCGTTTCGTTTTTTATAGTTCAAAATTTCGTTTTACTTGTCTTTCCAACATTTGGATCTGGAGGAGTTTTGGCGTGCTCTGCACGGAGCTGTAAGCAAACGCAGAGAAACGTCAACGCTGATTGATTAATCAATGCCAGACGTCATAGGTCAAAAGCCGCTCGTATGACCCCTTAAGGGACCTTCCGGTCACATCGTAATGTAGTGCAGGCCATCGAAAGTACAATAAACGAATATAGATCTGTCACTCCTCTTTGCCACTCCCCCTTTGAAGGCCCTACCCAACATAATAAAAGGCCTTCAAAACCAGAAAGTGTACAACAATTTTTCTATAACTATTTCGAATCATTAACAAGCAAAAATACAAAAAGAAACAGATATTAACAAGAAGTGAGAAGTGAAATCACGTGTTCTAGGCGAAGCGCATGATATATGCCACTACTTCTCACCTATGGTCAATGGCAACAATAATAGTTACTTACCATTAGATATAGCCTGAAGGACTTTTCTGGTGCTTGGGTCATTGAAACTTCTAGAGTAACAGTGGAGCTACATTTTGCTGGTTTTTCTGGTGGTGTTATCTTGAGATAACTTCTGGTAGAGGAATACCATGGTTCAATAACTAATGAAGCACCGGGAGTAATCAGTGAATATTCGTAAAATGCATCTTTACTGTATCTAATATCTACACCAATTACCTAAACAAAAACAAAACTAATAAACCCATCATAAAGACTTAAACACGTGTTTGTGCCCACAAATGGCCAAAATAATCAATTTTCAGGATTTTGGTGGCCATTTTGTAAAATAGCACCGATCCCTTTAAGGCTATTGCGCAACAGAATCACCCCTCTAGGAAAAAAAGTCAGATAGTCCCAACCCTACTATGTTAAAACATCTCTGGCCATCATTGAACATGTTTACCAAAACTAATATCAAAAAATTGTTTCCATGGAAATGAAATTGGATTTAATGTGTTACTTTTCTGCTCCGATTGGGCTAATGAATAAGGGCGTACACCATACAGTGTGCTATGACTTCTATGAGGGGCATTTTCCCGGACAGCGGTCTTGTGGCCTACTGTTATCGAAATCCAACTGGCAAAGGTTATTTCATGTTCACGTCCGTCGCCCATGTGTACACAGAACTTCGGTTTGTCGTCCCATCCGAACGATTAGATATTGTCTTTGCCAGACCGGGAAAAAGGTGTCAGAAAGTCGGCAAACAACGGGATCGGACCCGAGACTTCCATCGTCGAATTCATGGAAACACAAATATGATTGTTTAGTGTAAGTACCAAGTTTCATAAAGATGCCATAAGCGGTTCATTCTCCGCAAAAAATGGACTTGACGACGGACTGAGTAAATTACTCTTATGACGTTACTATGTTGGTTAAAATGTCCGTTTATTGGTGAAGCTATTAACAAAATACAATTCTGACTACTGTTTTGGATTTTCAGATATGCCCAAATAACAAGCTATAATTTGTATTTGGAACTTGTATACACCGTAAACACAACATGAATCATACGACATATCAACATTATAAACTTTCACCCGCTTCCTTCTCATGTTAATATGAGTAACATTGCGCTTTGGCCCTACGCCTCGTCAATACAATACTTAGGGTAATTTGAGACTCATATACAATGTTGATTAGAAATGATTCGACAATATACATCTGCAGTTACATGTAGACTAAAATTTGATAAATCTGCCAAGCAATCACAAACATGCCTATTCATTTTAGTGTTTTACAAGGAGTTTAAGAGAGAGAGAGAGAGAGAGAGAGAGAGAGAGAGAGAGAGAGAGAGAGAGAGAGAGTAGGTAATTTCGGGACTAACATATAGTTATAATTTTATTTCAATAAGTTGCTTGGGCGTAGGGGTCTTTAGCATTGGGGGAAACCGGAGGACCCAGAGAAAACCCACGAGGTTGGACAGGCGACCCTACCCCTTGCCAGGTACAAGCGGGGATTACAATGTTTGGGAGGAGAATGTTGCCTGGACACTAGCTGCTCTAGCTATACATAATCTTCATTTAATCGCAATAGTTGACAGACAAATTATTTACCTTTAAAACGATTTCGGTAGCATTAGAGGTCATGGCGGGAAACGTATAAATCCCATATCCTTTGTCGTCTGTTTCAATCTCTGTATCAAAACCCAGTTCTTCAGCTCGTATGGCAAGTGTTCTGCCAATCGCTGGTTTACCATTTAAATCTGTAGCCTTAACCTGCAATGATGATGGTGATGATGATCAGAATTATGGACATAATTATAATAATAATATAATAATAATATAATAATAATAATATAGGTATATATATAGAGGGAGAAATGGGGTTTAACGCCCACTCGACAAAAACTAGGTCATTTCGGGACTAACATATGATTTAATTTTATTTGAATAATTCGCTTGCGCGAAGGGATCTTTAGCAGTGTGGGGAAACCGGAGAAAACCGACGAGGTTGGACTGTTAAAGGAACTAAACCGCTAATATTTGGGACCTCGAAATTGACACAAATGGGTCTCAACGCATATAATAATGTAATAAGGCTGTATATGTATATAAAAAGATTTGCATTCAGTGGGTTCTGTTTTTGCTTTAATCGGCGAACTAGGCCAGCAGCCTCAATCAAATGGCAATCTCTGGTTATTTGTCTTAAACATTGGATATCAGAAGCCTGTCGATTCCCGATAAGATCACAACATCAATGTTGATTTAAATTATTCGTGTTTTCATTGTCGAAGACTTTAGATGATGTTGAGTTAGAGACTTAAATGTTATTGGAGGTTAACGTCTGACTGAAAAGTTCTAAGCCTATCTGGTACCTACGATGCGTGCACACTTATATCAACGATGTTGAGGCCATGCACTCTATAAATGTCGCTCACATCGGACATGACATCATCATTACTTGGGAAATGACGACCTGATAGTTCCTTTTTCCGTTTTGGACGCGGGTTTCAACCCAACTGATCTGTCCTTTTCAGGCTTGGAACTTGTCCGTCAGCACTAGTAGCTGAGCATCATTTATTTCTTCCCATACAAGAGTAGAATATCAATTCAGTTCAAAATGTGCACTTTCCAACTTAAACATGCATTATGCAAGAGCTAAGTCTGTCTATTGCAGGTCTTTCCTTGCGCCTGAAATGTTATCTAAATAATTAATTAGACATTAATTATCTTATCCATACGTTTGATATTTGAGTTCAAAAATTGGATAATCGGGATTTTAGTAATGTTGACCAAGAGTAGGCCTAAAATTCAATGATATTATCCATACCTTAATCAAATCTCGATGTCATCGCTAGCTTGCGATATTTACTGGATTTGAATCCATCTGCTGCTCAACGTTAATTGATATTTAAATTCAAAAATGGATCATTGGGATTGTAGAAATGTTGATCAAGGCTAGGGTTAACATTCAAAAGGTTGGATCAATTTGACTGACATTTTCAGCAACTTTAACTATTAAAGTGAAAACTGTCAGCTCTTTTTCTAATGGTTAGCATGTGCGTGCTGTATCATAAAGCCAGTTATTGAGTCAACTGGCGTTGGCGTGGTTTCGAATCCCCGGTTGTACGTGACACGGAGTAGAGTCGTCTGTCCCACTCCGTGGGTTTTATCCGGGTACTCCGGTTTACTCCCATCTCTAAAGACACCTACGCGAAAGCGAATTATTAAAATAAAATTTAAAACCATATGTTAGTCCCGAAATGACCTAGTTTGTGTCGAGTGGACGTTAAACCCCATCTCTCTCTCTTTCTCTCCCTCTCTGGGGGATGGGCTGGCCTAGTGGTCTAGAGTGCCGCGCTTCGACCTCTAGCTGGCCGGTCACCTCTGGCTTGCGGCTGTGGTTTCGAGCCCTGGTGTGAGCGTATGTGGCATGGGGATAGGGACGCCTTTTCAACCTCGTGGGTTTCCTCCGGGCACTCCGGTTTCATCCAAGTGCTAAAGACCCCCACGCGCAAGCGAATTGTTGAAATAAAATTGAAACCATATGTTAGTCCCAAAATGACCTAGTTTGTGTCGAGTGGACGTTAAAGCCCACCTCTCTCTCTCTCTCTCTCTCTCTCTCTTTCTCTTCTAATCTCACATAAATCCCCTTTAATAACTGTTTTCCGGTCGAGTGTACTTTGCTTCTTGCGGGGCAAATGACATATTGAAGGCATGACCCAGATCATTATGCGCAATTACCTGTTATGCGCAATTATAAAATGATGAGTTGTTATTTAAAGCATGGTAGTTGAATAATAAAGACAAAACAGTATTATATCTAGGGGCGTTACTTAAGATAAGAGAAAGAGCTGATAGTTCTCGCTATAATAGTTAACAACTATAGAATGAAAACAGAAAATGCGGAAAATTTCAGTCAAAGATAATAACGATTCATTTTTTGACCTAGTCCTGATCATCATTACTAACGTTGGTTCTATAAAGAGCAAAGTCTCGATTATTCATTTTAACATCAAACTATCATTCACAACATGTATTTAAATCCCCTCACTATTGCGGGCTAACGAAAATGAAATGAGGTGGGGTTTAACGTCCTACTCTTCTGCACCTTACCTGGACTATTGGAAGACGGGCATACGCCATACAGTGTGCTATGAGGGATATTTTGCCCGGGCAGCGGCACCACGGCCTACTCTTATATCGAATTCCAACCGCCAAGGGATCTTTTACGTTCACGCCAATGTGTACATGGGACCTCGGTTTTTCGTCCCATTCGAACGACTAGACAGTTGTCCTTGTCAGGCCCTCCGTTCTGCATCACTGACAAGGGGAAACCACGCAGGAAATTGAAATGAACTTCCACGGCCAATGCAGGGATCGAACACCCGCCCTCAAGACTAGCGAGCCAGCGCCTTACCCATTTAACCACGTGATTTAGATAACATTTAAGACCCAAAGAAAGAACCGCAATCGGCAGATTTAGCTCTTGTCAAATCGCTATATGAACGATTCTAGCACTTAAAATAATAATAATAACAACGGAAGTAATAGCAAAATTACCTCTTTTGTTTTCTATACGTCACTAAGAATAACGTAATTCAAATGAAACCTTCAATATATCTAAATCTAACATACTAAATCTTTAACATGGCATGACTGTGTATGGTTCGATGTGTTTTAAGCATTTCCTTTAACGTTTGACTTAAAAAAAATTGTAACTATCGCTTTAATCATAAGAAGACCGACCTTTATATGGTATGGTAGACCCGGTTTATAAAATGGTTCTGACTGAGTTTTTATATCCAGAAATAAATCCATTAAACTGATGATGGTTTTGTTTGTACTCTTGGAGATGACAATGTCTGTAAATACACAATACGTAACTGATTAAAAGACATTTTTTTTTCATACAAGATGAAAGGAACCGGGGTTTAACCGCCCACCTTCCTTCCGGTATTATGACAACAGTTATCTTTCCCTCAGGTATAATAATGACAACAGTCATCTGTTACGAAAGGTTATAGTACAAAAGTACTGATAACCTATATAAACATTAGCCTTGTTGAGTTTCTTTCAGAAAAAAAAACCATGTATAATAGCCGAACAAACTTCGTAAAAATTAATTCTGAAATGCTAACCAAGATTTTTGCAGTCAAGTGACATAACTCTTTGTGAAATGAGAGAAAGAAATGGGGTTTAACGTTCACTCGACACAAACTAAGTCATTTCGGGACTAACATATGATTTAATTTTATTTCAATAATTCGCTTGCGCGTAGGGGTCTTAAGCAGTGTGAGGAAACCGGGGGACCCGGGGGAAACCCACGAAATTAGACAGGCGACCCTTCATTGTCACGTACAACCGGGATTCGACACCACGCCAGTTGACGCAATGACAGGCTTTATGATACAGCACGCACGTGCTAACCATTTAGCCATCCAACCCCGCAACTCTTTGTGGTATAGTTGGAAATTGTTGATTATTGATAACGCTTTTCCTTTTTCCCATTTTTCTGAAAGTCGTCATCATTTATCAATCAAAATACAAAAGGTCGACATATCTTCCGTTTTACTAGCCGTATCGCTCAATATGATTGCATTCGGGGGTGGGGGCTGATGGTTAACGCGTGAACTTTGCAAAATAAGGCCTGTCATTGAGGCAAGTGATGTGGTTTCGATTCCCTGCTTATAGGTGAGTATCGTCGCCTGTCCAACTTCGCAGGTTTTCTCCTGGTCCTCCGCCCCCCCCCCCCTCCAGCTAAAGACTGATACGCGCAAGCGAATTAATGAAATACAATTGAACCATATGAACTAGTTTGTGTCAAGTGGAAGTTAACCCCCATTTCCCAATCTCTCTCAGTGGACACGATTCTATTCATAAGTATCATAAATCACAACAAATGTGTAGTAGACAGCCGATGGTTGATGGTGTGTGTTGGGGGGGGGGGCATCCCAAACTTTCTTAATTTCACAAAGAGACGTGTGATTAATTTACCTGTTGCATTGTCTAAAACAGAAGCTGTCATATTAATAACCGAGTCGGACAAGGTAAACAGCTTCGACATAAGTTGCAGTTGGCTGGTGTTGACAGAAAACTGGTGGCAGCCATCAATCTGAAACATGAAGAGAATAACATGAGCCTTAAGCATCAACTTTAATGGATCTGTGCGCAATATAAGAATTCGCCATTATCATTAGTCTCAAAATGTTTGAGGGTGGATCTTCTGGATTGTTTAGCTCAGTTTCAACTTTTCAGTAGCGCAGGATGGAATGGCGTGGGGTGGGGGTGGGGATGGCGCGAATAGGTGCCTAATCGTTCGGAACATAAAAAGATTGAGATCGCTTGTATATTATTGACAGGAAGTTAAAGATCCCATGACAGAAATCAAAATAAAAATTAACCGTTAATACACAATATCGCCTGAAGTACACTTCGTAGCATACGCTCCTCTTCATTAGCCCGGCCAAGTGGATCAGAATAGTAGGACGCTAAACCCCATTTCATTTTACTGAATTTCTGTTGAAAAATATTAAACCCAAATCGTTTTAAAATGATTTTGTGTTTTTCTAATGATTTCCGCGCGGCCGGAATTTGATATAAGAGTAGGCCGTGGCGCCGCTGCCCGGGCAAAATTTCCCTCATAGCACACTGCATTTCGTATGAACCGGTTCATTAGCCCAGCCAGGAGCAGAACATGTTATAATATTTCATTTCATTTCTAATGATTTTAAAATACCGTTTAATTCATTTGCACCATCCAGAAGCTGAATATATGAAACCGATGTGGAGGATTTAATAAATCAACCATTGAGTGGGATAAATAGCTACTGGATTGAAGGAGAGAGAGAGGGAGAGAAAGAGAGAGATGGGGGTTTAACGTCCACTTCGACCCTGAGAAAACCCATGAGGATGGGCGTGGCAACCATTCGGCCATCCAACCCCCTCCCCCCGGAATGAAGGAAGGCGAAACTTTGGCCCATTACAAATACAAAAATCATGAAGAATAAAATATAAGTACCTCGGAGTAAAAGTATATACAGGGTCTTTTTTTGGCGTAATAACTGATATGGGCAGCAGTTTCTACACATGCTGTCATCTTCAATCTTCCTTTTACTGGTTGACCATACGTATACCTGGTAAATATACACATTCTTAATGTAATCAAAAGGGGCTTTTACGTCCAGTGGATTTCTGAAACGACTGGCTAATAAAAACGAGCATACGCCATGGTATGGGGAGTCGCAGAAAATCGGGAAATCCACCCACTCTTAATGGAATTTCTATTGATAAGGTCCATTCCAACGACACAATGACAAGACTTTGTCTCTTGGTAGCCCTCTATTCTCCCCTACTAAGAAGACGAAATACCTCAGTCACCACAGGGAGGGCACTCGGTATCTCGTGGAGCCAGCACCTTACTCAAGGTCTCCGAACAGGTTCTTAATCCTGCGGAGTGAGCTAAACAACACGAAGGTGTGGTAGTCGTTGGGTAGCGACACATAGGTCATAGTCTCTCAGGTTCCATTCTGCCGTTTGGCTAAGGGGGTGAGGGTGGATGGCCGAATTTTTAGCGTGTGCGCGATGTATCATAAGGTTTGTCATTGAGTCAACTGGCATAGGTCGCCTGTCCAACCTCATGGGTTTTCTCTGGGTCCTCTGGTTTCCTCCTACTGCTAGAGAGAGAGGGGACAATGGGGTTTAACGTCCAGTCCACTCGACACAAACTAGGTCCGTACAACCGGGGAATCGAAACCACACCAGTTGACTCAATGACAGACCTTATAATACAGCGCGCACGTGCTATCCTTTCGGCCATCCATACCCTTGTACCCGAAAAAACAATAAAGATACTTCTCGGTAATAACCAGCGTTCCGATGACTGGTCAAAATGTCAGTATAGCTCGAAATGAGGTATATTGTGTAACATTAAGTCCTTTTAGCTAAATAACAATAGTTGTACGATGATGTTTTGGCGATATCAGGATATGAATAAGAATTTTAATACAAAATTCAGATCTTCATTACGATAACACCTTTAAGATTTTATCTTCTAACAATTCAAACATGTTATCAAAATAGAAATAAATTTAAATTTTAGTAGAATCGGATTAAGCAAATATGTAAGCAAATGCTTGATATACGATAATGTTGAATTATATATAGAAAATACTTTACATGGCACAAACTTCGCCTTCAATCGTCTCTGACTCAATGGTTATATATGGTGGAGGGCTGATTGTCAATTCAAATTTTGGTAAAACTAAAAATAGAAAATAAACTTAATTCATTTACAAAATATCGCTTCATACGTTAAAGGCAGATATGCTTGTCATACACTGGGCATATCCTGTTTAATGTATGTTCAATTCGTAAAACCACCTGCCGACTAATCATTTCAGATGTGAAATGAGTGCATAGGAAAGTACCTTCTAAAAGGTCGCGACCTGTCTGGTTTTGGTTTATTAAAAAAGAACCTAGACGTTGCAGATGTTTTCAGAGGCGTAAATGTGAGGGGGGGGGCACCCCGGAAAAAAAATAGTCGGTCGCAAAATCAGTGTAGTCGGTTGCAAAATAGGAGCAGTCGGTTTCAAAATACGTCACGCTACTCATGCAAAACATTAGTATAAAATAACCTTGTCAACTTATCATGTTTGAAAATATGTTGTGTTTCACTTTTATTCTGTTGTATGTTGGTCTAACAACAAAATGTCACCCAGGGAGAAAAATAGTCGGCTTCAAAATAAGTGCAAACACTGCAGTCGGTTTCAAAATTATGAGGTAAACAAACAATGCCAGAAGAGATCCTAAATACTATGTATTTGCGTGAATTCGTGAGCCCGTATTTGCGTGAATTCGTGAGCCTAAATTGCATACGTCACACAAAACTATACTACAAAATAACCAATTCTGCTTGTCATGTTTGAAAAAATGCTTGTCACTCTTATTCTGCTGTGAGTACCGGTATGTTGTGTCTATAAAAAGTTTTCCCCCACGACAAAACAATAGTCGGTCTCAAAAAGTACTCACCGCAGTCGGTCTCAGACTAAATGAATTAATGTGGTAAACAATCATAAAACGGGCGAAATTGACAGATAAGCCTCAAGATTCTGTCCCATTTCTTATCCTGTCGAGAATTTGGTTCCATTTGCCGTGACATTCATTAAAATTTTCACGCCCAGGCCCAAAAATTTAAAAACTCGGTTGAATGTCTGAAAGTTTTTCGTGTCTGCGGCGCTCGATTCCATTATAATATCATTCTTGTACTCTTCTTTTATTTTATACTGTCTCATCGCGATTATAGTGAACTTCCCAGTTAGTAGTACCACTGGTGTTTGGATTGTACAGATCCCAATGATTCTCATTTCTGGTCCACTCGTCCACAAGAATTTCTCCCAGCAATGACCTCAAATGCCAGGATATTGACTCAATTATCTCAAATTGCACAGTGTTATAGGCACAATCATCATATATGACATAAACTTTACGTCAACTTAAATAAAATTGATTTCCGGCGAACAACTATATAATACAATACTATCTATGTTGACATTCATTGTGGGGTGGGATTGTGGATGGCGCCCTTGGAACCGCCCCACCCCACTCCGATATTCCCAGCTTCTAGATCCCTACTGCACATGGCCCCTAGAAGACTCGCACCTATGCTGCTCGGCTCCTGACTGCGTCATCACTCGTTCTTGGATGGGGTGGGGTATGTGCATCAGTCAGTCGCATTTTGACTACAACCCTCCCCCCCCAAACCAAATCGTTATGTACGCCCCTGGATGTTTTTTTTTTTTTTTTTGCTCATTGTCTGAACAGTATTACAATAATTGAACCAATCAGTACACACAGTCTGAAGTATATAACTCGTTTCCCATGTAATTGAAAAAACCCTATATGCCTGTATGGTGACATCATTTTAGTGAAGCCTGTACGATAACAGGGCCGGGACTGTACAGCGAGGTGGACGCTTACGGCTGGCCCCCGGATCCATTCACTTGATTTGATATTTGTTAATATTTTTTTAAGTGTCTGTTTTCTCTCTTGTCCGCAGGTTAATTTTTGTTTTGCGTGTAGTGCGGTCCTCCTGCACTTACTATTAGGTAATTGGGTGGGGTGCAGTGGAGGGGTGGATGAAGGCAAACATTGCGAGAAAAATATCCTTGCTCTTGAAAAAGGTTCGTGATCTCTACAATAACCGATTTAATTGGAAAAAGTCTGTATCTCGTTGTTATCGTATTTAAATCAAGACTCTGCTCCACTCATTAGGACAAAATGAAAATTAAATTTGGTAAGTTAATTCAGAAATGGAGTTTATCGTCCACTCGACACAAGCTAGGTCATTTCGGGACTAACATATGGTTCGATTTTATTCCTATGATTCGCTTTCGCGTAAGGGTCTTCAGCAGTGGAAGGAACCGAAGGACCGGGAGAAAACCTACGAGTTGGACAGGCAACTCTACTCCATGGCAGACTTTATGATACATAATATGTGTTTTAATAACCATTTTTGTCTATTTCAAGGTTCCAAAAACAAAACCCTGAGCCATTCGTCCTTTAAACTGTTTCTACATTTCAGATATTACTGACCGTATTCCTCGATACTGAAGGGCGTTGATTTCACTGTCGATCCAACTGACGTCACAATTTTCCATGAACCTAGAACCGGTTCCTTCGAAAGTTGGAATTCCAAACTTATGAGACCTGTGAATATAAAATTATTAACGATATCATGGGGGCCTATTTCTCGAAATCTTAACTAAAGATAAAATCCAAATTTTAGGAGATACTTCAATTTTGATTGGCTAAGCACTAAGGTCAATCTAATATTAACCAATCAAATTACTAAAATTTTGATTTGATCTTTGTTAAAATTTTGTGAAACAAGTCCCATATTCATTAAACTGGTTCGTTAAGAAACCATACTGATTTATAATTAGGTTTATGGTAACCTTTTACATGTACGTCAAAATGGGTTTCGACGTTGTACTTTTCTGCTAAAACGGACTAATGCAGATCGACATACGTTATGTAAAGGGCTACGAGGACAATTTGGCTCGAATACCGAATTCTTATTTCATTCCTCTGCAAACGAATAGAAGCCTTTGGCCAGTTGGGGTGGGAACAGTACGACGTTAAACCCCATTTTATTTTATTTTATAGAGATCTTGTATTTACGCGTTCATTAAACTGTATAAGTATACGTGTACTTTAATTTAATATCTTTCTGAAGTCTAAAAGGATAATGTCAACAACACGCTAATTATATTGTATCAACATTTCTCTAAAGACCTAAAACTCATATTTTCTAATCGCTTTTATATTTTTTAACGCAGAGATTGTGTTAAATTCCCAAACTGGTCGTCGACAGGCGAAATATTTTCTAATAGCTTATATTTTTTAATGCAGATTTTACTTTATTGTGTTAAATTCCCAAACTGGTCGTCGACAGGCGAAATAGAGCAATATGTTGGTTGATTGATTATGACAAAAGTCAGCACCGGGAGTTGACCAGAATGTGTAATTCATGTACTTGATCATACGGTTTCGAGTATTCGCGAATATCTTACGAATTCCGAAATATCGGTTAAATATGACCAGGTCTAAATATTAAGGCCACCAGCAGATATTGTCCACCTAACCATTAATAGAGTTGGGGTGCGCGATTATTGCCAATGATTTGGGTTAGGGTTAGGTCTAGAGTTAGATTTAAGAATTTGGGGATTCTGAAATGTCATACTACTTCACTGGCATTTTTTTTTTTTTTTTTAACGAAAATGAAATTAAAAGGGATTTAACGTCCTACTGCTTTTCTCCGTCGGCGCTAATGAAGACGGGTATGCGCCATACAGTGTGCCATATAGTGAAATTTTGCCCGGGCAGTGGCGCTACGGCATACACTTACATCGAATTACAACTTGAAATTGATATGTTACATGTACGCCAATATATACACGGGGTCTCAATTTCTCGTCCAACCCGAACAACTAGACAGCCACCTTCTAAGGCCCTCCGTCCTGCACCATTTACAAGGGTTCAAACCGCGCCATGTATTTTGGCGCTCACCTAGGGAATGTAGCAGATATTTCGTACTACGTTTCTGCTTGGATTATAAAGATTAAATTTCAGAATGGCGGTTCGCGATGGTTTTCCATTTAATTTCAGGTTATTATTGGGTTTTTTTGAATTTTTGAAAACGTGTATTTGACTGCGTTAAACCCACCTGATAGTGATGTTACATTCAACCATTGTTTCATTATAACACCTTCTGGATCTTTTATCAGTATGGATGATACCTGATAAAAACAAAAAACATTCATTTAAATCTACGTACATTTAATTAAACAGACATTATGTGAGAGCTGAATTTGTCTATTGTAGGTTTTTCTTTGGCCATGAAATGTTATACAAACCATCAATAAGACGTAGGCCTATATTAACATGAAAAAAACATAATTAATTCTTGGTGCCACCTTATATGTCCGATTTTCGTTGGATTTAGATCCGATCTACTGTTCAACCTCCGTTTATTATTAAACGCAAAAGTGAATAATCGTGACTTTGTTGAGTATCGTGACAGTGGTAACAATGACAATCGAGGCTACAGAGATTTTAAAGGAATGTTTTCTCGGCTTATTTCAGCATACAATCAAACTAATATAGTGAGAACTGCCAGCACTTTATTTAACCTTCTACAATGTATCTTTAACTTCGAGGTTTGTCCCTTGTTTAAGTTTTTTTCTTCACAAAAATATATAAACATATTCTGTAGCAGGGAACAAAGTAAGAAAAATTGATCACGGTTCGCAGTTGGTGCATCCTATGGCGACCGGGTGGTGGCCCCTAGCTCCAACATCGCTAACCAACCAACATGCTATGCATATGATTAGCACATGATTATAATTACATTTCCACTGCGGGAGCCACAATTGCGAAGTGGGTAAGATGTTGATATTGCTAGTTCGCTAGCCTGGAGGCTGGAGGTGATGTTGGCCGAAAAAGTACATCGTGTCCGGCGTGATTTCCCCTTGTCAGTAATGCGGGACGTGGGGTGGGGATGATAAGGACAGCTGTCTAGATCGGATGAGACGAAACACCTAGGTCCCGTATACACATTGACGTGCACGTAAAGACCCCTTAGCAGTTGGAATTCGATAATAATAGTAAGCCTTGATGCCGCTGCCCGGGCAAAATTCCGTCTTCATTAGCCCAGTCAGAGGAGAACAGTAGAACGTTAAACCCCATTTGATACCATTACATTTCCAACTGTCAATAATGTAATATTTAATGTATTGGACGTTAAAACTGTAATTATATTTACACGGCTGAGAAAAGGTTCTCCATGGTTTTTTTTATTTACCGTAGTTTCCATTGCAAAAATCTCGTTCATTGTATTACAGATTGTAATATGCTATTTTAGGATTTTAAAAGGAATTACTATAACAGAGCTGTGTTATTGTCCAATAGACAATGTCTAAACGCAGGATTCTCCTTTTAAACATGTTACAATAACCATTCACGGTAATTCTCTTTGATCTTGTGGGGTATAGTCAGTGCACCAATAGGTCACCGTAATACTAATAATTAAACACCGTGTTTGCAGCATACCAAAAGCATATCTTTTGGCAATTATTTCTTTATCTACGTGTAATATTTGTAAACCATTTATTTCAGTACAGTTCCAATTAGTCCCCAAAACGACCAATCGTGACATATGAGATATCATGTAATCACGGTAGCAGACATTGCAAGAAACCCGGATATCTCAGACATTCTATAATTCATCCCTGTGTACCAATCCGGAAATATATGTAGGTTTCATACAATTGATTGGAGAGATCCAGGGTGTTTACGTAGACACAACTGGGAAGCTATAAAAGCTCTCATCTTCATGTTCATCAGGCATAATAATTATGTTTTTGGTTTATTAGTAAGTGCCTTCGGATATCGCGACTTGAGGATCACCGGGAGACTTTCTATCTCTAGGGGACGCATGTTCTTACCCGCAAGCACTGCCAGGGAATTACAGGGTTCTCTCTTTATTAAATCTTTCTAGTACCTGGCATCCACCGTAACCCCAGTGTTTCGTTTGCTTAGAGCTTATCCCGCTTAACACTGCTGTAATGGAAGCCGATTTCGGTTTTAAATTATGACTGAATAGTCCGATTAACAACCAATAACCAACATCGTAACAATATCATTACGCTTTAAACAATTGGACCAAATATTTTTACATTATGTTACGTTATGACGCGCGATTTTATTATGCCCAATTAACCCGTGCATAGCCGAATATTGCAGAAAAACGAGGCTATCAAAATAGATACAATGCAAACAATACTGTTTGGAGGCAAACAAAACTTTCACCATTTTGAATACCTTGAATCACTGTCTAAATTTTAAGGAAGACCCAGATTAAACGAAGGACTGTCATGTTGCTGTACTTGGGATACATTTGATTGAACGGGAAGAATAGACACGCTCCCTCAAAAGCTCAAGTATAAGAGGCCAATCCAGCAATGGCCAGACAGGGATTTCGAGGGTCATTGATTCAGGAATATTGGCATGCTATCGAAACATTCTACGGTATCTAGCAGTTTCTTGTGGCAATTGTTCCTTTTTTTTATCGTGTATTCTGTATCTGAACACAGATCAAGGTAACAATCCCGCTAAATTCAATTGCATTCCGCGTAACCGATTACTTACAACGACCAATGAGCAAAGATATTGTGCCTGAACTAGTTTTTCTTGGTCGGGTATTTCATTTCTCTGCTAATCAAAACCTTCCATCCACGCAATCTATCTTACACTTCTGACTTGGGCTCGACTAAAAAAACAGCCCGTGACGTTTAAGAATCACGACCCGTTTCGAGAAGACCATTCGGGATTATTCCATGTCGGCCTTCGTGTTAAATTTTGCAAGTGCACGTAGAAGAACCCTTGAAATTGAGATCGAAGGGCTGGACTCTCCTTGGCCATAACAAGGGGTGGGGGTGTTCTCGAGGGTGCTGACGGACAATATATATCTATTGTTTTTACAGTCGATAATTTTTTCACGTGGGGGTGGGGGGATGGAACACTTTGCACCGCCACCCTGTGCCCCCATAGTTACGGACATTTGACTCTCTCACCTCGCACCGCAAACGTAAACATAGAAACACAACTTACCATTAACTTATAACCCAACACAGTTTTATGGATGGGTAACAAACACTTATAGCATATAGGAGAGAGAGAGAGAGAGAGAAGTGGGGTTTAACGTCCACTCGACACAAACTAGGTCATTTTGGGACTAACATATGGTTTCAATTTTATTTCGATAATTCGCTTGCGCGTAGGGGTCTTTAGCAGTGGGAGGAAACCGGAGTGCCCGGAGGAAACCCACGAGGTTGAGAAGGCGCCCCTATCTCCATGCCACATACGCTCACACCAGGGATCGAAACCACAGCCGCAAGCCAGAGGTGACCGGCCAGCTAGAGGTCGAAGCGCGGCACTCTAGACCACTAGGCCATCCCAACCCCCCTATAGCATATAGGAAGATGGGTGGAGAAGTAAGTACGTTAATGAGAGTCTCGGTGGCTAAATCGGTAAGGTGCTGACTCGCTAGCCTGGAAATCGGGTGTTCGATCCCTGCATTGGACTAGAAAGTTCATCCAGTTTTTCCGGCGTGGTTACCCCATGTCAATGATACAGGATGGAGGCCGTGCGGATGGCACGAAAAACCGAGGTCCCGTGTACACATTGGCGTGCACGTTAAAGATCCCTTGACAGTTGGAATTCGATATAAGAGTAGGCCGTACTGCCGCTGTCCGGGCAACATTTCCGTCATAGCATAATGTATGGCGTACGCCCGTCTTCATTAGCCCAATTCGGAGCAAAACAGTAGGACGTTATACCCCCATTACTTTCATGTACGTTCATGCAACAGTATAACCTTCTTATTTTTCTTATTATTGTTCAATGTACCTATACATAACACTGTCACATTTTTTCCTCATTTGTAATTTATATGCTTGATAACGACTTGTGAAATCTTGTGGAAACGTCGTGTGAATATAATATAGTGATTGTTATTCATAGAACTGTGTGCACTAATCAGTATCGAATATTCGCAACTTAATGAGCCAAAAATATTTAATTTTTTCCTCCGACAAATTAAATTAGAAAAATAAATAAAGACATTTGGGTATTAAAATGAGTAAAAGGCAGCAGTTTGTCCGAACCAGTGACGTCTAATGCAAACAATGCACGTGCCATTGAGCCAATGATTGACGCCGCGTGATGTGATTGCACGTGTTGAAGGCAGTCTTCTTTTACTGAGATACTAGAAGACTTTCGTAATCCTCTGTGAAACAGATTGTGAACTGTTTGTTGTTATATTATGATCAATCGTTAAGTGCCATTCAAAGATTATACCATTTTAATTGTTTATTTTTAAACGCGTAGTGTTGAGATAATAAACCACATCTCATGCTGTTAGAATGATTTGCTAGAAGGATCTCAGAAATAACGACTACCCGATATAACGAAATGATGCTAATTACTCACCGATTTGTTGGTTTGCATTAAATCAGTATTCAGAACTAACACTCGGAATTTCACTGAAATAACAACATGATTGAATTAATGAATTATGGGGTGATGAAAGAATGTATGAAAACATGAACAACAATGAATGAATGAACAAGAATGAATGAATGAATGAACAAGAATGAATTAAAGAAGAAAAATTGAACAACAATGAATGAATGAAGTTTAACCTCCTACGTTTCTGCACCAACTGGTTTATTGAAGATGTCCTTACGTCATACCGGTGTGCCTTGGAGGAAATAATGCCACACAACACTTGAATGCAATCTGTCAAGGGAGAGAGAGAGAGAAATGGGGTTTAACGTCCACTCGACACAAACTAGGTCATTTCGGGACTAACATATGGTTTAATTTTATTTCAATTATTCGCTTGCGCGTAGGGGTCTTTAGCAGTGGGAGGAAACCGGAGTGCCCGGAGGAAACCCACGGGGTTGAGAAGGCGCCCCTATCTCCATGCCACATACGCTCACACCAGGGATCGAAACCACAGCCACAAGCCAGAGGTGACCGGCCAGCTAGAGGTCGAAGCGCGGCACACTAGACCACTTGGCCATCCCAACCCCCAATCTGTCAAGGAGTCTTCTACGCGCACACGAACATGTACACGAAACCACTGTTTCTGGTCCTAACTCTTACCACTGTTCCTTGCCAGGCCCCCACCCTGCACTACTGATAAGGCCTATACTATTTCTGGAGGTGGCCTTTAATATTTAAATTTATGTGTATTATTTACCTGTTTGTCCTGGTTTATAAGCCGGTTTGTCTGTTTGTATAAAAGATAAGACCGGATCTGTTACATCAAACGTAAGTTCTCCATCAATTACAACCCGTCCTCTGTTATCACCAGTGACAGATATCTTATGACGCCCGGGACTCTGAGTGCTGGGTATTGTAAACTCAAAACATTTTGTTCTCGCTGAAAAGAAAATATTTTATTTTGTATGATTTTAAAACACGGTACAATTTCTCCTTCGACCATTATTCGAGCTTCAAAAAGAACAAATAAAATTAAACATAATAAACTCATGGAATGGCAGATAGGATTGAATTCTACACGCGACAAATTTCCAGATAGGATAGAGTGGTACACATGACGGAATGATAAAGTGATACACATACGGAATGGGATATAGGATAGAGCGATGCACATGCTGAACTGACAGATAGGATAGAGTAGCACACATGACGGAATGCCAGATAAGATAGAATTGTATACATGACCGACCACCAGTTAGAATAGAGTGGTACGGAAACACCCACGGACAGTGTATTACACATGACGGAATGGCAGATCGATTAAAGTGGTACACATGAAGGGATGAGAGGTATAATAGAGTGCTATACATGACGGAGTGACAGATGGATAGAGCGGTACACATGCTGGGATAGAAGATGGATAGAGTGGTACACATGGCGGAATGAGAGGTAAATAGAGTGACACTCATGACGGAATGACAGCTATAATAGAGTGAAACACGTGATTGAGTGACATCTATAATAGAGTGATGCACATGACGGAATGGCAGATAGAGTAGTACACATGGTGGAATGACATACGTGATAGAAAGGTATGGCGGAATAACAGATGGATACAGTGGTACACGTGACCGACCACCAGCTAGGATGGAGTGGTACACATTACGGAATGACATATAAAATAGAATGGTACACGGGGGTGAGTGGCAGTTAGGATATAGTGGTACATATGACCGAATGAGAGATATAATACAGTGATACACATGACGGAATGACAGATTGATAGAGTGGTACATATGGTGGAATGACAGATGGATAGAATGGTACACATGACGGAATGACAGATGGATAGAGTGGTACACATGAAGGAATGACAGATAGGATAGAGTGGTACTCACGACAGAATGACATACAGGATAGAGTGGCACATACGACGAAAGCCAATTATAATAGAGTGGTACACATTAAGGAATGACAAATAGTGTAGAGAGGTACACACGACAGAATTACATACAGGATAGAGTGGTACGCATGACGGAATGACAGATACGAGAGAGTGACAGATAGGACTGATATTATAGATTGAAAAATAGGACAGGGCTTAGCTATAGGAATGAGTGAAACTTCTAACACGGCGACAGAGGTGGGTGTATGCTAGAACATAGGTGAGACAAGTTCATAGAGAACACAGTTTGATTAATAGGAAATAGCAAATGAAAAACTTTTCTAACAAAAGATTCATTAAAAATAATACCGTTGGCCTGCTGGGACATTTACGAAAGTACATAATATTGGATGTACGATAAAGGGATTTGGTGTAATTTTTCATACAAATCAGAAATGTACTAACAATACCACCGACACTAGCTTTTCACTGGGGTATTGAAAGAATGTGTAAAATTAATTAAATGGCACATTTATCACGACTGCTTAATCAGATAAATTACTTATATAATTAAAATATATAAAACGCCAGACATGAATTGTCAAGGAGACCAGGTGGCCGTTATTTGAGAATATGAAACTTGATATGGAAATTAAATTTAAAAATCGAGAGAAGTCTGACACTAGGCTAAATTCTAAAACCTTTTTTTTTGAATTATAAGAAAAATAGATAAAGACGTTTGATGTGCTGTAGTTAAAAAACATCTTTCCTATTTAGTGTAAATGGGTATAGAAATGAGTAAAAGGCATCATTCTGTCCGAAGCAGTTACGTCTTATGTAAACAATGCACGCGCCATTGAGCCAATGGTTGAGGCCGCGTGATGTGATTGCACGTGTTGAAGACAGTTATCCTTGACAGACATATTAGAAGACTTTCGTAATTCTCTGTGAAACAGATTGAGGTATAAGCGGAAAATGAACTTCTCTGGACAAATTTGGAAGCGATGACATAACTCTAAAAGTAACAAAATAAAAAAAAATATGATATTGCTGATTTTAAACTCTCGACTCGTTTATAATCGATTTTTTCTGAAGTTCAAAAAGGATAGATCAATAACGGTTCGCAGGTGTTATACAACAGCTAAAGTCTAACGACGTCATCAATCTGACCAAGAAATGTATACATGCGCTTTGTAGAACACTGGAGATTTGTTTAGAAGACTAAAAGGTGACAACTTCCATGTTTGGTTCCCATTCAGATATGAAGCGCATCAAAAAGATTTTATTACGTTATCGATTCCACCTATTGATTCAGGGGGTTGGATGGCCGAATGGTTAGCACGTGCGCGTTGTTTCATAAACCCTGTCATTAAGTCAACTGGCGGGTTTGGATCCCCGGTTGTGCGTGACAAAGAGTAGGGTCGCCTGTCCAACCTCGTGGGTTTTGTCCGGGTCCTCTGGTTTCCCCCCACTGCTAAAGATCCCGACGCACAATTTAATTATTGAAATAAAATTTAGCCATACACTGTATGTTAGTCCCGAAATGACCAAGTTTGTGTCGAACGGACGTAAACCCATTTCCCCCTCTCTCTCCTTGTTGATTCATGCTTTATGTATGTTATGAAAAAGATATTGGTTGCATACGGCACATAACATACCGCCGCTCAATCTGTTTCACACAGAGGTTTACGAATTATCTCTGTCACAGATGACTGTCTTCAACACGTGCAATGACATCACGCGGCGTCAATCATTGGCTCAATGGCGCGTACATTGTTTACATAAGACGTAACTGTTTCGGGAAAATTGATGCCTTTTACTCATTTTAATACCCATTTACACTAAATAGGAAATACTTTTTAACTACAAATACTTCAAACGTCTTTACTTATTTTTCTAATATATACAAAAAAATGTTTTAAAATTTGATTTGTCGGAAGAAAAAAGTTAATATGGGGGACTCATTAAGTGGCGTCGATGTCATCCTTATCAGTGACTATAGCGGCCTAGCGAATATTCACTGCTCATCAGTGTGACCGCACCCCGGTCTGGTGGGGGGTATAAGGGAGAGATCCGGGTTTTATTGTCAACTTTGGCCATTTTGTGTTTATTTCAATAAATCCCATGCCGGCAAGTGCAAAGGAGTATGAGAAGCTTTTCCTTGGTCGGGTGTGGGAGGGGGCTGTACGGACCCATAGCCAGCTCATAAAATTTGGTGGGGCTAAGGAATTTTTTGGAGGGGCTGAGGATGTGTTGGGTTAGGGATAGCGGACCACCGTGAAGCCTCTCACGCCTATGAGTCTTTTTAGCAGTAGAGAATGCAAATAACTGGGGGGTATTGCATGTCACATACGGCTATATCTATACCATAAGGCCACCTCCAGATTTAGTCAAAGTCGTCGAGATGTCAAGTCAATACGGTAATTGCACTGTTTGTTGACGAGATTGTGGGTTAGGGTTTGGGTAAGTGTTAGAGCTAGTTCTATGGCTAGAGTTAGGGTTAGCGATAACCTTGTTTACATCTCATGACCTTTGGCCAAATCTGGAGATGGCCTTAAGAAATAGATCTGACCTGCCACATACACGCGGGGGATCGAAACCTTGACGCTTATATCGCTGGTAATCTAAAGTACACTTATTCGGCTTCCGTTATACCCCGCTGCTTTTGGAAAGATTTTATTCTTGAACGACTTAATTCTTTCTTCACAGCCTTAATTAGTTAGGTTTTATGTCGACGGCTTGACATTCTCATTAAATTTTGTTTAGGGCTTCTTGTGACGATTGGGACCTATTGATAATACGGCTTACCATAGAACATCCGATTCAGTTGCAGTGGAATTATTGTGTTAAATCCGACACTGTCAACGAAAGGATAATTATCTCCATGAAAAAGCAGGTGGCTTTTGAATCTAATGCCTACACCGACTACCAACTTTAATCTCTGAGACGCTGTGGGCACTAGATCGGTCATTGATACCCATTTTTACAAGAGCCACAAGGAATAAGAAGGTATATGCTTATAATGAAGGCGATACCTACTAAATATGGCATGCGAACAAATTGCTTTGGGTAATAATGCTCAGACGAAATCAGTTCTATCGGATCTATAAATGCTCATACTAACAGAGAGAGAGAGAGAGAGAGAGAGAGAGAGAGAGAGAGAGACAGAGAGAGAGAGAGAGAGAGAGAGAGAGAGAGATAGGGGGGGGGGAAGTCCACTCGACACAAACCAGGTCATTTTGGGACGAAGGAGTATTTAGCAGTGAACAAAAACCGGAGAAAAGCAACGAGATTGGAGAGGCGACCGCGACGATAAGACGAGACAGACCCGTGTCATTGAAAGCAGGATACGTATACTTGTATTGCTATCTTTCTTCAATGAGCTCATTAAACACACATGACGCAAGACCTAAATCTGGCTACTAGCCAACGTTCGCCTGGGATATTCAGAGGATTTGAATGTTTTTTTGCAATGGGTGATTTAACGTAAGAATGGATAATCGAGACTTTGATTATTATCGTACCGTACCAACGATAGTAAGGACGAACGAGTCTAATTGAAAATGGTATCGTTAATATCTCGGTTCAGACTGGAGCAATTTGATTGAAATTTTAAGCATGTCCTGTTTTCATTATCTTTTTTAGAACTATTAAAGGCCAAAAACATATATAAAGCCACTGCCTCGGTAGTCGATTTTGGTGGACCAAAGAGATTTATATACCCAAGCAATGATTGATATGCTTTTCTAGAATTATTTTTCATTTCCAGCTTCAGTTATAAATAGTATTAATATACATAGAAATAAGGAAATAAAAGCCATGTATTGATAACATTTGTGTCCAGGGGCCTGTTTCACGAAATTTTAACTAAGATAAAATCCAAATATTAGTAATTTGATTGTATAATATTAGATTGATTTTAGTGCTTCGCCATTCAAAATTAAATATCTACTAAGATTTGGATTTTATCTCTAGTTAGGATTTCGCCAAACAGGGCCCAGGGATGGATGTTATTGAATGATATGTGTTCTTAAAATAATATTTTATTCTTACCATAACCAATGTTTCCTCTCTGTAGCATGTAGTTACCAGTAACATTACTAAACTTTAAATTAAACTTGACATATTCTTTACTATTGTGAAAAGTGAAACAGATAGACGTCTTTCTTCCTATCTGGATATCTTTCGGCATCGTAGCCACATATCCACTGAAAAAAAGGTACAAATGGAATTAAAGCCGTGGTGGTTTAAACAATATTTTATTCAATATGATTTCACATAATCAGACAAACATACAGTCTTAAGCATACGAAAACAAGCATTATGCTTATGAATATCACTTCCCGGCATGGTGGTTAGGTTAATGCTAAATAAACTCAAAGAACCAAAACGAAAAGTGAAAGGCGGCGGGACGGGAATGAATACTATTGATAACAACAAAAAAACATTGGGTAATGAACATTCGGTTTAACACCTTAAGTTTCGGTGCTGAGCGTCTCGTCAAAAAATAGAAGACATTTTTGGTTCAATACTTCTCTTTCGCGTATATAGGTCTTTAGAAGTGGGGGCGGGAAGAGGGGGGGGCTGGAGGTCATGAGAAGAAAGCCACGCCACCTGATTCCACGACAGAGGTTGTCATTAATACAAAACCATTATCCCAACACTCAGGTAAATGGTTAAAGTTCCAGATCTCTCTGACATTTGTCCATGATTGATTTGCCCCTTGTTGATCCAGTAAGGTAAATATGTATAATACAGAAATAATGATACAGTGCAAGCCTCAAAACCAGACCATTGTAGAAATACATTCGCCGACTTAAGTGACAAATTTGATTTTAAAATACATTATGCAAGAGCTATTAGACATTTCTTAACCTTATTCAATTCTCTATGTCATCTTATGTGTCGGATTTTTACAGGATTTGAGTTCGATCTGCTGCTTAACGCCCATTGACAATTTAATCGATAATCGAGACTATCTGAATATCGACTTTTGTAATGATGATAGAGACCACGCCTAAAATTCAAAATGCTAATATCTAGATTCGGCGTAGATAAATTTGACTGAAATTTTCAACAAATTCCCTGCCAGCTCTATATCTAATCTTACATAATATATCTGTAATTAGGCTCTTGGATAGTGCCGATGGAAGGGTTTAGGGCCAACCTCACGTGGAAACTGTATTTAATTCAAAATGTATAACATGGCTTCAGATGCTTGCATTTGTAATGGATAAATAATGACAACATTCTCTCAGTCCGATTTATCAAGTTTTCTTAATTTTGGTGTATCCGGGACGGTTTCTTGGAAGTCAGTAAGAGTAGTCAGATCATACGTGTCAAGGTCGCGCATTTGTCTTGGTAGTCAAGATTCACTTAAAGTGAATAGAGAGAGAGAAATGGGGTTTAACGTCCAGTCGACACAAACTAGGTCATTTTGGGACTAACATATGGTTTCAATTTTATTTCAATAATTCGCTTGCGCGTAGAGTCTTTATCAGTGGGAGGAAGCCGGAGTACCCGGAGGAAACCCACGAGGTTGAGAAGGCACCCCTATCTCCATACCACATACCCTCACACCAGGGATCGAAACCACAACCGCAAGCCAGAGGTGACCGGCAAGCTAGAGGTCGAAGCGCGGCACTCTAGACCACTAGGCCATCCCAACCCCCCTTAAAGTGAATAATCCTATGAGGTTATTACGGTTAGTTCTAGATATTTTAATAAAAGACCATCTGCAAATTTTGACAAGGTCACCAGATCTAAACAGGGCTAGCGCTTACTCCAACCCTAGCACTAACCCTCAAACTCGTCAACAATCACGCGCACTAACCCTATTTACAGCTCGCTACCTCGACGAAATCTGCAGGTAGCCTTAATATTTAGGCTTGGTCCTGTTATTACCTTATATCGTAAAGCCTGTCATTGGGTCATCTGGCGTGGTTTCGAATCCCCGGTTGTACGTGGCTTTTCTTCGGGTACTCCGGTTTCCCCCCACTGCTAAAGACCCCTACGTGCAACCGAATTATTGAAATAAAATTAAACCATATGTTAGTCCCGAAATGACCTAGTTTGTGTCGAGTGGACGTTAAACCCATTCTCTCTCTCTCTCTCTCTCTCTATCTCTCTCTCTCTCTCTATTCCTTTATCAGAAGCAGAAATGCTAAAATACTTACCTGTTGGCAACGTTCATCAAGCACATAAAAACAGGAACCAACAACAATAACCTGAAGACAGTTCCAGACTCCATGTTTAGCACAACTAGAGTTCCCTCGGAGCTTACTTTGTACCGTACATGAAGGCAAACATGTCGATCTGCAGCTAGGCAAACTTGTACCAGAGACAAGATTAATTATCATGCCGCATCATTAGTAGCTTCAATATTAATTACCGTAATTAATCTATTAAGTATCAGTGTTGAAGATATCAAATACGAAATGAAACCAGAGGACCCTGAGTTTGAACCGAGTAAGATGTAACCAGGATGGTTCTACGGGATTTTTCCCAGCTTGGCTTCCCATTGTCCAGCGTCTAGTCATTCGGGTGACACGAAAACCCGAGGTCCCGTCTACACTTCTTGTCACGTACACCCGGGGAATCGAAACCACGCCAGTTGACTCAACGAAAGACCTTATGATACAATGCGCACGCGCTAACCTTTTTGCCATCAAATTCCCCCCTCCCCATGAAATCAGGATATGCCTTGATGGAACCTAGTGTGGACGATGTTGTCGCGGTGACTCACAGAGAAGGTCGTAACCATGATGGGTGGGGTTTGATCCCGGTGTTAGTCGAGTAGGTTTTCGGGGATTTACCAGCATGGTTTTCTATTGTCCAGCGTCTAGCCATTCGGGACACACGAAAATCCAAGGCCCCGTGTACAAGCTGGCGCGCACGTATAGAAACCCTTGACAGCTGGAATTCGATGTAAGTGTGGGCTGTAGTGACGCTGTTTGGATAATTAATTCCCTCGTAGCAAACTATATGATGTATGTCCGTCTTGACCAGTCCAGTCTGTGCAGAAACATAGGACGTTAATCCTGATTTATTTAATATTATTATTGTAAATTTATTTTATTCGTATTTGGCATTCAGGCAGGGTAAGCTTACTCTTCCGGGCACCAGTTACCACTGTTTGTCGTGTATTTTATACAGGTCGAAAAGTCCATTGGCTGATCAAACTATTTTGCCTATAACGTTTTTTATGACTTCGAATCTTATCTAATGGTTTGGATTGTTCGCACTTGGTTTTATTTTATCAAAATATTTATTTCCCGCGCCATGTAAGCCTATATTTAATACCCCTTCTCATTTATTTCAGGAATTCACAACCACAACTTAATTGGTAACTCTTTTGGTAGCTATTCAGATGTTACTATCTATCATAAAGCATTCACGCGTGACTATATTGCATTAAAACCACCGAGCTGCTGTGTTGAAGAGACGTTAAGTTTCTTCCGTTCCAGGAGCCACGATAGCTGAAGCCCCGTCAGTCGAAAGCACGATTTGGGTTCAAATCCAACACGTTTGGCGACCAAACCAAACAGGGCAGTCACAGTTATTCGTTGGGAAGAGATCGATTAGATGCCCTTTCCACCAGATCTTGCTCCTGATTCACAGGACCTGGCGGCGACCTTCGCGATCAACAAAGACCTTCTCCAGCTTTACAACGCGACACAAAATAATTTGAGTCGCGTAAGGGCGTGCTTTGTCTGATGGGGGCTTAGGTAGGTAATACACTGGCTCGTGGTGGAGGACGGAGGGTCTGAAAGCTGTCTAGTCTTTCGGATGGGAGGCAAAATCGAAATCACGTATACACATTGGAGTGTACGTAAAAGATCGGTTGGCAGTTGGAATTCGATATAAGAATAGGCATTATGAACCTCATAGCACATGCACTGTATGGCGCATGCCCGTCTTCATCCTTCCGTTCGGAGCAGAGCAGTAGGATGTTAAACACCATTGCATTTCTTCCACCCCTGACTGCCACACCAGCCATTACCAACCACAATTTTCTTGTGGGAATTTCTAAGTCTTGTTTAATGATAAATTTATTAAATATAATCGGTAATTTTCGTGTTGTAAAATACGCGGAAATGACACTTGTACTACTGCGACATAAATTGGAGATGCAGCACATTGAGAGTGAGACTATCCTATCACAAATTACTTGACCTTCAAATTTCTTATTAAGTGGGCGGATGAATTGAATTAGATAGTTTAACAATAGAAATAGTTATATGCTAAACACTAGACAATGAATATGCTTACTAATAACTTATTAACAAATCCTTCATTTAGATAATATCATTTAAACATTGCCACCCACAAAACGGAGTTTACTTCGTTCCCCAACTGAATTTTAGGAAACGGGGGCCTGTTTCATGAACTTTTAACCAAGATAAAATTCAAATAGTAATTTGATTGGATAATATTAGCTTGATTTTAGTGCTTAGCCGATCAAAATTGAAGTATTTGCTAAAATTTGGATTTTATCTTAAGTTAAGATTTCGAGACACAGGGCCCGGATTTGTCGCAAGAGGTTCCACTGTTCAAAATATTGTATAATAACCTATACAGACAATCATTTTTGTGCTGTTTTTATATATAAAAAAAAAAAACCCAAAAGTTTTAAACCAGGTTTTGGTGCCAACGGAGGCAAAAATAATGTGAAGTGGCGCATACAGGTCATTAGATGGCCGCCTCTTCATTAGATGTCCCGTGAAATATTTGTTTTTAAATTATTGTCGTCTCCTTAAATTCAATGAAATATCTAAAAACAAGAGATGTACATGTTTGTAACACTATTAACCCATGTAGTTAAGGTAGATTAAGACATTTCTAACACGTAACCAACAATTATCAGCCATTAATAGCCATGCCATTACTTTTATTTTTTTATTCAGTGTCAGTTAAACGTTCTAGAATTCCTGGATCAGAAAGAAACTCATAAATTTTGAGAAAATGGAAATAAACGACATGTAGTAGACACGTACCAGGAAGGTACTTTATACAATGTACTGGAACATACTCTTGTTGGTTTGACTGCACTAGTACACAATGGTACATGATCTTAATACTAGCCCAGAAATACAGTCGCAGTAAGCAGTTACACTGGGGGGCAAAAACATCCTCCATCTTGCATCAAATACATTGCCCTCCAAAACAGAACATTTGGAAAACAGCTGAAGGATTTCGGCGAGCATATAATGTAATGTTTGGTAAAATGAACAATACGACACCCAAAGCTAAGACAAGCAGAGAAGTTAGACAACCTCTGTTGTTCTTGTAACTAGGAAGCCCCGCCGTCGAGATTCATGATGTCTTCGTGATTTTCCAGCCTGGCATTTCCTTGTCAGATCTGGTAAGAAGCAAATTGTCCAGTTTTTCGGAATAAATCAAAAATCGAAGGCACTCATTTAGTCGCTGAATTACACTAACAAAAACTTTGAGATTTGGAATTCATTTAAGAGCAGGCAAAAAGCCGAAGGCCAGGGTAAAAACTTTCCTCATAGTATGACCTATGCTGTTCTCATTTGGAAATTAGTACAGAACCATAGGACAATAAACCCCCATATCATATGTTTTACAGAATATGTTACCCACTCCCCAACAGGCAAGATTAGCTGTCGTTCCTATGCACAAAGGGAGGTTACTACAGTTCAGTCAATACAGGATGCAGACCACCATTAATTTCCTCATTGACTTCAATGTTAATTCTGGTCTCTTTGCCAGGCTTCAACTTTTCCTCAAACTTTCGTTGGGCTCAATACTTTTCACTACAGAAAAACAAATGATCATGTATTTGCACAAAAATTTGTATCAGGTTGACCACCAAAATTTTGAGATACACCCCACCTTGGAAGTGGCATACTAAAAGCATATAACTATTTGTGTACATACATATCATTGTAACCAACCTGTTAACTCTGTTATCCTTCCACCTCTAAATCATATATATTTACCAAAACCTGTGAGAAAATGTTAATTCAAACCCTTTTTGTCCATTCTATCCCAAACAAACCCCAAAAATTGGAATGGAAAAGGGAGAAAGGAGGGAGAGTGAGGTAATTACTATAAATAGACGAACTACAATCTGTGGACGGAGAGAGAAATTTAATGGTGATCTGTCTCGGGGGACAGGAGAAAGAGGAATTGCTATAAAGAGACAGACAACAATTTGTGAATACCGCGAGGGTGGAATTTAATGGTGATCTGCCTCCATTAGGGGCACTACACTCCAGGAACTTTACAAAACACACTTGTGTAATATACAGTGTATATACTTCTATTCTTTTGTCTAGAAACTTGAGTACATCACAAGCCCATCAATGACACTCGATTTGTGTATGTACAGTTATATTTATACTACATAATACAGTATATGATATTTACATATTCACTGACCAGAAGATACAGCTATAATAATACATTATATTTATCATCAATAACAACTAACAGTACATATATAATACAAAATATATTTACACAAGGCTAACACCAACATCTACATGGGTGTGCCTCGGTTTTTGCATTAATCCGAAGATCTAGACTATTTTCCTTTTGCTAGGCATGCTGGTCTCCAACCCTGACAAGGGAATACGAGACAGGAAAATCATGAGGACATAATGGGAGTCACTAGTTACTATGACAACAGTGACAGTCTTACTTACGATAAGGTATAATAACATGACATATTTACAAAATTTGGAGAGTATTTACATAATGAAAGAAATGGAAAAGAATAGTATATAAAGTACATTACAATATGATACATGTACTAATCTATAAAACTATACTGAAAGTGGTTTACTTGTTTCCATGGTAATGCCCATATTATATAGATTGATGTAAGAATATAAACAATCAAATGCATTAAAATTTAAACTATGGAAAGTTTGAATTATTTCGGAATGAAAAACGCATTTCCGGGACAAACTGTTGTCAGGTAGGTTTTGAAGATTCTATCGGGAATTCTGATAATGTGACGTCTAACCGTAATCCTAGAATCAAAGGATGGACATCACCAAAAACTTGTTTTAAAAGTGCTCTCATATACATGTAGCTTGTCTATATGACCACACGGAACAGCTATCCATGTGTTCAGCAATAAACACTGCACACTGACATCTGATAGGTTTGAAAAATTCCAACAAGCCCAAACGGCCCGACAATAGAGAGGAAAGTTGAGAGATCGAGAGTAAAGGTTTAACACACATTCAACACAACACCATCATCAAGTACACAAGTGTCTGTAAGATCTTTAAAAGTTGCTTAACAGTGTTCAAATTGATTGACTTTACAAATGGATATTTTCGGCTCACCAAAACAGGAACTAAGGCAATTGTCACTGACATTGCCAGGCAAAATTCTTTGTTTGTTAGGCACAAATTGAATGATGCCTGGCACAGATTTATCTTTTCTCGTGTTTGATTGATATCATGAATATATTGCTGACACGATATATCATATAATCGATGTATCAAGATTCACCTTTGCATGATTTGTGTATTACATCGTGAGACACTGAATCGAGGTTTCACGACTTTCTTTTTTTTTTTTGTTGCTTTAGAAAGTAACCTGTCACTCTTAATTAACCACGTCAGACACTATCTGTACATGTAGGTACACAAACACTCTTAGATTGTTTTGGTCTTTATTATGATCCCCATCAATATCATTTTATAACAGCTTTATTTCTTTCACATCAGAAGGATTAAATATATCAATCTGGTTATGAATCGTTATTTCCAGGTCTGTCAGTATCCATCATATTGTTGTGGTTTGATATATGTTGTATTGTCCACAACAACTCGAGATAGAACGGCACCAAAATAATCTATTAAATAATTCGATCCATCTGCTGGTCCTAACATCTGAAACACATAATAAAAAAGATTTTTATTAACAGAAAGGGCAATTGTTAGTCATTTAACAGATGTGGCCTTGCAAATAAGACAGAGAGAGAGAGCGAAACAGGGTTGTCCACTCCACACAAACTATGTCATTTTGGGACTAATATATGGTTCAATTTTATTTCAATAATATGCATGTGCATTGGGGTCTAAAGCAATGGGCGGGAAATCAAGGGGCCTAGAGAAAACCCATAATTAGACAGGGGAGACTAGTGAATGTGTTTCATGTTAAATTCTGTGAAATAAGGCTGGGAAATGGTGAAGGAATTTCTTAGTCAACACCATTATAGCGAAACCAGGACACTCTGGCTAGTAAAGACAGCACCTAACTTACAGAAACAACAGGGGCTCCATGACAAGAGAAATGAACCGATCTATAATTTATACCATATGTTTACCTGTGTTGCTATTAATAGAATATCCACCAACTGTCCTAAAAACATAAAACCTAGAGTACCAAACTTGACCAAACCTGAAATAAAGACAGAATAATTCTCAGACCTGAAATGTTGCTTGGGGAACATTACCTTTACTTTCTATCATCTTTCTGGGCACCACAGAAAATATTCAAGACAAAATGCCATAGACCCAATTAACCCATCTGTTTCCTCTAGCACCTAAAACTACAGAAGTGGAATCAATATCTGCCTCAAGTGCTTTGAGTTGAGGCAGTCTAGGGGGCAATTCTAAATGCGTATTTTTTCTCGAAACCAAAGTATCCATATTTACATATACCATGGGCTAATGACAGTGAGGACTCAAACCAAATGCCATCTCCACAAAACTACCCATTTGGTTTTTTATATTACTTACCTATTGCTGGGTATCCTAGATAAAATCGATCTATTCCAAACATCCCTAAAAATACTGATAAAAGCAGAGCTGTTTCAAATGAGGCACCATTGCTGTAAAATAAAGCAGGAATATTTTGTATATGTATTGACACAACTTATATCAATTTCTGCAAATAAGGGTTGTATAATAAGTCGGAATAACCCTTTATGAAAATGAATTGAAAGAGGTTTAACGTCCCACTGTTCTGCTCCAACCTGGGCTAATGAAGGCAAGAATACGGCATAATAGTGTGCTATTAGGGAAATTTTTCCCGGACAGCAGTGCTATGGCCTACTCTTATATCAAATTCCAACTGCCAACGGATCGTTTACCTGCCCAGCAATGTGTACATAGGATCTCAGTTTTTTATTCCATCCGAATGACTATACAGTGCCCTTACCAGACCTTCTGTCCTGCAACGCTGACAAGGGGGAACCAGAACGGAAAATTCCAATGACCAAGTGACGAACGCAAAAGGAAAACATGAGTTATTCTTTTTTATAACTGACTGAAGTGACGAGTGATAACAGATACATGGGCAAGTTTCTACTCAGTAATAATTATTATGTGAGGCTGTGAGAGGATTTCTGATAATTCAAAAAAGTAATCGAATGACATTAGATATAGCAATGGGAGGAAAATGGGGGACCCTGAGAAAACCCACGAGGTTTGACAGCCGACCTTACACCTTGTCACGTACAACATGGGAATGAGGTATGGGGGAAGTTGTGTCTGAAAAGCCTACCAACGTGTACATGGTACTGCGTTTTTAGGACAATCTGAACGACTTGACACTGGGCGAACACCTAGAGCGAATGATTCAAACCCTGTACATTCTGGATCAACACTGGTTAGGGGACAGCTCCTTATTCATGGATGGAGTCAACATGGATATCAAAAGAAAATATATACTTACACCCATTTACAAGGTACGTTTTTGTAGAAACCAATAGTAGTTCCATTATGAGTTTGACCACTGCAGAAAATCTTTGGGGCTGGTCTACAAGCCACTGCAATGAATAGTTTAAGGGGTAATAGACATTTGGATACATAGTATAACAAAACCCCAACACAATATGCTACCAGGCCCTGGACATTAATTAACTTATCCAGACCATAATCAACTCTTAATGCCATCGCTAGCTTGCGATATTCATTGGATTTGAATGATAAGGGTTTTTTTAATGCAAATAAACTAAACTATCTGTACAATAAAGTGATTCTGTTGAATTTACCTTGCACGGTTCTTGTTTCTTGACTACAATTTCTGGCTTGTTGTGTTTCTGTGTCTATTTTAGGATCGTCACAAAGGTATCTGATTTTGTTGAAGGCAGAATAAAGCCAGACCATTCATTTCAGAAGTTAAAAATATGTACCGTTACTACTCAATGTATGCTGAATGGAAATTTGCCATTGAATTCCAACTGGTGTTCTTTTTTACATACAAATAAAATGGGGTTTAACGTCCTACTGTTCTGCTTTGAATTGGGCTATTTCAAATTCCAACAGTCAAGGGTTCTTTGACTTTTACGTGCTTACCAATGTATACACAGGACCTTTTTTCCCATCCGAACAAAGACCCAAACTCTAGGTAAGGAAGTCCGCGTCTTACCCAGTTTTTTCATACACATGTACATCTATGCAACTAACCAACAATTTACTTGTGAGGTCTGCATGTACACTAAACCCTGACAAGACAAATGGAAACTGGATTTGAAAAATCTCGCGATTTTCTCCAATCAATTTGGGTTTTGAACCAGGGTCATTTATCCAGTTGAGAGTCAATAACTGTTCTACTGCAACAGCCCAGTCTCTACACAGAGAGAGAGAGAGAGACACACACACACAAACTAGGTCGTTTTGGGACTAACACATTGTTCAATTTTATTTCAAGAAATCGCTTGTTAGTTGTTTGTGGGGGTCTTTAGTACATGTAGGAGGACAGAGAAAACCCATGTGGTCGGACAGGTGACCCTACTCCATGTCATGTACAACCGCAGATTGAAACCACAGCATGGTGCAGTTGACAGACCTTATTATGCCGCGCGGATATGCTAAAAATTCTGCATAACTGTGGGCTCACAGCCATGGAAGCCACACACCAACAACATTTTGTCTGAAAGAACAAGAATCTAGTCCCAAATTAAGCCATGATCAGAATGTCAATGAGCAAATTACCAGCACGATTATTAGGGAACTATAGGCACAGACTTAGCCACTGATAGAATGTCCAGTATTCGAGTCCTGGGATTTTGTCTGAGCAGCTCTCTGTCAGGAAAACATTGTATATATTAGCATGACTATTGTGTGTCCCATGGTAAATAATAAACGGATTTCTACGATTATGAACAAACTACTCTACTTAAGTTATTATAAACTTACCTATGTGTTTAAAATCACCTCTGGTTAAATAAAATCCATTATACAACTAAATATACCAACGAATAAAAAAGTTCTCTCTTGTAAAATTGAACTTATCACAAACTTTGACACCGAGAAATAAAAAATGGAAGCTTATTAATTACGTCACTTATCGGAATAGATCATTTCGTATGAGGGGGTCAAAGCAAGGCTATTTTTGTGTTGATGCGTTCGATTACTGGCGCCGCGCTTACTCTAGCTACCGCGAATGTGTTCGGGTTACTTCTGGAAGTAACCCATTATTCAACATGGAAGCAAATAAATTATTTGATCGAAGTTATATTTGCCGATAAAGTTTAGGCGACGGAAGAATTATTGTTGACAATCGTCTCAGTAGTGTTGTGTTTATTTTGGTGATTCCATATCTTGGTTTAACGATTTCAAGAATTAGAAAAATCCACTCGCAGAACTGAGATGTTTATTAAATATTATTTTTTTCTTGATAACAGGTCAGTTTCCCCAAATCAATGTATGGAGTCATAAGCCATGGTGGCTATAGAGAGCAGACTGGGTCTCCAAGTAGGAATTCTTCCTACTGAATTTGGTATCTGATTAGAGGAAAGTCTTCAAAACCCTAGCGCCATGTGTACACCCAGACCAGCCGATGTGAACATGAGTAAATCGAACTCGATGATCACATAGCCTACAGCGTGGAGTACGACTGAGTGACCTTTTTGCGGTTTATGTATGATATTCCATAGTCATTCATCTTGGGCGCAATATTCGAATATGACAGCCATCCATACCTCCGATTATTCCAATCCGGGAAATTTACAATATTTAGCAAATCCGTAATAAATTTCTTCACGTTTGTGGGGTAATGGGCAATTGTAACACGGACAGGAGATCTTCCTTTGTTCTTTTCGCAGATTGTTTTACCTCTGCTAAACTCACTGGGGCGTAACTGTGCAATAAATAGACATTTGCAGTGTTGTTGCACACTTTTGCTGGTTTACGCTAGTTTTAGTAGAAATCATATAGTATAGAGAAGTTGGATAGGTTTTCCGTGCAATAACAACGATCATGTTGAGCAGGTATCAGTATTACAATCATTTATATCACGCTTCATTCGCTACCAGGTTTAACACAGGTCTCTGTGCGATCATAACCTTGCCCTTCTAACTACAATTCTTGTAAGCTATGGAGCTCGTTAACAAAGCTAACCAAAGGTTACATTGGTTGAACGAAAATGTGATTTAAAGTATGTTCTGCATAATATGGGCTTTATTTCGCTTCTCTGGATTTGATAATTCCAATGAGATACCAATGAAAAAGTCTAAAGTTTGTTGATGGATTATTGTCTGCTCGTTGTTATTCATCAGAACATCGAGCACAATTAATTGTTTAGTGGCGTTCATCTTCCATTTTGATATCCGAAGAAAGTGCCGCGCCGTTTGATTACCCATTCCCACTGCGCATGTCGAAACGTACTCGAGGATCCTGGCCGAGTAAGCACGGAGCAAATAATCGAACGCGACATGTATGAATAAGCTTTTGCTCTGAGACCCAGTAATGAGTTTGAGCGTTTACAAACATAAATACGCCCATAGTCCGATATTTTGTTTCCGCCTTGTATTAATTATTTGGTTCAGAGTTCTGGGGGAATTTTTTTTCTTTTGAATTACATTTGTTTTACTGGCCTTGAATATCATCGTTGAATATTTTTAATATTTCCTGATGATGAACTTAAGCAGTCCTGCCAGTTAACCCCGACAATCTGCTGTGGACGAGGTAGGCCTAAATTCCGATGTATTTTACATTTGCCTCGGCAAAATTAATAGCCGAGGCCATTGAATCATTGAATAGGTATATCACGGTTTTTTTTATAGATAAATACCAATAATCATTATCACCAAATCATACCGCGCATCGGTTTTATTATCGGTAGATAGTTCCATATCTTTCTATTTCTCTTTAAATATTATTTCTGGTGTGTTAGAATTTTATAATCGTGAAATTCACGAGGCTGTTTATCTATAAGATTTTGAAATCCACGGAGAATTGAATTTTCCGATGGCATTTCGTAGATCGCGATCATGTCCCAGCTAATCAACGCTTTGAATTATATTGCCGTAGAAGGTACCATGTCATATGAGTTATTGTATGCTACACAGATGGTTAAATTTAGTGCCGTGAAACTTGCACCAATTTTCCCCGCGGTCTGCATAATTAACACACAAAACCAAATAATAGGCCTACACACAATCTGTCGTGTGATTTTTTGTTTTAAATACATTTTTATAAAGACGATAACGATGTTGAGACATCCCGAACTGTTCGTATCAAGAATGTTTCGATTTCAGTCTCGTCGAATGAACAAAAACAAGTAATTTAATCAGGAACATTAATGATATGAACAGTCGGACCGTGAATAAAATATGGAAATTATTGAGAAGCGGTGGTCTTTTTCATACGAAATATGATCAATTAAAATTATGATTGACTGGGCTGTAATGTGTTTTATAAAAATATATAGAATATACACGGGTGAAATTACGGGGTGAAAAGCAATATTATACATGTATTTACGAGTATTCGTATAATCGGTAAATAAAATTTAGTAGACTGACAATCAAATGGTTTAAAATTAATGTCATTGTCTCCAGTTGCTTTTTCTTGCCCAAACTCAAACGATCGAAGAGGCAGTGTGCTGTTTTGATTACAACACACGTGGTTATCATAAATTACCCCCTTCAACATAATTACGATGGTTTAGCCCATAACGTCACGTGTGTAATGTTGTGATGAACACAGACGAAAATACAAGCAAAAACATTGAATTTTCAAGAGAAAACCTCTTTTTTCCGTTGGGATGTTTAATTGTGCAATGAATTTTATTTAACCGGCGGTAATTTTAAACACATAGGTAAGTTTATAATAACTTAAGTAGAGTAGTTTGTTCATAATCGTAGAAATCCGTTTATTATTTACGATGGGACACACAATAGAAGCTATACTGGAAATTGAAAGTAGGAAAATATATTTCCTCAGACAAAAAGGATACTGTCCCATGAGAAGATCTTTACAGTCTATTTCTGGTTCATTAACCGAGTCTGTTAACTTCACCAATACCAAAACAAGTAGTACAAACCACTGTGTGTTCAAAAATTTCGCCATCTTTGATTATGTTTTGGAAAATTAAGTAATCTAATATCTTTTCTTCATCTTTGTTTATCGTCTTACTTGGCCAAACAACACCTACCGGATATGATAACCGCTTAACAAACTAGTTCTATGGTTAAGGAACTTTTCATGTGTTTGCGGAATTTTTTTTAAGCAGTCTATATCTTTATATCACAACTAAGTCATTCAAATTGCTGTTGATCATCATTTTGTTATAAATGGGAAAAAATTAAAGGCGTATGGATACCAAAATTATTTTTAGTAACACCTCACTTCCTTTAGCAGACATGTGCATCCGGTTGATGTAATGGAATTTTACAATTTTGTGAACCGTTTATAAGACTCAAGAGTTATTGTAATGATGATATAAATGGCTAAACGACAACTACAGTTGACACTGGCAATATTGAAGCCAGATGTCACTTCAAGGCCACACATCGTTCAGGTAAACAAACTAATTCAAAGAGATGGCCTACTCTGATGTTGTTATAATATGCCCTACTTTCATTTTTACACACAGTGACACAGGGCGATGGCTGAAATGAAGTGGGGGTTAACGTCCTACTTTTCTCTTCTGAACTGGTCTAATGAAGACAGGCACAGGCCATATGGTGTGCTCTAAGGCAAATTTTGCCTGGCCTACTCTTATCGAATTCCAATTGTCAAGGGATCTTTTACGTGCACCCTAATGTGTACACAGGACCATGGTTTTTCTTCCCATCTTAACAACTAGATAGCTGTCCTTGTCCGGCCCTCAACCCTGCGTCACTGACAAAGGGTAACCAAGTGAAAAACAAAGGCGTGGAATTTTGTTAAAGGGCCAATCTCGATTATATTTTGGAGAAGAAAACTGTTTAATTTGATTTTAAAATCCCTTAAATTTTAAAATACCCTACTAGATAATATGTTTTCAGACAACTTAAACTCGTCAGTCTTCATCTGGAAACAGAGACTGCTGTTCCAAGATGTAATAGGTGTCTGGATCAAACCAGACTTTCATTTTATCAAATTTACATGAAATTTACCTTTCGCTTATCATTATCAAGTACAGCACATGGATAATGCACTGTATATTATAGAAGGAACGACAATAGATTATAAGGTCACCAAATGAAAAAACTGACCTGAAATCGTTAAAAGGTTACATGACTGGATAACCGTTTGAGCTGAAATTTTGAGACCAAAAAGGTAGATACGCAATCTTAATCATTTTCAAATACTTTATTAAAATAATGATAATAGATGAATTTCTTTTGTAGGAGATAAGAAAGATGATCTTGGAGAATAATTTCTATTTTATTAGATCACAAAATCTTCAAATGTCACAGCATCAAATAAAAACATTCTACAAAGAACATGAAGGCAAGGTTATAATTTACTTTTATCAGTAACTGTTCAGATACAAGTTACATTTTTGTTATAATAATAAGTACAATACAAATTCAGAAAATATGCTTTAGCTGAAATATTTTTGCATATTTAATATCAGATCCCAAGCTCGCAAAGCATTCTCAGGATTAAGTTACGCATTTACTCCGCTTTCAATCACTGTTTATGTGAGAAATATCTTTTATCGAGAAACACAAAAATTTGCACATAATCTTTTATTGATGTATTTGATACATATAAACAACAAAAGTTTTATAAAGGGCTATATTTAGTCAAAATTATGCGAACCATTTTGAGTAAATTCTTAACTTAGGTCGGAGGGTTTCTTGTGGAGCTGGGGCCAGGGTATTAGACTTGGCTTAATCTTGGATTTTTTCCTTCTGGAACACCTATTAAATATATTAAAATTTAGCTTCGTATTTCTTTATGAAAAAAAATGAATTAAAAACAAAAAGTTCTTGGTTCTTCTTATCAAAATCTTGTACTTGCACATTTTTAAGTTTTGAAATATTTAAACAAATTATTGTTCACGAGACTCCTGTCTATTTATATATCTGGGTGCAATGGTCATTGGTGAGTAAGAGACTGGGTCGATAGTATGGAGATTGTGGGGTCCTGGCACTAGTCCAGAAAGTTCATCAGGATTTCCATCATGGTTTTGCATTGACAGTGGGTCAGGATGGAGAGCCTGAAAAGTACAACTGTCTAGTTGTTTGGATGGGACAAAAATCAAGGTCCTGTGTACGCACTGACATGCATGTTACAATCCCTTGCACTATGTGGTATATGCTCGCCTTCTTTACTCCATTTGGAGCAGAGTAGTAGGATGTTAACAGTTAAACCCCATTTCATTTCATTTCATGTCATATGAAATTACCCAATATCAAGACCATGAATAACTAAAAATAAAACTGGTTTGACCTTACTGGGATTGAAATACTTTTAATATAGGTTTTTAAATGATAATTTTGTTTTGTTTTATTTTCTTGTAGGAAAGTTTTTCCACAACCGTCTGGTCAATTTTATGTCCAGGTTAGTACTAAAATAGGGTCTAACAAGTCAATATAACCTAGGTTCATTCAGAAACAATTGGATTAAATACATGTCAATATTTTGTTTCGTTTATTTATACTTCCAATGGCTAACACTACATCAAGATCTGACAAGTTAAAGTGGGAGTCCACGTCAGGGGTCAAACGAACGGCTATTGACCCTATGTGTCAAAAGGCCAAGAACTCTCTGTAACAGACCGTTTCATTGACTAATACCTCACATCACCCAGAACACGTCAATGATAAAAACTCTTCAGATCCTAGTGTAGTAAAGACAAGTAAAAGGAAATTTTGAACTATGAAAACAAAATGAAATAGGATCTGTGTTTTAATGAGATTGCATCCCATGTATGAGTAAACAATCTGTTTCACACGTAATGCGAAAGTCCACTTCTAACTCTTTGGAAGATGACTGACCTTTAAAACTTCATATGCATTCTACGTGTGACGTCACATCACACGGTGGTGATCATGACATTCTGCATACAGAGATCCATCTAATTTATACTTCGAGTATAAATTTCTGTCCTTAATGGCCGCCAAATCCAAAAATTATTATATTGTTTTGTAACAATGTTTTACCCCACCGTTTAATGTCCTACGCATACACCATACAGTGGCAGGCTTAGAAATAACGGTTTTAGATGTAATAGATAAAATGTCAGGCACTAATTATGAACTAATACCAGACATTTTCAACATAGTGAAGGGCATATATTAATAATATCCATAAAAAAGACAAATCAGTGCTTGACAATATGACAGGCATAGCCTATATACATACAGGAACTAATTTTTTTCGGAATATGTAATGAAATAAAACCTCGTCACTTAAAATTTCAGTGGAAGAATATGGAGTCATATACTTGCTAAAGAGAATGCTATAATGGACTGGAGAAGTTTAATGGGACCAACAAAAGTTTTTAAGTATGCATTGTTTTTGCTATATTATTACTGGATAGAACATCACAACCTCTCAATGTTTTAAATGTGTGTTTCTGAAACATCCGTGTATTAAACATACATTATGCAAGATTTAAATCTGCCTATTGCAGTTTTTCCAAGGGCATGTGATAAACAAAAAGAAATAAGAATTTGAGCAAGAGAACTAAAAAGTAAAAAAAGAATTAATGAAAAGACACCATTTTTTGAGAATTTGCTGGTCCCCTTGATCCCCGAATAGCTACACCACTGATTGGATATATGCAACAAAAGGGATATTTTTCTGTAGGTTGTTCGGATAAAGTAGGGTTGCCTGTCCAACCTCGTGGGCTTCTCTGGGTCCTCCCACTACTAAAGAACCATATGCACAAGCAAATTATTGAATAAAATTGAACTATGTGTTGGTCCCAAAATGACCTAGTTTGTGTGTCTCTCTCTATAAATTTTGCTGCTTTTTATTTGAAATCTGTACAAAAAACGGCAGAATATAGCAATAATAACTACCGGATTATAATATGTTAGTTATCTCCCTTTATTTATTGTAGAACAGTACATGATGAACCAGACTCTATTCGAGGAAGATTTGGATTGACAGACACCAGGAACTGTACTCATGGATCAGGTCTGCAAAATTTTAGATTTTCGAAAATGGGAAGCATAATATACTTAACCTTTTAAATGAACCAGAATTATACAATCCATCAGGAATCTTTATATAGAGAGAGGTCACAGTGGCTAAGTGGGTAAGATGCTGGCACGCTAGCCTGGAGGTCGAGTGTTCGATCCGTGCATTGGCTGAGAAGGTTCATCCAGATTTTTCAGCGTGGCTCTCTGTTGTCAGTGATGCAGGATGGAGGGCCTTACAAGGACAGCTGTCTAGTTGTTCAGATGGTATGAAAAACCAAGATCCCATGTACGCATTGGCATGCACATAACAGATCCCTTGACAGTTGGAATTCTAGATATGAGTAGGTCATAGTGCCACTGTCCTGGCAGAATTTCCCACATTGCAGAACAGTAGGTCTTTAAACTCCCATTTCATTTTATTTCATTTTCTGTAGGGAGAATACAATCCAAATCTCTCTTAGTATAATCTTCATTGGCCTGGTTAATGCCAAACTGTAGAAAGTTAAACTCCATTTTGTTTTGTTTCATTTGGATAAACTTAAAATAGCATTATGCAAGAGCAAAATCTGCTTATTACAGGTCTTTCTTTAGGCCTGAGATGTTATCTAAATAATCAATTAGACATTAATTAACATATCCAGACCATAATAAACTCCTAAAGTCAAGGCTAGCCTTCGATGTTGGCGGATTGAATTCCTATATGCCGCTTAATGGCCGTTGATAATTAAATCAATCAAGTGGATAATCGAGACTATGCTGTTTATATTAATGATTTGAGTAATGATGACCGAGGCTATGTGAATATTTCAAACGCTTTTTTCTCGGCTAATAGTGGACCAATTTGACTGAAATTTTCAGCAAATTACCTTTACACTATCTAGTTTTTAACTATTATAGTGAGAACTGCCATCTCTTTATCTTATCTCCCATAATGTAACTTTAACTTTTATATTTCCAGATTCAGAAGAAACAGCTAGAAGGGAAATCAAGTTATTTTTTCCTGATTTTAATGTAGAAAGCTGGAGACAGTTAGATGAACAGTTTTATGTGTCAAATAGTGTGAACTTTAATGAAGAACTGTGTTTACATTTACCTGTTGAGAATAGTTGATGATATATTTATTTTACTAGAATTATACAATCTGTGACTAGAGACCTACTTACTTTGAGAATAGATCTCTACCTGAATGACCGCCATATCCAAAAATTAGTAATAATAATAATGTACATTTGTAGAGCGCCAAATCCATTCAAAAGCATGCTCAAAGCGCAATGAGACAATGGTTATATACACAGAGAAAAGAAAGTCTAATTCTCATAGTATTCTCGAATAGTAAGTCTTTAGTTGTGATTTGAAAGTAGTCAAAGTTTCACTGTTTCGGATTTTCCATGGCAAATCATTCCACAATTTAGGAGTCACTACACTAAAGCTTCTGTCACCAAAATCTTTCAGTTTTGTGTGTGGAAGGACAAGCGTGTTCTGGTAGTAAGATCTCAAAGACCGATTTGGTTGATATACTGTTAGTAGTTCTGATAATTAGTATACTATTTTGTAATTTGGTTCTTCTTTGTTTCACATCAGTCATACACAAAAAGACTAAATAAACCATTTTAATTTTATCAAATGGCAGCTTATTGAAACTTCTCAAACTACACGGAGTGTTTTCAAGTAAATTTATTGATTTAGGAATTAAAATGCCCGTCAACTAGCTTAGTATCATAAGGGCTGTCATTTAAACTGACATAGAGAGAGAAATGGGGTTTAACGTCCACTCGACACAAACTAGGTCATTTCGGGACTAACATATGGTTCAATTTTATTTCAATAATTCGCTTGCGCGTAGGGATCTGTAGCAGTGGGAGGAAACCGGAGTGCCCGAAGGAAACCCACGAGATTGAGAAGGCGCCCCTATCTCCATGCCACATACGCTCACACCAGGGATCGAAACCAGAGGTGACCGGCCAGCTAGAGGTCGAAGCGTGGCACTCTAGACCACTAGGCCATCCCAACCCCCTAACTGACATAGGATCTCCAGTCCAATTTGTAGGAGCTCCATGTAACAGATGACCGACAGCATAATTTTAGTATGTTGAATTCTTTTGATATAGTCCTTTAGCACTTATTGACGACCACAGTTCTTTGAAAAAATGAGGTGGGGGGTGGTGGATGGCCGAAATGAGTAAACTGGTGTGGTTTAGATCCCTGTATGTACGTGACTAGGAGTAGGGTTGCCTATCTAACCTGGTGGATTTTCTCTGGGTCCTCTGATTTCCTTCCACTGCTAAAGAACCCTATGTGCTAGATAATTATTGAAATAAAATAGAACCATATGTTAGTCCAGAAATGACCTAGTTTATGTCTGTTTTGATCTCAAGCCATCTTCCGTCTGGTCCTATTTTACCAAAGTTACCAAAGTGACCTTTTGTACATAGAGATTTCTTGTTCAATTTAATGGCAACCAAAAGCTACTGCCTAAAAATTCTAGAATTGCAGAATTAGTATCACACCTACTGACATTCCTTAAACTAATGTTTAAGGAATTGTGGGCAGCAGTTGTTTTAGTTGTCCTGAAGTGCTAATGGGATAATAAGAAAAAATAATTCATATTGATGTAATAAGAAATAGTAACCCATATTGATGTAAGAACTAGTTACTGATAAGAACTAGTAACTCATATTGATATAAGAATCAGTTACTTATAAGAACTAGTAACTCATATTGTTATAATAAGAATTAATAAGTCATATTTATACAAGAATCAGTTACTTATAAGAACTAGTAAACTCATATTGTTATAATAAGAATTAATAACTCATATTTATACAAGAATCAGTTACTTATAAGAACTAGTAACTCATATTGTTATAATAAGAATTAATAACTCATATTTATACAAGAATCAGTTACTTACAAGAACTAACTCATATCAAGAACTGAATATGGCATGAACAAACATGAGTTTCAAGAAATTGTGACAATGTTGAGTTATAATCAAGTAGTGCTACTACTAGAGATATGGGCTAGTACCAAGATATTGTATAAACCTATTTGTAGATCAAACATGTAAGTGTATGATGCTGAGGACGGGACTATGTTATCTTCAAAATCTAGTATCACTGTATCAACCTAAACGATCATTAAGATCAGAAGGGAAACTATTATTAGATGTACCTGCCTATAAATTTAAATCTTTTGGATCTAGAACTTTTCGATACAGTGCATCAATTGTTTGTAATACACTTCCAGATTATATCCGACAATGTGAATCTCTGTCGGTTTTTAAATCCAAAGTAAAAACTTGGTTATTTAGTCACTATTATTAACACTCCAAAGTGAGAACATTTTCTAGCGCCTAGTGCATTCCCTAGTGGATTGAATAGTTGCGCGATAAAAATATCATTATTATTATTATTATTGTTAGAATGATTCAATCTGAATGAAATAAAGATCTACATTTCGTTTTATTATTTTATACTTTCGGTGGCTTACATTACATGAAGATCTGACAAGATATTGTGGGAGTCGTGTCAGGGGTCAAACGAGGGGCTATTGACCCTATGACATCAGGCATTCAAAATCAATCAGCATTGACGTTTCAAGTGGTTTACCTACAGTTCCGTGCAGCAAGAGACCAAGAACTCACCGTAACAGATAGTTTCATTGGCTAATCCCTCACATCATCCAGAACACGTCAATGATAACAACTCTTCCAGATCCTAGTGTAAGACAAGTAAAACAAAATTTTGAACTATTAAAAGGAACGAAATGGGATCTGTGTTTTAATCAAATTGAGAATGATTGTAGTGTAATTTTATGGACCAGGTTGTAATAAAACTATATTTATATGTTTTCTCACCTTGACCCACTGGGCCCTGATTCACGAAATCTTTACTAAAGATAAAATCCAAATTTTAGTAAATACTTCAGTTTTGATTGGCTATAAAGCACCAAAATGAATCTAATATTATCCGATCAAATAACTTAAATTTGGATTTTATCTTAGTTTAAATTTCGTTAATTAAAGATGTCAAGTTTCTAACTCAATGTCATCCAAATTCTTTGACATTTCAAGCACAACATTGATGCTGGTATCATAACGTGAAAAGATTGACTTTCTGGCTAAACATAACTGATTAGAAATTACTGCAAAACTAGTAACGATTGTATGTAAATCAGTTTATATACAGTTTGAAGGAGCTAAATCGCTAGTGTTTGGCACCTTGAAAATGATACATATTGATCACAACACATATAATAGCGTGTAAATTGATTTACATTCAATCTTTTTTGTTTGACTTTAATTTCTAATCAGCTATGTTCGGTGAAATACGCCAAATGGCATTCTTTGGCATCTGTTCAGTCCAGTATTTATTGTGCATGCTCTGCAGATGAGACTATGACATCACCGTTTGATATGACTTGTGGAATATATCTTGCCTCGTTTTTTGAGTCCCTTGTTACAAACGGCGTTGAAACGCACAAACTCAAAACCATAACGCAAAGCGCATATAGTGCGTCCCTCTCACTTAGCCCATCCGTTAATCACTATTTTATTTTAGGAAATGTGTCACTATAATACAACAATAATACGTGTTTGAATGGATTCAAAGAATCATATAAATATGTGTTAATCCAAGCTAAAGCAGTCATATAATTACTGACTGCAGGGGAAGGACTTAATAGTTTTCAAACAATAATAGGCGATCACGTTGCGTTGTTAATTGACAGTGAAGATCCAAAACACAAACGATTAGATGTAAACCGTATACACCTGTCTCAACAGCTCACCTAGTATTTATTTTCTCTTCTAATGATTTTCGATTTTTGTTTCTTTTTTTTTTGCATCCAGTGTAAAAACACTTGCTTAATACCCAGGGACATATGCACCAAGCAAAAAAAAACCAAACAAAACAAAACAAAACCAAAAAACAAAACAGTGTGTTATGGGGAACATTTTTACAGGGTAGCGGCACTATGGCCTAAATATCGAATTCCAACTGCCATAGGATCTTTTACATGCATGCCAATGTATACATGGGACCTCGGTTTTTCACACCATCCGAAAGACTAATAGACAGCTGTCCTTGTCAGGCCCTCCGTACTGCACCACTGACAAAGGGAAACCACGTTGGAAAATCCCGATGAACTTTCTCGGCCAATGACCTCTTATCTTCAATAGAAGGCTTGATCTTGCCTTAACTACCTATACCTTATCAAGCCCTTCACGTAATACCCTGCATATTTCGCCACTAAGTTCGATTGGGTAACAAGCCCAGCCTGGGAACCTATCAGATTCACCGGTCGTCGTGAATACTAAGACTCACGCTTCTAGCTAAAATGTTTACATGTGACAATCGAGTTGCAAAGTTCAAAGATCGATCAATGTCAAGGTTACTGGTTTTCCGTGAGTTTCTCAATTTAAAAAAAACAACTTTCAACGGCTGTATACTTGTTTGTTTACAGTGTGTTATGTGCCACGACCTCGGATTGGACAATGCTAATTAGCCAGGACTCTATACAACGGGCGCAAAAGTTCGGGAACTGCTAAGTATTGAAGCAACGGTAGATGTTGTAAAACCCGCGGACGTTGCTTAAGGAACAAGATGACCTCGAGGCTAGCACAAAACAAGAAAATTATACAATATTTTGAATCAGTACACATGGATCTGCCCTGAATACCTAGCAAGGTAATGACATGACTTACTGAACTGATTTCCAGGTATTAATAAAGTATAAAAGGTTAGCAAGAATAGAGAAAACATTTTTACACATAATACAAAATCATATTAGTCGTCGCCGAGAGCTAAGCACTCGTATTTTTATTCATGAATTATTTAAACTGCTATTATGTAAGAGCTAAATCTGTCTATAGCAATTGTAGGTCGTTCTTTATGCTAGGTTCCAATTATCACGATTCGCGCTACGATTGAAATCGGGTTTTTTTAACCGAGCACGAGTTATCCGGGTGATTAAAACACAGATCCTATTTTGTTTCGATTTTATAGTTCAAAGTTTCGCTTTACTTCACTAGGATCTGGAAGAGTTGTTATATAACCAGCGTTCTGGTTGATGTGAGGGATTAGCCAATGAAACGGTCTGTTACGGCGAGTTCTTGGTCTTTTGATGCACGGAACTGTGGGTAAACCACTAGAAACATCAACGCTGATTGATTAATCAATGTCTGACGTTATAGGGTCACCATATATAGATTGTCAGATCTTCATGTGGTGTCGGCCATCGACAATATAGACCTGTATTTTATTCAGATTGCATCATATATTCCGTTCAGTCGTGTTATTCGTGTTGATCGAATTCGAACGTATCAGCATGAACCAGGCCCCGAGTTCACAAAGCATTCTCAGACTTAAGTTGAGAATTTACTCAAACTTGTTCAACTTATTTTAACGAAATTATAGCCCTTTATAATAATTTTGATGATTTTATGTGTCAAATACATCAATAAGAAACTATGTGCAAAGTGTTGTGTTTCTGGATATTTCTCATAAACAATGATTGAAAGTTGAGTAAATTCTCAACTTAAGTCTGAGAATGCTTTGGGATAATCCTATTGTAAGACGTCGCACGACGGTATGAACCTTGCATTAGGTCTCAAATGTTATATAAATCATTGATTAGACATTTTAAGTAGATTTGAACAGCTCGACTAATCAATGATATAATTCAAAACTGGAGAGGCGAGGCTAAGACTGTTTTTACCAGTACAGTGGTTACGTTCAATGCCCGCATTCTCTCAAGACTACCGTTGATAACTTCGCTCAAAGAAAAATAATTTCAATATCTTCATTTTTATACGTCCACATTCATAATGTGAACGTATTATGCCGTAACCCCTGTCTGTGTGTGTATGTGTGTGGTTCGCCTACAGGGCGCAATTCTTCATCGATTTTCTTCAAACTTTGTATACTTATTCCTTATACCCTAAGTAAGATCCCTATTGTTTTTGGTGCATGCCCGACCCCCAGGGGCAGAGCCACGCCCATTTCTAGTATTTGTTTGTTTGTCGTCTACAGGCCACATTTCTTAACTTACAACCTTGAAACTTTGCATACATATTCTTTGTACCCAAAGGACCATCTCTATCGTTTGGGGTGCATGCCCAATCACCAGGGGCAGAGCCACGCCCATTTTCTTTACGCGTGTCTTTGTATCGCCTACAGGGCGCAATTCTTACTGAATTTTCTTCAAACTTTGTATATTTACTCTTTACACCCTAGGATGATCCCTATCGTTTGGGGTGCATGCCCATCTCCCAGGGGCAGAGCCACGCCCATTTTATTTTTGTGTGTTGCCTACAGGCCACAATTCTTAATCGATCATATTGAAACTTAAAATATCTATTCCTTATACCCTAATGATGATCCCTTTTGTTTTGGGTGCATGTCCGACCCCCTGGGACAGCAACGCTCATTTCTTGTATTTGTTTGTCATCTACAGGCTGTATTTCTGAACGTATCATCTTGAAACTTTGCGTACTTGTTCTTGAGGGGGTTGGGATGGCCTAGTGGTCTAGAGTGCCGCGCCTCGACCTCTAGCTGGCCGGTCACCTCTGGCTTGCGGCTGTGGTTTCGAGCCCTGGTGTGAGCATATGTGGCATGGAGATAGGGGCGCCTTCTCAACCTTGTGGGTTTCCTCCGGGCACTCCGGTTTCCTCCCACTGCTAAAGACCCCTACGCGCAATCAAATTATTGAAATTAAATGAAACCATATGTTAGTCCCAAAATGACCTAGTTTGTGTCGAGTGGACGTTAAACCCCATTTCTCTCTCTCACACTTATTCGTGATACCTTAAGGAAGATCCCTATTGTTTTTGGTGCATGCCCGACCCCCAGGGACACTGTCACGCCCATTTTCGTTTTCTGTGTCTGTGTGTCACCTACAGGCCACAATTCTTAATCGATCGTCTTGAAAACTTTTTTTATACTTATTCCTTATACCCTAAGGCTGACCACTATTATTTTTGGTGCATGCCGGACCACCTGGGACTGAGCCACGCCCAATGTTTGTGTTCGCCTACAGGATGCAATTCTTAATAGATCCTTTTAAAACTTTGCATACCTATTCCTTATACCCTAAGGATGACCCCAATTGTTTTTGGTGATTTCCTATCCCCCAGGGGCAGAGCCATGTTCATTTTTACTTCGTGTCTGTGTGTGTTGTCTACAGGCCATGATTCTAAATGGATCGTCTTTAAACTTGGGATATGTATTCCTTATAGCCTAAGGACGACAACTGCATGTCCCGACTCCCAGAGGCAAGCCACGCCCTATTTTTGTGTTTGTGGTTTGCAGGCCGCAATTCTGAATGAATCAGCTTGGTACTTGGCATATGTATTCCTTATAGTCTGCGGGCGTCCACTATTGATTTTGGTGAATGTCCCGATCCCCAGGGGCAGAGCCACGCCCACTTTTTGCCTTTAGCGTCTGAAAGCCACAATTCTGAATGGATTATCTTGATGTTGAAGCACGACCCTCAACGCTAAACAAACCAAACGCCTAGCCTTCTTGTCAAAGTACCATATCAATCAAAGCAGGAATGTAGACGTATATTGTAGCGTTAGCGTTATGTTTCATTTTCTAGCGAGAACGGCCAGCTCTTTATCTAGATCTTGCATAATGCCCCGTTAACAAATACGATTGATGGATTCCATTTTAATATTATATAATTTTCCATATGTTGCGATTAGTCAGTTAATCTTTGTTAACAACAACACACCTAGTTTGTGTCCAGTGGGCGTTAAATCCCACTTCTCCCCATCTCTCTCTCTCTCTCTCTTTCATGTCTAGACTATCGTTTCCACCCGCTTGGTTAACAACGTTGTAGTTTAGGGCGCGATTACCTTCCATTTAGTCAAGCGTGACAGCTTACTTGCTTAAATTTGAACGAATAAAAGTAAAGTTAAAAAAACCAAACAGGAAATGTTTTAAATTTATATTGATTTATTAATACGCGACACTGCTAACGACCTTGATAACTTTTATTGTGTTTTCTGTTCTAATGATTTTGTCATGTCCACTGACTGTTTGAATTGCGTGGAACGGACATGTTTAAACCCAACGACAGTGTTAGTTTTATGTTGCTATATAATGATACAAGAACCCCATCTAAAAATACATAACATGTACTGGACGACCAGAACCAAACACTAATTTGAAATGAAATGAAGTATGGGTTAATGTCCTGTTGATCTGCTCCGACCTGGATAATGAAGACGGGGCACATTAATTTGAACTTCCAGTCTGTAACTGTGTCATCCAGGCTAATGAAGATAGGCCTACTGAATTCAGTGTGCTATGAGGGACATTTTGCACGGACAGGCAATACTCACTAATCATATCAAACTCCATCTGTCACGGGGTCTTTTACGTGCACGCCAATATGTACGCGAGGTCTGCGAGAACTGTTTTTCGTCCCATCTAAACGACTATACGTTGTCCTTGGGCAGACCATCAGTCCTGCAACAGTGACAAGGACAATTTAACCACGCCGGATTTGTTGGTCCACAAATGACATAGTTTCTGTCGAGTGGCGTTAAAGCCCATTTCTCCCCCTCTTCGTCTCATTGTTGTGGGAGAGTTATCTTTGTGAGGCTACCGACGGAAATGAATACAAAACTTGCTCAAAGGAAAGCCCTAGAACGGTCCACTACTGTGGCTGGAGCATGACGGAAGACATCAGAAGTTAAACCATTTCTACGATACGTTGTGCATTGTCGGGTCCCCCGTCCTGTACCAGGGACAAGGACAAACTACGCCGAAAAAATCCCAATGAACTTTATCGGTCTATACAGGAATCGAACGCGGGGCTTCCTGGTTAGCGAGCCAACGTGTCACCTTACCTCGCCCGCATAAAAGCCAATTAAAATTTTAAAAGTAAAACAAAAAAATCTGTAATTGTGAGGCCCGGCGGCTATCATATTCCTGAAGCAATGGCCCGAGAAATCTCTCTCTGACCATTGCTGGATTGACTTCTGATTCTTGAACTTTTGCGGGAGTGTGTCTATTCTCCCCGTTCAATGAAAGCTATCACTTAAGTACAGCAACATGACAGTCCTTCGTTTAATCTAAGTCTTCCCTAAAACTTTGGACAGTGATTTAAGGTATTAAAAAAGGTATAAGTATGTTCGTTTCCAAACAGTATTGTTTACATTTCATTCGACTTGATAGCCTCGTTTGTCACACAATTAGTTTTACTGCAGTATTCTCCTATGCACGGGTTAATTAGGCATAATAAAAGCGTGAGCCATGACGTAACGTTATGTAAACATATTTGGTCCAATACTGGCACTCGTTTTAAATGTAAAGCGTTTGTATGGTAGGTAGTGATAGGTTGGTAGTCTGACTACTGACTAATCAAAATTTAACACAACAATATCCACTCAGAGTAGCAGTGTGTAGTGAGATTACCTATAATCAAACGAAACGCTGCGCGGAGTATGGGCGGCTATAGGTTAAACTTTGTTTAGCTGACGCCAGCATCCGGCACAAATCTCGAACAAGGATAGAATAATGTCGTGAAATTACACTGAAATTGCTGTTGTGTTATGTTGTTTTTTTAAAACTAAATTTTGAGGAATTTAAAGGAGATGTATTATCATCATTTAATTTAAGAATACACAAGATATACACTTTGAAAATCGTTAATCAGTTATCCCGAAGAAGAGTATGTTATTAATACTTTGGTACTTTTAACTGATTGCTGATTCAGGCCGTTGAACTACTTATTGAGTAGTTAGATAACTTGTACGCATTTCATTTAATTATAATTTGTTTATTTTGTCTAAAATTTACAAACTTAAAAAAATATTCTTTCTTATGACGTAATATCAGAAAGCCTGTAAACACATCAAAGCACTTTAGATGTAGATATGGTATATCATGTTCGCCAAAACATCAAGCTGGTACATACAATTATTACATATTTTGGCGGATTTAATATTCCATAGAAACACACCCATCTAAAGCAATTTGATAAGTTAATAGGCTCCATGTCGCGGTGTGCATGATAACAGGTCTCTACTTACACATATCTCATTAAATAAAAAATTAAATTTGTTAAACATCGGTATGATACGAAGTGTTGTGGTCTAATAATTATGCTTTAAAATTAGTGAAGATGCCAGGATTTCTCAACAAGGTACATGTAGTGTGGGCGAGTGCCAGGAAGGTACTTAGCACATTGGGACGTGGATGAGTGCAAGGAATTAGGATGGTGCTTATTTAGCAGATGGGACCTGGTGTTATTTTTAACTATTTTCTGCTGCCAAACTCACCACGAACAATTCGGGAGACGTGGATGAGTCCAGGGAATTACCGTACTGGTACTTAGCAGATAGGGGCTTTGTGTTTTGTGTGACTTTTTTTCTATTGCCGAACTCATCAAGGAAACGTGTTTGTCGAATAAACCTTGCCATGCTAGGCGATGTTATATTTATAGATACAAATAATACTAATAACACTTCTGAGAACAGTCTAAAACGATTTTGCGAGAGGGAAGGAATTTTTTACCCATCTGGAAATCTGGTATACCTAATATTCTAATAATAAATACAGGAGAACCATACCACACAAAAACAACAGACACCGAGAAGACAAACTCAAATAACATTCATTAGCGGTTGACAAAGTCATGAACCGGAAGTAACACAACCCCGAAACCGGAAGTGGTAAGCCAACGCATCCAGGCCCATGTTACTACCAGGTTCGAGCTACCTATACATCAAATGTCAGCCCTGGGACAGCCCAAGTGTAGCCACTAACCCGGAGAAAGAGAGAGGGGGTGGGGGTAACGTCCACGCGACACAAACTAGGTGATTGTGGACTAACACATGGTTTAATTTTATTTCAATAATTCGCTTTCGCGTAGGGGTATTTGGCGGTTGGGGGAAACCGAAGGACTCGGACAGGGGACCCGGTTATATACAAACAACTGTAGGTATATCCTACTTTGTGCGCGCGCGCGAAGGTCATGTAGCCCAGAAAAAACTTTGTTGGCTATCTGTCATTAGTATAACAGGAAGTATACCGAATCCGTGCATAATACTCAACACTACTCATCTGAATGGAGATACTTGAGTCTGCGATTTCACCAGCTCCCTGATTTAATAATTGATAGTCCTTCCATCGTAGACTATGTTTCTAATCGATACTGTTACGAATAACGTTTTTTCTTAAATTAGACAGTCGTTTGGATCCCATCTGCTATGTCGAATAACTGGAAATAAACCAGCTTATGTTTACCTCTAACCAAGCTCGTTAAGAAAATTGTGTTATTGTACTTAAAATACCTCTCTATTCTTAAAGAGAGTGTGATAGAGACATCACTCGACATTACAGCTGATAATCGTCGTTTTAAAGGACGCATGACTCTATTCTGTAATACAGTATAAGATAGTATAATAGAGACATCACACAACATTACAGCTGATAATCTTCGTTTTAAAGGGCGCATGGCTCTATTCTTGGGAACCTCATATGAGTTGGAAAGCACGTATATTAATGTAATATGAATATGTATAAAGCACATTATATTAATGTAATATGAATGTGTATAAAGTGATATTGTAATTTCTAATCAACGAAGGTTAAATACGTGAACAGTCCAAACTGAACGGCAGTCGTTTACTCTTGGTTTATCATCATCATTGCCATCATCATCATCATCAATAGAAGACCTGTTCTCGCTTTAACTTATCAAGGCCTTCACGTAATACCCTGCATATTTCGGCTCTAATATCGATTAGGTACCAGTCCAGCTCGTGAGGCTATCAGATTCCCCAATCGTCGAGAATACCAAGTCTCGCGCTTGCAAGCTAAAATGCCTACCTGTGATAATCGAGTTGCAAAGTTCAAGGTTCGTTCATCAAACATGATGGGAGGTACAACGTCCTATCATTCTGTACCCAGTGGACTAATGCGAATGAAATGAAATTTAACGTCCTACTGCTCTGCTTCTAACCTGGACCAATGAGGACGGATGCAGGCGGGCATACAGTGTGTTACAATGGTTATTTTGCTGGTAAAGCAAGAAAAAAAAATGGGGTTTAACGTCCACATGACACAAGGTCATTTCGGGAGTATGGTGTGGTTCAATTTTATTTCAATAATTCCCTTGCACGTAGAGGTCTTTAGCAGTGGGAGGAAACTGGAGGACCCAGAAAAACCCACGAGGTTGGACAGGCGATCCCAAGAAGAAGATTATCAAGATTGGATTTATTATTTACAAGTATACAAACCTTTCACTGATTAATCGAATTCGTTCTTCAGACGACGATTGGAATTTGATCTCCTTCTCACGGAAATAATCTTCCACACATTCTTCTTCCCATTTTTTTCAAGACTTTTCATTCATAAAGTATATGATACTAGCAGGATGCCTGGCTTCGTCTGGGCCCCAAATTCTTACAGGGCCCAATTCGGCCTGGGTCTGACTCCGAATTCGCACGGGACTCAAATTCAATGTTCTAAAGCATTCACGCTGGTCATGCTTGCTAACTTGATACCACATGATGAGGTGGAGCTCGGCGACGATGCCCAATATTCCCGAGGCCGACATTCGATTGCTTAAACCATTCACAGGGACATGCTGGTTAATTCAAAACCACATGTGTGTGTGTTGGGGGGGGGGGTCGCCGCGACGAAGCGTGATGGGCATAAACAACTTTGATTGTATATAGATAGATAGCGATTCGAGAAAAAGTCTTGTCTTTACTATTACTACACCAGGATCTGGAAGAGTTGATATATAAACCGCGTTCTGGTTGAAATGCTATGAAACGGTCTATTGCAAGGAGTTCATGGTGCGCGATGCAAAGCACCGTGGGTGTCCTACTGGGAACATCAAAGCTGATTGGTTAATCAGAGACCGCTCGTATCACCCCTGACGCGACCTCTCATTACAACTTGTCAGATCTTTATGTAGTGAGGGCCACCGAAAGTATTTAAACACGAAACGAAATATAGGTCTGTATGTTAACCAGATTGGGAAATAAGACGCTAAACCCCGTTTCATTTATACGTGACTTTAGGGCGTGTTTTGCAGACCTTCAGTCCTCCTTTATTTATATTCAATTTTTTTGTGATAGTGTGTTGGTATTTGTCAACTTGAGTTAATACATTATATTTACATGAAGGGAATAATATGTCACAAATATGGTTTAGTTGTCAGAAATACGGATTTATTTCTAAGTGTTGAATTTTAATATAGGCTATATTAACGTATCGGTGTGAAGCACTACAAGCGGTAAACCCATTATGCTCCAAGTATTTTTCGAATCGGGTATAAAAGCAGGTATGTAAAAAACACATTGCATTGTATATTATCATGGTGATATTGTAAGAAAATCCCCAGATCACTAGAAAATTCCCAGATCACTAGCAAGGACAAAGGAGAGAGAGAGAGAGAGAGAGAGAGAGAGAGAGGGATAGAGAGAGAGAGCAAATTCGATTGCGCTTAGAGGTCTTCACCACTGGAAACCCGGGATCCCAACCACGCCGGTCGATGCTAGACATTATGTTCTGGCCCCCTTTATCCCATTCACCGTGACAATTTATGACTATTTTGGGGGTTGTTGTTGAAATCAGCAAAACATATTATTGCAAACAAATTTTCCGTTCAGTGACCAGCCTGTTCTCCTTAATTTGAACTGATCGGGATGACTAACACAGCATCTGTATCGGTTGCCTGGTGTGAAATGAAATTAAATACGTTATAGCATCCTCTACTTCTCTTTACAAACTGGGATACACCATGCAGCGTACTATGTTGGTTATTTTGCCTGGAACACGTCCACTCTTCGTCGAATTCCATACCAATGGTTCTTGTATGTTCATAGTCTCTGTCACCCAGAACCCCCTAGTCTTCAACGTACGGTGGGTCTGGGTCGGTTCTCAATTATTGACGAAAATTACTGGATAATCTACCACATAAAAAACCAAACTCCCGGTTACGCATGGGCAATGGAACCTTTTGGTTAAAAGCATTGACGTCATAGTTAAAAGTCTCGGTAAGTGCTAGATCTTATGAAGCTGGGCCGATTTTGCTAGATTCTATAAAGCGAGTCTGAAATATATCCCACAATTCACTTGGCACATCTATTATTAGAAACAAAATAGACACGAGGAATAAATCATAAATCGCGACGAAGAATTAAGAAGATTGTGAGAAGCCATACGTCTGATTCATGACGACAGAAAATTGCTATTTCAATTAAAACCTTTACAAACAAAATTTTAGAGAGTGTCATTGTTGACAAGCGAGATGTTTTGATAGATTCAGTACGTGGTAACTCAAAAGACTGGACAATCCAGACAATGACCGTGTTTCTGTCAAATTTTGAGGACCCATCCAGACTAAGTGTAGGATAAAGCACGAGACTGAGGTTATGCTGGGGAAAGAAAGACTGAAGAAAACAACCCGAGAAAAAGAAAAACCGAGGCCGATAGGCCGAGGTTTTTCTTTTGAGGGTTTTTTCTGAAGTCTTTCTTCCCCAGCATAACCGAAGTCGAGGACTTTATCTTGCTTATAAACCGTTTATGTTTACACGTAAAATGAAAATATAAGTAAAATACGAGTATAATGTGGAAAATTAAAATACATATGTTCGGTTATACTTCAGCACCAATATTTTATTGGTGTAAATATGTTGGCGGTATAAATATATTTTTTGTTTTGTAATAAACATTTTGTTAAGCGTAGAAGAGCAATAATAACACCAATAATAAATCTAAATAGAATATTCCCTGTGTCATATCGTCTGCAGTGACTGATGTTGAATATAGATCAAGAAACAAGTTGTTGATTGGTTCAAAGTTGCACGTGCAAATCACGGTCGACCTTTTCATTAGTTTGGCTGGCGTGGACACTGTTCACGAGACTTTACCATGTTGACAAGTTGGAGTAGACAAACAGCAGATATGTGAACAAAACAGGTAAATTATTTTTAATTTATTTATATACATGTATATAAAATATTGACTAGTAATACAAACATTAATTTATGTGAGCACAACCTGTATCATATATGAAAGATAATCCAGTCGGGTTTACTCAGGGGCTGTGGTGACTTCAATCATGAGTTAGATTGTTGCCTATCGTGCTGGAGGACCCGGGCTCGAATTCAGAGAGAAATGGGGTTTAACGTCCACTCAACACAAACTAGGTCATTTCGGGACTAACATATGGTTTCAATTTTATTTCAATAATTCGCTTGCGCGTAGGGGTCTTTACCAGTGGGAGGAAACCGGAGTGCCCGGAGGAAACCCACGAGGTTGAGAGGGCGCCCCTATCTTCATGCCACATACGCTCACGCCAGGGCTCGAAACCACAGCCGCAAGCCAGAGGTGACCGGCCAGCTAGATGTCGAAGCGCGGCACTCTAGGCCACTAGGCCATCCCAACACCCCTGGCCCGAATTCAGGAGATCGTAGTATCGAAATCGTACTCTTCACAGCGCCCCCCTCCCCTGTTAATAGATTTATTCTTATTTTGAAAGTATGTGTAATAGAATATTCAAATACTCGTATAATAGACATGTAAATGTTTTTATGTTTATTTTATAGGTCATAAAAGTGAAGCCATTCGTATTTACAAATGAACCTCAAATATACAGATCCGATGTTTCTAATTATTTGTATGGGGAAGTAAAGAAACTAGCCGACCAACCATTATGGGCCAAAATAGTCGACTTGTCGGCCTAAATAAACGACCAACCACAAAGATGCATATTCGACGACTCGCCGCAGAACGCCTCACTCGACGACCGACTTCAAGTGAAACTTGACAACCCCTGGAAGTCAAAAATGCAAGAAATACTATAACCTTCAATATAAATTTGAAATAAAGCATATAATTTGTGTTGTTTATTTCCCCTTGTTGCCACTGGATTGTTTCGATTCCCCAGATGTACGTGACAGGACTTGGGATCGCCTGTCAAACCTCGTCGGTTTTCTCCAGTTTCCTCCAACGTCCTAAGACCCTACGCGCAAGGGAATAATTGAAATAAAATTGAACGACGTGTAAGTCCCGAAATGACCTGGTGTGTGTCGATTGGGCGTTAAACCCCATCTCCCCCACACTGTAGGACAGAACAGCGCTGGTAAGAAGTTAAACCCCCGTTTAATTTCTAATTGAAAGAAGGGTACCTTTAATGTCATACACGGAAGTGTTATTTTGGCGAGCACGTCAACAGATTGTTAAAAATACAAATTTTACCGGCTATATTGATCGAGTGTATATCCCAGAATTCCCACAAGAAAGACCCTATTCCATGTTTTCTTATTGGCAAATAAAAACCTGCAGTGAAAGAATAACCCGGTACGGGTTAAAAGAAAAACCTCAGAAGAATAACCCCAAATTCCCCTATATATATTCAAAGCCGCCCCCGACTTTAAGATCGCAAGTTATTCCGAGCATAGAATTTACCCCAAAGATCAAAGAGATTTACCGTTACAGGTTTATAATATTAGTAGAATATTTGTTTGGATTATAGAGACTAGTATGTTCATACACTCGAGACAAGTTATTCGTTCCATCCGAACAGCTAGACGGGCCTTTCGTTTTGCACCTTCCTCAGCCAACACCGACAAATTGTGTAAATTGGCAAGTCCATTTAAGCGGAAAGTTTAGGTCTGATTTTCACGAACTTTACACTCATCCGCGATAATTGTGTAATGAACATATGATATAAAAACAGTATTTCCAATTGATTACAAATTGTGGTCTTTAAAGGGCCCACAAGCTAAATACGAGTTTTTTGTGCAATCTGGATCAATAATGCAGGAAGGTGCGGTCCGAGATCTTTGGAATAGGTTATTAGCACATTTTTTAGTTTTGTTGAAATCCGAGAACATTTGTGAATTATGTGGGGGCACACAAGTCTAAAAGGATATTTATCGTAAAATCAAAAACAACCATCTATGAAGCTATGGTCCGATACTTTCGAAAATCGAAACCATCCGAGATCTGAGGGATATTCACATCTATTTTAAGTTTAATCAAAATCAGATCAAAACCGTGACTCCTAGAGTGTCCATAAGCAAATGTGAATTGACGGGTGGACTTGGGCGGCGACTTAATACGCCCACATGAAAATGCGCGTATGTTAAATAATGCTAAGTAAATGATAACCAATTAGACGCACGTCACTAATCAAGAAAATTATTTTAAAGAATGATCAGTGTTAATTAGCAGGGTAATGTGATATAAAACAGACCAGTTTTATCCGAAAAGCAAAGCACATTAAATGTATATTATGGGAGATTAGATAAAGAGCTGCTGTAATAATTAAAATTTCAGTCAAATTGATCCACTCTGAAAAGAGATTTTAGCGATTGAATATTCGGCCTAGCCTCGATCAACATTACTAAAGTGGGTACGATAACAAAAACATAGTTTAGATTAACCATTTCATAATTAAATCACGAATGGCGATAGAGCAGCAATTCGGTTCCGAATCCAGCAAATGTCATAGGCTAGCTTTGGCATCTAGAGTTGATTATGGTCTGGATAAGTTAATTCATGTCTAAAGAAAGACCTGCAATAGGTAGATTTATGTTTAATTAACACAAAACATCGCTAAGTAATAAACAATAATTGTATTCAATAGAATTGTGTTCTATATATAACTATCCAGATGATTCCAGAATCTGTATTTCTAACATAAATAGATTGAACTAGAAGTACTAGAACTTTCATGTTCGAGACACATTAATAACGAGCATATCAACAGCTAAAGGAAATAATTAGTTATTAATGGCAATGGAAATTAGAAGATGTAGAACTGTTTGCCGATTGATGTCGATGCTATTCCCGAAGTTACTGATTCCTTAACGGTCTCGATCACATTGTTATTCAATTACCTGCCCCAATTGCATCCCGAGGTTATTGAATTATCTGACCCAATATTGAAATTAGACCGTTTGTTATAACACGGTCTCCGTTCACAAACTTCCCTTGCGTAAACCAATCAACGAATTGAGATAATAAAGAATAGCTTAACTAAATAGACCCAACCAATAACCAGAACAAAATTGATTAAGAGCTTTGAATCTTTTCTAGAGCCAATGTTCCGATCTATGTCTGAAAGTAAATCGGTTTCTCGTCCCATCCGAACGACTAGGCAGTTATCCTTGTCAGGCCCTCCGTTCTGCATCACTGACAAGGGGAAACCACGCTGGAAAATCGAGATGAACTTTATCGGCCAATGCAGGGATCGAACACTCGACCTCCAGGCTAGCGAGCTAGCGCCTTACCCACTTAGCCACGTGATCCCCCTTATTGAGACGAAGTATGTCACTTATTCCTACAGCATACATCGTGTTCATCAAACCTTTCTACCATTATTTCTTCGAAAATGCGACTTAAATAAAGAAGAAAATTGAGCTTTAATTACTTTAATTAAATCCGATTTACTTTTTAAAGCAAAACATGTGAGTACATGTATTTATGAACACATTTTGCAGAGAAGTGAGAGAGAGGGAGAGAGAGAGAGAGAGAGAGATGGGGTTTAACGTCCACTCAACACAACCAGGTCACTTCGGGACCAACATATGGTTTCAATTTTATTTCAATAATTCGCTTGCGTGTAGGGGTCTTTAGCCGTGAGAGGAAACCGGAGTGCCCGAAGGAAACCCACGAGGTTGAGAAGGCGCCCCTATCTCCATGCCACATACTCTCACACCAGGGCTCGAAACCACAGCCGCAAGCCAGAGGTGACCGGCCAGCTAGAGGTCGAAGCGCGGCACTCTAGGCCACTAGGCTATACCAACCCCCCTTCAGAGAAGTGGAATTGGTCCTTAATTAATGTATATCCGCATTTCTACAATTAAGGACCAATGTCACATTAGCCAATATCCCAATACTTAGGATAATACCGAAATGGGAGAATATATTTAACCGTTCCAATAATTTGGGTACTGTTTTGTTACAAGATCGCTGTTACCATATTCTAATGACGTATGTACATTTTTAAAAACAAAACTACTATTATCACCTTCGCTGAATTTCTGAGCGAAAAGTACAACCTTGAATTGTGTCAAGATTCTTTCATCGTGTTTCTTACAACTTTAATCGATATACCGTGAGGAGAGGAATTTAGAAGATGCAACATTATCACATGAACACACGTGGCTAATGATAAATTCATCCCAAGGTAGTTTTTTTTTAATTATTACACAGATATGTTATAAGTACAGGTATGCCATATAAACAAATAAAGAAATATATCAAATTACCGTTTAGTAGCAGTTAATTGGAATTTTTAAAACTGTACGTGAATATTTAGAAAACCTCTTCTTTGCTTTCGTCGATTACGAGGTTAGTATTGAAACCACCTTAGTCCCTTTAAACCGGTGTGTTGGATGGCTGAATGGTTAGCACGTGCGCGCTGTATCATAAGGTCTGTCATTGAGCCAACTGGCGTGGTTTCGATTCCCCAATCCTCGCCCCCTCGCAGCCAAGGTACTGTTTGGCCCCTTCTGGGATAAAATATTAGTATTACCCAGAATTGTGGGCGGCCCTTAAATGTGGGGGGCCCGGGACATTTGCCCCACTTTGCCTCCCCTAGATCCGGTACTGACAAGAAGTAGCATCGCCTGTCCAATCTCAATCTCGTGGTGCTCCGGTTTAGTCCCATTGCTACAGAACCCTCCGTGCAAACAAATTAATGAAATAAAATTGAATCATATGTTAGTCTCGAAATGACCTTGTTTACATCGAGTGGACGCCCCCCTCCCCGTCGTCGAAGTCAAACTGTCATTGTCAGGTTGACCACACACACCAAAGATTTCACCGGTCTCTTTCGGAAGGTGCCGAATTTGTTTAGGACTAATTGTCGCGGCTGCCACGGAATTTGAAGCCCACGGATATGGCATATTTGGATGCATTTCCTATTGTACCTTAATAATCATTATATGACACTCAGCAGTCTAAAACAACGAGAAATAGTCTCTGAGGTTTTCAGTCCCATACGAACGACTAGACATCTGTCCTTGTCAGGCCCTCCGTCCTACATTACTGAAAAGGGGGGGGGGACCACGCTGTAGGGAGCCCTTATTATTGGGAGGAGACCGGAGAACCCAAAAACTAATCCACAAAATTCCTTATCACGAAAATCCTTGCGATCGAAACCACGTCCCTTGACTCAACGACAGATTTTTTTAATCAAAATTCCTAAGTCCATTGTTACAGCACAACCCTAACATTCAGAATAGAATATAGATATAGATTTCAGATATCTGCAAGTTCGTAAGTTCTTCTTTAAGATATATGCCCGTTATTCCATGGATTTCATGTAAATTTTAGAATTATTGTGACGGTTCTGTCGATAATCTAGCTAGAAAATAAAACCATTAGGTCTGAACAACCAATAATCAACATTCCTTTCAAAGATCATCATTTTCTGACATTGTGTCTAGGTTCTTTTTCTCTCCGCTAAGATTCTTGGTAAATCTAATATTGAACTTCAAAAGACGGTAAGATGGTTCAATTATGAAGATTCCGTCTCTTTAACTCACGAGGATGCGCTCAAAAAACACAGCTTGTCATTCTTACGTCGGTGGCGTGAAAAGATGAATGATGCCGTGATGAATTTTTGCTGAATAAGATATCTTTCTAGTACGGATACGTCAGTCATCAAAGGATAAGAAAATGAGATGTACGTAAGTTAGCGCAGATTGCACTAAGATTGTCTGGCAAAACCATCTTAATGACTCAATGATCGAAGACGAAACGTAGGTGTTTTACTTGTGATCAACCAGGCTGTCGTAATCTTACCGATGACTGGAGGCATGTTGTTAAAAACAGGTCTCAGACCTATTGAAGATAAGAAAATATATTTAATACTTTGATGGTTATCTAAACAGAAAATAGCTTCTCTGCGTGGAAGCCGAAAGATCAATAGTGATGTTCAAGATGATTAAAGTTGATCTGTGTTCAAAGTTTAGAAGATTTATAGTTTCGGATATAACGAGCGCATTTATCGTCGAGATGAAAAATGGCAGAAGATAAAACGGTTGTCGATATTGATCAGCGTAATAAAAGTTACAAAAGTTATCATGGGAATTTTTAAAAACTATAGAGACATGGGTTTCTGAACACAGTAAATTAGCAGTCGTAACAAATATTAAGAGTTACAGGAGTTAATTTGGAATTTTAAAAACAAGAGAGACACAGGGTTTTGAACACAGTAAATTAGCAGTCGTAACAAATATTAAAAGTTACAGAAGTTAATTTGGAATTTTAAAAACTAGAGAGACGCAGGGTTTTGAACACAGTAAATTAGCAGTCGTAACAAATATTAAAAGTTTAATACGAGGATTGACGTTGAATATTGATAAATGAAATTGAAGTTGGAAGAATTTAGAATAATGTGATGTCAATATGATTTTTTTTATTTACATTTAGACATTTTTTTTTATTAATAACTGGAGACGTTCTTGAACATGTGAAGAAAATTAATTTTGGATTGGGAGAGGCAACCACAAAGAATGTAAGTGTTTTTTCCATGAAATATTATTTAAATTATTAATTAAGAGAGAGAGAGAGAGGGGGAGAGAGAGGGGGTTTAACGTCCACTCGACACAAACTAGGTCATTTCGGGACTAACGTATGGTTTTTAATTTTATTTCAAAAATTCGCTTGCGCATAGAGGTCTTGAGCAGTGGGAGGAAACAGGAGTACCCAGAGGAAACCCACGAGGCTGAAATTATTAATTAAACATTAATTAACTTATCCAGACATTAACTCTCGATGTCAAAGTTAATCCGCGATACTTATTGGATTAGGATCCCATTTGCTACTAATACATGATTTAATCATGAAATGGATAATCGGGACTACGTTTTTTATCGTATCGTTTTTAGTAATGATGATCGAGGCTAGGCTCAAAATTAAATTCTTAAAATCTCGGTTCAGAGTAGATCTATTTGACTGAAATTTTCAGCAAATTGCCTTTACATTATTTAGTTTTGAACTATGATAGCGATAACTGCCGGTTCGTTATCTAATCTCCCGTAATGTATCTTTAAATTGATGTGATTATAAAAGTAGACTAAGAGTAAAACCTTTTATATTAATAATTTTTGTCGTTTTACAATAAATGACTATATTGAAGAGAAATTTATTACATATTAAAAGGGCGTGAAAATTTATTTGTTTACCTTGAAATAGACGAAGATGGATTAAAAAACACAATTAATACAAAATGAATGCATTTAAATTGACTATAAACTTTTGAACTTTAGTATGGACGAAGCAAACAGTTTGTTGTAGCCAAAAAAATATATACAAGATCACGATCGATGTAAACAGGGCCACGGCCCAGGGCCCGGCGGTTTAGGGGGGCCCGCAGTTCATGGCAAAAAGAGAAAACATTCAAATGCCAGATGAAAGTTTCACGGTAATCGAGATAGTGGCACGAGGGTGGGGCTTTCCCTCTGTGTGAAGTTCCAGAAGGCTCATTCCAAATTCCAACCCACAAACTATATAATATGACGTGATATGTGCTAAAATGCGTATGACCGTCTTCGATCTAGCGTTCTCCGGGTAATGTAGGTAATCGAAAGTATAAGAAAACGAAACGAAATATAGATCTGTATTTTAATTAGATTGTATATATTGTATTACGATATAAAAATAATCAAAAGGGTCTGTATGGGATCTACCAGATAGAATAGGGCGTGTTTGTTTCATTCTAGTGCCCCAGCAGGAGACCAAACGTGTTGCCCCTCATCCATAGCGTCAGAACTGATCAAAACACTACTAGAATAAATTCCCAAATCTTAAGAGATACCCTTTTTTATGAGAAAGTATTTACTATCTTAGATGAGAGTATGTTTTGTAGTACGCGTGATTACTGTAACTTTACTTACTCGCATCATTACCGTTTTCTCTACTACATTAATTAAAGTAGCTATATCGCTAACATTTGGGACCTAGAAAATGAGACAAATGGGTCGCAACGTATAATGTAATATGAATAAATAAAAACTTATTTACATTCAATCGTTTCTGTTTTACTATAATCTCCAATCAAACGTCTCAATCGAATGGCAATCTCTAGCGTCTGGTTATTCCAGTCTATACCGATACAATTTATTGTGCATTCTCTTCAGGTAAAAATATGAGGTCACTGTTTGAATATGTCCAGCCTGTTCTTCGCGTCCCTTGTTACAAATGGCCCAGAAACGTATCATGGTACACGAATCGTGTACCAATTGTAAAATGTTTATTTTGTCTTAAATATTTGATCGCAAAAGCCTGTTTTTCCCCCGGTAAGATCACAGCGTCAATGTTGATTTAAATTAATAAATAATTCGTGATTTCGAGGCTGTGTTTTTATTGTACTGATTTTAGTAATTATGATCGGGCTAGGCCGAAATTTCAATCGCTTAATTCTCGGTTCATAGTGGATCAATTTGACTGACATTTTCAGCAAATTGTCTTTACATTATCTAGTTTTAACTGTTATAGTAAGAACTGCCAGCTCTTTATCTTATCTCCCATAATGTTTCTATAAATGTAAATAGTTTACAGTTGATACTCTAATGACGACGTGGGGGGGGGGGGTTGGGATGGCCTAGTGGTAGAGTGCCGCGCTTTGACCTCCCACTGCTAAAGACCCCTATGCACAAGCAAATTATTGAAATAAAATTAAACCATATGTTAGTCCCGAAATTACCTAGTTTGTGTCGAGTGGACGTTAAACTCTCTCTAATGACGATGTTATTTATTTTTTAACTATACTATTCAAAAAAAGTAGGGGATATTTGATTTTTACATGTTATTAAAGTCACCTAATGAAACTGACGAAGAAACAAATGACAAAATGAAATGAAGTTCACATTCATCGATTTATTCCAAATCATCGTTAGACTAAGTAAGACACAGGCTGACCATTATAAGGGTAAAATGATACCCGGGGTCAAACAGCAAAGTTACCACAGCATCACAACAAAGTCAGTAACGGGTAAATCCTCCTCTGTTTGCCAAACAAGCATTGATCCGACGTGGCATACTCCTAATGAGACGTCTATGGTCATTTTGGTCCAGATTGTCTCATTCCTGTTGCAACGCAGCAGCAAGTTCTTGGACATTGGCAGGACGTTGTTGACGTTGACGTAACCTCTGTCCAAGCATGTCCCAGACATGCTCGATGGGAGAGAGGTCGGGAGTCAGTGCTGGCCAAGGTAAGGTGGTGATGTTCTGTTGTTGGAGGTAACCTGTAACGATCCTGGCCCTGTGACATCTTGCGTTGTCATCCTGGAAGATGAAACGGCGGCCATGACGTCGTGCAAACGGCACAACATGGACTGCCAAGATGTTGTCCCGGTAGTACTGGCCTGTAACACGCCCTGCAACAACATGTAAAGCCGTTCTTCCAGCAACAGTGATGCCTCCCCACACCATAACAGAACCACCCCCAAATCGATCATGTCTGACGACGTTAACGTCTTGGAAGCGCTCGTTTCGACGACGCCATACCCTCCTACGTCTGTCCAAAAAATCAACAGTGAACCTTGACTCATCTGAAAACATCACATTGCTCCAGCGTCGATTATCCCAGTGTTGACGATCCCTACACCAACGACGTCTTGCCTGAATGTGATGATCTCTCAAACAAGGGATCACGCGAGGACGTCGGGCGCGAAGGTGACCCCTATGCAGTCGATTCCGAATCGTCTGGCCACTCACTCTCACATCAGTGTCTGTTTGAAGACGAACGCTGATATGATTTGCTGTGATGACACGATTGCTCAAGGCCAAGGTACGGATAAATCGATCCTGGGCTTGAGTTGTCGCCCTTGGTCGATCTGAGCGTGGTCTGTCCTGTACAGATTGTGTATCACGGTATCTGGACCATAGCCTGCTTATGACAGACTGAGAAACATTCATCTCCGGGCCACAACCGCCTGTGTTGTGCCGATCTGTAGCATGCCAAGGGCACGTAACCTTTCATTTTGGGTAAGCCGACGAATATCAAAATTTGTTCTCTGGCCACTAAAACAATTAAACTGATGTTTCCACCCTGGAATTCAATGCCACAATGACTGTAACATTCAAAGTCAGAGTCGTGCAAATCTTGGGTTGGACCCCCATGATGATCCCAAGCATCACCTGCATTCCACGCGGTAGCTATTGGTGCGTTTGGGCGTCACATGTAACTGGAAATGTTCCTTCTGTTAGGTTCTATAGTGACTTTTTTCGTAGTTATTTGCATATTTTAGTATTATGCCCCCGAAATCAAATATCCCCTACTTTTTTTGAATAGTATATTATAGTGAGTACTGCCAGCTCTTTATCTAATCTCTCATCATGTATTTTTAATACATTTCACACACTACTAACACGATCTTACATCTTTATTATTAGTTTCTCCCATTCTCGCACTAGCTTATCGTATTATTAAACATGTTAGCATCATCTGGGTCAGGGGGGGATAAAATAAATTTTGCTCCTCAACAAATGAATTACTCACCTTCGGTCTAAAATATAATAACTTAGGCTACGCCAAGTTTATTAGGATTTTGTTTTGTTCAAGAACACATACTGAGATTTTGTTTCTTACTTTTCGTGGGCAAAAATAATTTTAAACAAAAAATCACTTGCGTGCTCCTCTCGAAGTCCTTGGATCCAATATGTTGAAGTTGAAGCGAAATTAAATCAAATGTAGTTTAACTGGGATAATTACATTATACAAGAGGTGAATCTTGCAGGTCTTACTCCAGGCCTGAAAAAATACATTAACTATTAATTAGACATTTATTAACAAAACAAGACCATAATCACCTCTCGATTTTCAATGGATTTGAATCCGATCTGCTATCCAACTTTCGTTGGTGATCAAACGCAAAACTGGAAATCGGGACTTTTTTTACTTATCGTCAAAGCGCTTACCGATGCTTCAAAGACTTTAAAATAAGGTTTTCGCGGCTTAGAAGGATGCAATTTGTCTGAAATTGACAGCTCTGTATTTAATCATCCTTAATATAATGGTGATATACTTAGAAGTAATGGTTATATAATTAGTAATAGGAATGCAGTTACATTGTTCTAAACAATTACGTTTCAAATACGTTTTATTGGAATATTTCCAACTACGATGTGCCTCAAAGTTTAGCATCAAGGAATAAGTATATTATTTTTATCTGACACAAATCCAACACGTTAGCATTAAAAACAGTCTTTTCAAATTAGTTGCAAAGAACCTTAACAATTCGAGAAAAAATAATTTTTTGAATATTTGTAGATAATAAAGATTTGTAGTTACACCCATAAGGAGCAAATTCTATTTGATAAGGCCAGCTCAATTTTCGTCAAGGTCGCTGAGATGTATATAAGGTTAAGGCACAATGATTGTTTTTATCAGTTGGGAGGAAACAGAGTACTCGGAGAACACAAACTAGGTTGGAAAGGCGTCCCTACTCCTGTGATCAGGCCCCAAGTTCACATTGAGAATTTATTCAACTTTCAATCACTGTTTATAAGAAATATCTTTGATCCAGAAACATAAAACTTTGCATATAGTTTCTTATTAGGGTATTTGATACATTGTAACAACAAAAGATTTATATAGGGCTATATTTTAGCTACAATAGGGCGAACAAATTTGAGAAAATTCTTAAGTCTGAGAATGCTTTGTGAACTCGGAGCCAGGTTTATTTCTATGGTAAAGTGTGCCATATACGAAAGAAAAAAGTCTGATTTTTGTAACTTATTATTTATCCAGCCTTCCTGCTTTGTTTTTTTTGTCTTACTCGCAAAAAGACATTTCAACAAGATTGTATTTTATTTCAAATATGTTTTTCAAACCTTGACTCAATTGATATTTTTCTTAAAAATTGCTTTGTGATTAATTATACAATATATTTAGTTGACAAAGCAATACATATATTATTTAACCTCGGGTAGTTAAGTTATACAACAGTAATCAATTTAAAGGGGAATTTGGCCCGATTAGATACAGACTCGACAGTAGTATGAAAACAGGATATGTTGAAAATTTCAGTCAAATTGCTTCAGTCTATTAGCGAGTCAATTTTAAGCTAGCCGATGGCTGTGCGGTTAGCGCGTGCGCGTTGTATCATAAAGTCTGTCATTGAGTTAACTGGCGTGGTTTCGATTCTCCGCCAGTAGGGTCGCCTGTCTAGCCTCGTGGGTTTTCTCGGGATCTCCTGGTTTCCCACCACTGCTAAAAGCACCTACGCGCAAGTGAATTATTGAAATAAATTTGAATCATATGTTAGACTCGAAATGACCTGGTTTGAGTCGTGTGGACGGTAAACCCCATTTCTCTCTCCCTGAATATATTTGTGGGGAGGTATCTTTAAACTCACAATAACCCTAAACATGTAAATGTTAAAAATATGCGCAACAAGTTGAATCGTACATGTGTATATTAAATGTCAAAAATATGTCCTAATTTAATGTAAAAATGTTGTCATTATTTGATTAAGCACACCTGGGTTTAAATATAACTCCATGAAGAATCTACTCGCTTGTACAAAACAATAGAGCACGGTATTACGGTGTTGTGAAATCAATGTAAATGGACAAAATTTAAGGTAATTATTATCAATAATAATATAAGGTAACTTTTGAATAATTCTTGTATCTCCGTCTTCATTAGCCCTTTTCGGGGCAGAACAGTAAGACGTTAAACCCCATTTCCATCCCGTTCCCCTCCACTGTACCCTCTATTCATCCCTGGGGTATTCGCTTATTCGCATTATCTGCCCTTGATCATAGCTTGATTCTACGGACCAACCAAAAGCAGTTTGCCAACCAGTCACAACAATATGCCAGCTTGTTTGTTGCAATAAGATGAGGGTTACTTCCCTTCGCCAACTTCATTTCTACTGAATGTTGGTTTTGATTGGTCGTTAAAAAAAGCACAGTTATCAAGGGGAGATAATTTGAACATGAGTCTCAACCCTTGGAGGCAGACCACCATCAATTTCCCCATTGACTTCAATGTTAATTCTGGACTCTTTGCCCACCTCCAATTTTTCCCCAAATTTTCGTTGGGCTGAATGCTTTTCACCACAGACAGAGGAACGAATGGCCATGTCTTTGCACTAAAATTTGTTTGGGGTTAACCACCAAAATTTTGAGATACACAAACTTGAAGAAGCATACTAAAAACGTCTATCTAGTTGCCGTACATATCACCGTAGCCAACCTCATAACACCGTTATCCTTCCGCAACAAAATCATGAATATTTACCAAAACCTGGCAGAAAATATTAATTCTAACCCCCTTCGTCCATTCTAGACCAAAACATCATCAAAAATGGGCATGCAAAAGGGGAGAAAAGAGACAGAGAGAGAACTGCTATAAATAGACGAACTATAATGGTGGTCTGCCTCCACCTTGGATGAAACCCAGGGATTAGTGGAGATCACTCTGGAAACCCAGAACGGATAAACCCAGAACGGATAAATCTTAATATGCCATTTATAAGTTGAAAACAAATGATTAATTTGTGCCACTGCTATTTTTGTGATGAACTTTATAACATTTCCGGAAAAGATATTCGCTAAAAATACTGTCATCACCGAGGCCTAATAACAAAAGCATCAAATTGGCAACAGCATTAGCCACGTGGATTTAATCGCTTTCCCAGTAATTCAAGAAGATTTAAAACGTATTGCCTGGGTATTGATTTACTGAACTTTTCATCAAATGTCTAGTGAATAAATTTCCTCCAACTAGTAAAATGTTTAGCTTTTATGCACTATGTAAATGCTGATCGAAAGTCTAGATAGTTACGCAAAGTGTGCTAGCGACATCATTCAGACGTGGTCTAAAGCTATAAGATCCTTTAGTTAAAGAAATATGTATAGGATAACTCAAATGTTGAATTGCTCAGCAATAATTGCTAAGTCCCAGTAATTTTATTTACTGTGTATTAAGAGATATGCAGTATGATATTTTCGCTTGTTGGAGCAGCAAGTTCTTTTTAACCAACCACCGTTGCTGTTGCAATTTGCGGGCAACAGTTCAGGGATCATTATCATTGATAATGGAACTATAGGCAAACGGTTGTGGATAGAAATAACAGCCAGCGGCTGTCAGGCAGGATACGCCCACATTTTGCAAGAGATGGATAGAGAACAAGCTAAACAAAAAGTGATTTTTCGAACAATCAAGGGTCATAACTCAGGAAGCTACGATCTGATATGCACGAATATCAACAGGACCAAGATCTTAAGGTTATAAAAATATATTTAAAGTATCATCAAAATCAGGTCACAATTGTGACTTCTAAAGTGTCCACAACCTTGATACACCAGATGTTTACTCTATTTGCGTACGAGGGGCAGCCAGATGTTTCAAGAAATTCTAACTCAACACAAAAGAGAGAGAGAGGGAGGGAGAAATTGGGTTTAACGTCCACTCGACACAAACTAGGTCATTTCATATGGTTTAATTTTTTTTCAATAATTCGTTTGCGCGTAAGGGTCTTAAGCAGTGGGAGGAAACCGGAGTGCCCGGAGAAAACCCACGAGGTTGGACACGCAACCCTACTCCTTGCCACGTACAAACGGGGATTTGAAACCACGCCAGTTGACTCAATGGCAGGCCGTATGATACAGCGCGCGCACGCTAACCATTCGGCCATCCAACCCCCCTACGCTTCATTAAATCGGCTAGGATAATAATTGTGACCTCTAAAGGGACCACAAACTAAAACGTGATTTTTCGTACAATCAGGTAACTCATGAAGTTACAATCCGATATGCATGAATATCGAAAGCAACCAAGATCTTTAGGTTATAAACATGCATTTCAAGTTTATTCAAAAACCGGATTAAAATTGTAATCTCTGCAGGGTCCACAACCTTGATATACCATACATGATATATTTAAACGATATTTTAAATTGTGACCTCTAGAGGGACAACTAGCTAAAAAGTGCGAATTTTCGTACAATCGGGGGGGGGGGGGGGCATAATTCCGGATGTTACGATCCGATATCGAAAGGAAGCGCGATCTTTGGATTATAAACATGCATTTTAAGTTTCATCAAAATCGGATTAAAATTGTGAACTCTACAGGGTCCACAACGTCGATATACCATATTTTTACACTATCTGCATACAAGCGGCGACTATTTTGTCCGGCAGTTTTCGTCCAATTATCACAAAATTTGAACTCAACCTTCATTACAGTGTAACAGTGATATAATCAAACGTTTTGTTTTAAAAATCGGATTATAATTGTGACAAATCTCTGGGTTATGAAGATGTATCTCAAGTTTCATCAAATCGGTTTAAAATTGTGACCTCTTCACAAGCTAAAAACGTGATTTTTCGTACAATCAGGGGCAATAATCCTTTAAGTTACAGTCAGATACATGCCAACATCGACAGTAACCGTTATGGGTGGGTGATAAACTTCAAGTTTCATTGAAATCGGATTAAATTGTGACCTTAGAGTGTTCACAAACAGTTGTGGACGGACGGACGGACAGACAGGGGTGACGAGTCGATATTTTGTTAGGTCGTTAAAGTGTAATACGGTAATAGTAAGTGTAGGGGGACTGCACCACACACAATTTATACAAAAACAAATATATGGACAAGACACCTTACTCATGCAGAAATCACAAACAAACGAACAATTCAAATAAAGTGAACAGACACGTGGTTAGTCGTAAGCATCCACTGCTCTGTACAGACCCATGCCTGTAGTGACACAGACTTCACTTAAATGCGAGAACAATCAGGAATATAATCCAGAAAAACCATTGTGTAATGTCAGCATGAGTGAAGAAATGTATCGTGTGGATAAAATGTGGTGATATCAATTTCAAATACCCCCGACACGACGACACGATTTCAAATCAAATATAGTTTCAGATTTACAAAGATAAATATTGTATGTTCGGTATCCAAAACAGAAAATAGTAACTCTAAGCTCATGACGGCTTTAACTGAACTTAAATTGACAGGAAATTGCAACCCAAGGGTTCGTAAAAATATTTGCATGATCGCGTCATGTGCATTATGATGAAAGTACGAATCTTTAAATGACGTTATTCACGGTGAGTTTTTTTTCCACCTGAAGGCGCATTTTATTCAGAAATTGAAGAAGACCTACAAGAAACTTCGACGAATATTTTAATAGACTTCTTCACAGAAGCAATTTCAGTTCAAACCGCAGGCATATCTGTTTTATTGAGCTGACAGTGTCTAGAATTGATGCCTCTTGGTAATATTTAATTGGGAAGAAAACCAATTTCAATACAGAATCTGTGAAATGCCATTGCATACCTAGACCACAATTAGAAGCCCTGGTGATTTCTAGATGAGGACAATACTCCTGACGAACAATATAGTATAGGATGTTACGCCATATAATGGTTTCCTAAAAGTAAGGCTGAAACATAACTTTTTAAACGGGGCGGGGGGGAGTGGTGCTCGCAAATTTGGACCATTTTCTTACGCGATTTTGCCCCCAAATACGCCCAAGTCTTGTGAAGTGCACAATGCCATTTGTTACAGTTATACAATTTGTGACATTCGTATTTCCGACATTCCTGGCAAAGCGCGATAGGTAAAAAAAAAACCTCGAGCGTTCCCAGCTAAATAAATTCATTGTAGCTTTGCGGGTTCTGATACATACATATATATATTTTCAGTATATATGTTGATTGTGCCATTTCAGATTTCATAACTTTTTATATAATAAAATAAACAAACCTGTAGTATGTTAATTGACAAAGTCTCTGAGATCTTCTCTTAGGATTTATCAGAGGAAAAACCATGGCAAAGTGGACTAAAAAAAGTGCAATTTTATTTCCGTTTCATATGTTCGCATATATTGTGATACATACAGATATCTTTTTACGTTTTTATGTAAAAGTATTGTGCCTTTTGAGAGAGAGCGAAATGGGGTTTGACGTCCGATCGTGAAACCAGGTCATTTTGGGACTAACACACGGTTTTTAGCAAAGAGAGGAAACCGGGGGATGCGGTGAAAACCCAGGCGCGGATACAGAGGGGCGCACCCGGCGCACGCCCCCTCTATTTTTTGCGGTAGCGAACAATTTTTAGCTCCATATATTTTCGCGAGAAAGGAGAACAAAAACAGTTTAGGTCGGAAATCGTAATTTACAGTACTAGTATGAAATTAGTCCTTGTGGGCATTTTTGTCCACTCAAAAATCATGCTTCGCACTTCCAACTTGGTGCAGCACGCCCCCCCCTTTCTGAAAATCCTGGATCCGCCCCTGAAACCCATGAGGTTTGATAGGCGACCCTACTCCTTGTCAAGAGCAACCAGGGAATCGAATTCACGCCAGTTGACTCAATTAAAGACCTTATAATACAACGCGCACGTCTTAACCGTTCGGCGATAAGTCGAGCCGTGAGGTGAGAAACAATTTTCTTAAAACAGTAGCTAAATTTTGATTTTCGAAATGATCGGTTCACCCTCGAGCCATTTTGAAGCACACTTAAAGTAGCTAAGTCTCTAACTGAATATCATCCTAAGTCTTCGACATTGAAAACAACATTTAAGACAAAATAATCATTTTACCATTAGTATGTATCGAGTACCATAATGCATTTCAGTGTCATACGTAACGAGGGACTCAAAGAACGAGGGCCAAACATGCCACACAAATCATATTAAACTTTGCGACCCATTTGTGTCAATTTCTAATAAGTGACGTTAAACCCAATTTCATTTTATTACATTTAACATCTCTCCTGTTCCAGACAGTGGAGATTAGTTGGATAAGCTTAGTATTACGAGAACGCCACATAAGGATAAATAAATGTCGAATAAGTCACTGTAAGTTTATTTAAAATTGACAAATAAATTGACGACGAGAATATCGTAAACAGTATCAATCCCGAGAGAATATTTTGAGATAAGAAAATGCCAATAAAAGGGGCTGCGCACCCCTCTCACCCCACTTTGAACCTGCTCCTGTATAATGTCATCAATATTGTCTACCTAAAGAAGATATAATTACCATTCGTTAGAGTTTCTCTATTTAGTGGACTGTGAATAACGAGTTGGCAGTTCTTACTATAATAGATAAAAATTAAATAATGTAAAGGTAATTTGCTGAAAATTTCAGTCTCGATTAACCATTTTTTGATTTAATTATCAATGAGCGTTTAGCAGCATATATGATTCTAAGTCATTACAAGTTCATTATGGTCTGGATAAGTTAATTAATGTTTAATTAACAATTTAGATAAAATGTGAGGTCTAAATAAAGACCTGTAATTCACAGATTCAGCACTTGCATAATGCATGTTTAAGTAGGGTATACTGCCCTTACTGTCAACCAGTAAATCGTGTTGCAAACCATTATTACCTTCTGAATCTATCCGATTTCATATTTTAATTAATTGCTACATTGGGAGCATGCAGTTTGCTTTGCCAATCAGTCCATTATATAATTTATTTTTTGTGAATAATATCGTATGATTAAAGCCCCAGCTTGTTTTCCGATCCCATAAATACATTTTGTACCTTAAGTATGTCAAAACTTGAAGCACGATTTTCAAATTCTACTGACACGTAAAATAAATGAATAACTGCACGCTATAAGTAAACGAACTATTAAAGTTATGTAAATTCATTTTATCATTTTTCTGCTTAAAATGTGAAGAATTTATTCTATTAAACATACATGATGCAAGAGCTACATCTGCCGTTTGGGGATCACGTGGCTAAGTGGGTAAGGCGCTAGCTCGCTAGCCTGGAGGTCGAGTGTTCGATCCCTGGATTGGCCGAGAAAGTTCATCTCGATTTTCCAGCGTGGTTTCCCCTTGCCAGTGATGCAGAACAGAGGGCCTGGCAAGGATAGCTGCCTAGTCGTTCGGATGGGACGAAAAACCGAGGTCCCGTGTACACATTGGAGTGCACGTAAAAAATCCCTTGGCAGTTGGAATTCGATATAAGAGTAGCCGTAGTGCCGCTGCCCGGGCAAAATTTCCCTCATAGCACACTGTATGGCGTATGCCCGTCTTCCATTAGCCCAGGTTAGGTGCATAAGAGTAGGACGTTAAACCCCATTTCATTTCATTTCATCTGCCGTTTGCAGGTCTTTCTTAAAGCCTGAAATGTTATCTAGATTATTCATTAGACATTAATTAACTGATCCAGGCCATAATCAACTCTCGATGGCATCTGATATTTCCGATATTAAACAGATGAGAACGGTTAAGTCTTATTTTGATTTAATTTAAGATTGGAAGAGCGAGACTTAGCCTCGAGCAACCAGCATGGTGGTTGAAATTATTGCACATCTCTTGACAAACCTTCAAATGCTGGTATCTAGGCTCGCAATAGAGTAATTTCGCAGGCACTTGAAGGGATTAAAATAAAACTTCTTACTACTGCTTGACTATAGTATAGTATTATGTAGAATGTATTTGTTATGACTCGTTGGCTAAATTTCGTCTGCTAACATCTCGCAATACTCACTAGTTCTAAGACTTCCCATCGTTTCAATTACCAACGCCACTTTATTTGATCATTATACACCCTCCAATGTAGTTAAATTGGTCATTTTACAGCGTTATTAATTACAAATCAAACTTAGAGTGTGTTCACTTGGCTATTCATATCTTCAACCATCTTCAACGGACCGGAATTAAGACGAAATCAGGTCAAAAGAAGTCTGTATCACTCTAGTTACGATCCCATTATCTAATATTAAATGTAGTCTAGAGTGCCGCGCTTCGACCTATAGCTGGCCGGTCACCTCTGGCTTGCGGCTGTGGTTTCGATCCCTGGTGTGAGCGTATGTGGCATGGAGATAGGGCGCCTTCTCAACCCCGTGGGTTACCTCCGGGCACTCCGGTTTCCCCTACGCGCAAGCTAATTATTGAAATAAAATTTAAAAAAAAAACATGTTAGTCCCGAAATGACCTAGTTTGTGTTAAGTGGACGTTAAACCCCAGCTCTCTCTCTCTCTCTCGCTCTCTCTCTCTCTCTCTCTATTATGAGTTATCTAAGACCTTTACGTAGCCACAAATAAAACAGGACATCAACACACATACTGAAAGATACGGGCGCCCGATAGACAGTGCAGCGCTACAAGTGCCCCAACAGCAATAGAGAAAGGATATAGACGTCTGTTATATACAGTGCAGCACAACAAGTTCCTCAACAAAAACACTGTATGACTTCCCCATGAACCTTCAGGTGAACCACCTATTACACGATATCATGATCTCCCACACCATCTTCTCTTAGATAAAGTGTCAACTACTTGAATCTCTCACAGATAACTATCAACCAGACACACCATCTTCTGCTGCGTGTATCTGTCACTGGACTTCATCAGCTTCGTTAACCAGGTACACTATCTTCTGCTGCGTGAATCTGTCACAGATAACCACCAGTTTCGTAAATCAGACACACCATCTTCTGCTGCGTGTATCTGTCACTGGACATCATCAGCTTCGTAAACCAGACACACCATCTTTGGCTTCATGTATCTGTCACACTGGACAACATCAGCTAGTCAATCCTATGACTGGTCATCATCTTCTGTCACAGATAAGCGATCTGCTACGTCAATCTATGACTGGACATCAGCTACCTACTCTAACAGACAAGCAGATAAACAGGACATCATCTCTCACAGATAAACAGAAAATCATCCCTCACAGATAAACAGCGCATCATCTCGCACAGATAAACATGACACATTATCTCTCACAGTTAAACAGGACATCATATATCACAGCATAGATAAACAGGACATCATCTCCCACAGATAAACAGGGCATCATCTCTCACAGATAAACATGACACTATCTCTCACATTTAAACAGGACATCATATCTCACAGATAAACAGGACATCATCTCTCACAGATAAACAGGGCATTATCTCTCACAGATTAACAGGACATCACATCTCACAGATTAACAGGACATCACATCTCACAGATAAACAAGGCATCATCTCTCACAGATAAACAGGGCATCATCTCTCACAGATAAACATAACACTATCTCTCACATATAAACAGGACATCATATCTCACAGATAAACAGGACATCATCTCTCACAGATAAACAGGGCATTATCTCTCACAGATAAACAGGACATCATCTCTCACAGATAAACAGGGTATCATCTCTCACAGATAAACAGGGCATCATCTCCCACAGATAAACAGGGCATCATCTCTTACAGATAAACAGGGCATCATCTCTTACAGATAAACAGTGCATCATCTCTCACAGATAAACATTACACTATCTCTCACAGATGAACAAGACATCATATCTCACAGATAAACAGGGCGTTATCTCTCACAGATTAACAGGGCATCATTACTCACAGATAAACGGGGCATCATCTCTCACAGATAAACAGGATATCATCTCTCACAGATAAAAAGGACATCATCTCCTCACAGTTAAATACAGTGACGAGTGTATGATGGATGGTGTTAAACATCAACACGGACGCAAACCATGTCAGTCATTTCTGTACTAACGATTGTCTTTAACAGTGAGATGAAACATGACTAGCTTGAGAACAACCACGAGGATTGACAGGCAGCCCACTCCTTGTCACGTACGAGTATCAACCGCAGATTCAGTATAAATTATGGTAACCGAATATAACCTCAATACGATCAGCCTTTCCAAAGACTCCCAACCAACAAAAATCTCTAATTCATAATTCTTATTAAAACAGAATTAGAGTCCACATATGGACCCGCCTCTGCTGAGTGTAGCTCCATAAACTAAAAGTACTCTTTGATGCCACCAATGCATGCTCTCTAGCTTAATCTTTAGGGCATTAAACATACATTATGCAAGAGCTAAATCTGCCCATTGCAGGTCTTTCCTTAGGTCTGATATTTATCCAGACCATAATCTCAATGGCATCACTAAGCTGTGATATTTACTGGATAAGAACCCGGTCTGCTGCAGGTGGATAACCCGGTCAAAAGGTGGATAATCGTGACTATGTTTTTTATCGTACCGACTTTAGTATAAATGATGATTGAGGCTAGACCCAAAATTATAATTGCTAAATACTCGGTTCAACTATTATAGTAAAGACTGCCAGCTCTTAGTTACACCTCCGACTAAGCGCACTTTTAAATTGAGACATAGATTTATTCGTTGTATGTCACTTTTGATATATAAATGGACGATAACGTGACCGAAACAAAAATGATTCCGCAATTCATGATGCTTTATCAAAAATAAATTCATCACTTTGCCCTTTTTTCCCGGTAATCAAACGATTGAAACCATGTATCACATTGAAGTTACTTGTTTGCTTTAAGGAGCAAAAGATACTATTCGTAAGCAATTATTATATTAGTACATAATAATAACAAACAGACTCAAGATCGATCACCAATTTTATTTCACAGCTAGAGGCTATATTATTATCTTTATATGGACGTGATTCTAATCTTGTGTCAAAGTTACAAATAAAACAATTATATAAAAGTTAACGACCCCGATTTGCCTATATCCGAGTATCGTGGTTTGGTTCGGTTTCTCCTCTGATCCTTATTTTAATATGGAACCCGTCTTTTGTAACGACCGAGAATCTTGTTACCATTTTGTTTCTTCGCTGCCATATGTGCTTGAAAACAATAAGAGAACAATTTTTTGTAACACTATTTTAGTGATAACAGGAATCAGTTTCGTAACTATAGGATTTATTTGCATCAGGAACATAAATATCAAAAAGGGACTAAATAAAACAGAAACTACACAAGGATTGTAAACAATATATTAACACAGTACATGAATAGTTTAAGATAACCATTACGCGCCTCTGCCTCGGTAGCGGCTGAAATTGGGTGAGTCCATTAACCAGTGTCTGCAAGCGAATTATTGAAATAAATAAAACTATATGTTGCTATCGAAATGACATAGTTTGTGTCGCGTGGACGTTAAAACCCATTTCTCTCTCTCCCTCTCTGTACAAATTAAGTTCTATACATTTCCTGAAAGCCACAACTGTTGGATTTAAAATGCAACAAAAAATGCCGTTCGGACTTGGTTGTAGAATTATTTGAGGTGAAATAGCAATCTGTTTCACAGAGAATTAGTTACGAATTAACTCTGTAACAGATGAGTGTAAACAACACGTGCGTTGACTGCACACGGCGCCAGTCATTGGCTCAACGACTCGTGCAATGTTTACTTAACACCTAACTGCTTCGGGCAAAATGATGCATTTTACTCATTTTAATACCCATTTACACTAAAAAGGAAATATTTTTTAACTTCAAATACTTCAAACGTTTGTCCGTCTTCCATTAGCCCAAGTCAGGTGCAGAAGAGTAGGACTTTAAACCCCATTTCATTTCATTTCACTTCATTTCCCGAGTCATTGAGCTCAAATAAATTTAACCAATCATAAGATATATTTTGAAAGAGCAGACAGAGACAAACTTCCGGTAACCTCCTATCCATTTAACAATTTCTATTCTTCTGCAGCCTTAAATCTTTGTAGACATATTTATCTAATTATATCGAGAGTTAATAATAGATGAACATAAAAAGCACACAGAAGCATAACTAATCAAATTAGTTTCATAAATAAATCAGCTTTAGAAAAAATAGTTGAGTGTTTGTTAAGTGTAGTCAATTGAGTTAAACTTTTAGGTCTGGTGCGTGTTGGTCTGAAATGCGGCGATTGAACTGATCTCAACGGCTAATCAACCCAATTGAGTGACGGGTGCCATGGCTAATTTAATCCCCAGTCGGAATAAAGATTTAATTGAAACCCTTAATGAAATAACAAACAGGCGACATTGGCAATGCTGTATCTTTTCAAATATCGGGCACGGTGGTGCATTTGTTTATCGATGAAAACCAGATTTGCAAATATTGAACGTCTTACTTTGAGAGAAATGTTTCCATGGCACCACCAGGCATCGGTTGTCCGTCCCACACAAACACCTTTCCAGCGCAAAGGGATGCTATGCAAAGACATGCCGAAGAACCTTCAGGGCAACACCGGGATCGAGCCCGAGACCTCCTGGATGATGAACCAGTGCCATACTGGCCGAGCAACCGTGGCCTCCTTACAAGTATGGAGGGACTGGGACACTCTGATTAAAATCAGACATCAATTTCGTTTCTGTCGATCTCCGCAATCGATGGAGAGTCTGCGATTGACACCTGTGCTACTGTAAACGTCCACTCGACACGAGAAAACCCACGAGATTGGACAGGCGACCCTACTCCTTGTCATGTAAAACCAGGGATTCAAAACCACGCCAGTTGACTCAATGACAGGTTTTATGATACAGCACGCACGTGCTAACCATTCAGCCACCCAACCCCCCTAAAAAAGGAGAGAAATTCTTTTGTTGTTCATTATCACACACGGGTAATATTTTTGTTTTTGTCGTAAGTTTTTGAAAACCATTTACAATCTTTCGAAAATGTTTTTAGTTTTGTTAAGCGCATAGGCCTTCGAACTGCTACAAAAACTACAAATTATTAGTCCGGTTGCGAAACCCAATACTTCGAGTGAACCTGGAAATGGATACAAAGCCTTTTATGATTGATTTTAGTAGGCGAGGGGGTACGCTTTCAGAATTGCCGGGTGAAGCTCGTTGACCCTTGAGCGTTTTGAGAAATTCAAGATGGCGTTCCAGACGGGCGCAATTTCAAATAATCGCATATCGCATGAAAGATTGCAATGACCTCGTGTGTCGAAGGTTTTAGATGAAAATGTTTTCAAAATCGTGATATATTATCCTATGATGTTTAATTTCATCTAACAAGTGGTTTAATTTCCTGTCAACGAAATTGACGTCTTCTCTCGGAAGGTTACATATTTTGCTTATGAGGAGCTCACTTTAAATAGTTCTATCACGCTAACCACAAAAGTTTGATCTTTTGATGTTGATTTGCTCCATGCGTGTCTGGGATTTACGATCCTTTATCATATGTTTATTTGTTTCCCGTTCTAGATGATTGACGGTGAATTTATCAATAACAACTCTATTTTCTGTTTATTTATAGACATCATAATTATATATACACAACCACATGAAAGGGCGCCATTGTCATTAGACAACAGACATCGGAAATATCACTCCACTTAACTGGACATTCTCTATAGTTGGTACATACTTTTCGGTTCTCCTGAAGATTTTATATAGGTCATTTTTTGCGTCAAAACCTTTAGATAAACGATTTGTTATTTTTGTGATGATCTGAAGACATCAGTGTGAATATCAGCCAAGTAGAAAAATATTATTTATTTATATCATAGATAAGAGGTGAATGAAAGGTTTTAGAATCCTTTAATTGACCTACAGTAAGCCACTGCCGACAGCTATAACAATAAAATTAGATGGGAATTAACTGTCCACACCTTTCCGCACCAGCCTGGTTAATGTTCGCTAGGCCGCGTACAGTCACCGATGCCACGCAATGAGTCCCCAATATTAACTTTTTTTCCTCCGACAAATTAAATTCTAAAATATTTTTTTTTTATGTATTAAAAAAATAAATAAAGACGTTTCAAGTATTTATAGAGAAATATTATTTCCTATTTAGTGTAAATGGACATCAAAATGAGTAAAGGGCACCATTCTGTCCGAAACAGTTACGTATTACGTAAACAATGCACGTACCATTGAGCCAATGATTGGCTCCTTGTGATCTGATTGCACGTGTTGAAGATAGTCATCTTTGACAGAGATATCAGAAGACTTTCGTAATTCTCAGTGAAACAGATTGCGTCTACTCTTCTTCAAATTCTAGCTGCCAAGGTTTATATTTTGTGCAGTAGCCACAGTGACAATGGGAGTAAGGTGCTGGGTCACTAAGCTGGTTTGCTACAGGTGTTGGCCGATATAAATTCATTGGGGTTTTTCCGGGGTGGTTTCACCTGGCCAGTGGTGCAGGACATAGGGTCTGGCATGGACAGCTGTCTAGTCGTTCGGATGGGACGAATAACCGAGGTCCCTTGACAGTTTGAATTAGATATAAAAGTAAGCCGTTGGGTCCCTGTCATGGGCAAAATTTCCCTCATAGCACACTGTATGGCGTATGTGCTTCTTCATTAGTCATTTTACTTTTATGTACAGGCCAACCTCTATGATGATCTGAGTTTTTTTCGTCCCACCCGAAAAATGGTCGCTGTTCCTTGTCGGCCTTGGAAATGGGAAACCACGCTGGAAAATCCCGAGAAACGTTCCACAAGACTTCATTAAACATGCATTATGCAAGAGCAAAATTTGCCTATTGTAGGTCTTTCTTTAGGCCTGAAATGTTATAAAAACTATTAATTAGACATTAATTAACTTATTCAGACCATAATCAACTCTGGATGTCGAGGCTAGCATGAGATTTTTGTTGGATTGTAGTTCGATTCGCTGAAATATTACCCTTCGTGATTTACCAATAAAAATCGATAACCGAGACTACTGGTTTTGTCTTACCGACATGATGACCGAGGCTAAGCGGAACTTTCATTCGCTTAGTTCTAAGTTAATAATGGAACAATTTGACTGAATTTTTCAGCAAATTACCTTTACATTAGCTAGTTTTAAACTATTGTAGTGAGAACTGCAAACTCGTTATTTAATCACCCATAATGTATCTTTAAGACGTAGAACGCTAGATCAGAGACCGCTTAGCACATTCTAGCACATATGACGTCATATCTGGATTGTGGGCTACGAAAAGAGTTAGGGTAAGGGCTAGGACCTGCAGATTTCGTCAACGTCTCGAGATGTAAACATGACTACCAATAACCCTAACCCTAACCCTAGACCAGGCCTAACCCTTACCCATAATCCACATATGAGATCACATGTGCTAGACCGTCCCCGATAACTGTTCGATAACTGTTGAATTCATTCGCCGTGGACTAACACACAGACTACGTGTGTAATTCCCATGGCTTCAAGAATACTGCCAGTATACAATCTATTCCTATTCCATTGAAATCGTACAAATAAGCGTCGACGGAACATGGATCAATGTCCTGTGTTCACCCGAGCTCGGTCGTGTTTATCCGGATTCTTTCCCACATGCAGCGTATGCTAAGTTTATTTCTAGTCAAATATTAAATAATATTTCCGATTGCTCGGCAAATGAATGAAATGCATGGACGTTGTATCAAAGATACAAAATATCAAATCTCTAAAGATACACAATACCACGACTCTTAAAACCACAATTTCAAAACTCTAAAGATACAAAATATCACGACTCTAAAGACCACAATAGCACGACTCTAAAGGCCGCAATATCACGACTCCCAAGGCCACAATATCACGACTCTCAAAGACCCCACTATCACGACTATTTAAGACCACACTATCACGACTATAAAGACCACACTATCACGACTCCAAAAACCACACTATCACGACTCTAAATACCACAAAATCACGACCCTTAAAATACAAAATTTCGCGACTCTAGAGACCACAATATCACGACTCTAAAGACCAAAACATCACGACTCTAGAGGCCACAATATCACGACTCTTAAAGACCACAATATCACGACTATAAAAACAACACTATCACGACTCCAAAATCCACACTATCACGATTCTAAATACCACAACATAAGGCCACTCTTAAGATACAAAATAGCACGACTCTAAAGACAACGATATCACAATCCTAAAGACCACAACATCACGATTATAAAGATACAATATATAAAGACTCTAAAGACCACAATATCCAAACTCTAAAGACCATAATATCACCAATTTAACTATACAATATACCATGACTCTAGAGACCACAATATCACAACTCTAACGATACAAAATATCACGACTCTTACGATAAAATATATCACGACTCCAAAGACCACAATATTCCGACTCTGAAACTCCAAATCCCGACTCTAAAAACACAATATCACTACTCTAAAGCCACAGCATCACCACCCTTAAGACCACAATATCACGACTCTAAAGACCACAATATCACGACAACAAAAACACAATATCGCGACTCTAAAGACTACAATATTACGACCTTTAAGACACAAAATATCACAACCCTTAAGATACAAAATATCCCGACTCTACAAAACACAATATCACGACTCTAAAAACCACACTATCACGACTCCCAAAAACATAAACACATAAAGATACAAAATATCACGACTCTAAACATACAAAATATCACGACTCTGAAACTCAAAATCTAATCATTAATAAAACAAGCTTTTTAAATAGCTGCTCCTCATTTCAACATGACAGTTATAAGCATCTAAATGCTAAGGGCGCAAAGGCCATTTCTTATTATATCTTTGGTGTTAAAAAATAATGTCATATTTTCTATTATGAATGACAATTTATTTTAAGAAAACTTTTACATCAATATCCCCTGTCGCTTTTCGGTTTATCTATTTATGAATGACAATTTATTTTGAGTAAACTTTTACATCAATATCCGCTGTCGTTTTTCGATTTTTGAGAACTGAAAGCGTGTTAATCTTTTAGATTATAGATAAGTGCAAATGTGAAGTCGTCAACTGAATTAGATTGGATTGAAGTGATTTAAGAAATGTTTGTTTGATATGTCTAAATAAAGACAGGGTTGAATATTAAGAATAGAGTTACGGAAGCGCATAGGGGTCAATAGCGCGATAGATACCACAATATTACGTTGTTAATATGTCTACATATTGTGATTATTCTGATGATTTTATCTCTGAAAAGTCCATTTTTGCCGAGTTAATTGAGTCAACACTCAATGTTGTATGTCCCCATTTCGTTTTAAATGTGCACGTTTGCGGTAAGATATTGCTATTTTGAAGCTGTGTCTACATATGCCATTTCGGCGTAGCATATGTCGACATGTTCGCGAAATATCGTCATGCGCTATGTGGACATGTGCATTTAAAATGAAATGACGACATGCAAAATAGCGAGTAATTCAATTAACTCGGCAAAAATTGTCTTTCAAGAGTTAAAATCGTCAGAAAAATCACAATATATAAACTTAATATTGCGGTTTCATTCGCGCTATTGACCCCTATAAGCTTCCATAGTTACATGTAGGTCGATATTAATCAGCTTAGAATTGATGTTGGTTTAAATGTTATCTTAGTGTAGGTCGATTTAGGATACTTTCTATATTTTTAAAGCGACATACTTTGCCCTTTTGTCTTCCCAACTTTAGCAATCCTTTAAAGGCATCTAGAAATGAAACAAATGGGTCGCAACGCATAAGATAATGTAATTTGCATTCAATCGTTTCTGTGTTTACTGTAATGTCTAATCACTTATATTCGGCGAAATTCGCACATTTCTTATCGTGTGTTTGTCGTTCGGAGGGGGCGGAAACCCGATGTAGAATGTTAAACGCCATTTCATTTCATATTAAAGTTCCAATTTCATTTTTTCTAAGAAAGTCAAAACATAATTATTTCTATGTCTTTTGCTCAAAAGGTTGTCAACTCACTATCATACGATCATGGGCAAAGTTTTTTGGGCATTAGAAAGGCTGACACAGGCTGATTGAGGAAATAGTTACTCAATTACCTCCCTTGTTTCCCCATTCCTCTCCATGGACGGCCATCTGCAAACGTTTGAATTTGAATTTGAAAATGATACTTTTTCCAATTTCTCAACTGGCAATTGTGAATTATGGGATTAATAGGATTATTCTTTAACAAGGTAGGACTGTTTATAGGTTCAATCTATTTTAGGGCTTTATTTTAATACATTTTAAAAATATAACTTAAAAAAATGCTATTGGAACTTTAAAGTACACGTATTTTCTCGACCAAATCTTATAGCTACTCTTCTAATCTGATTAAAATACAGATCTATATTTCGTTTCGTTTTTTCATACTTTCGATGGCTTATACTACATGAAGATCTGACCGGTTGTTGCGATAGGTCGCGTCAGGGGTCATACGAGCTGCACTTTACCCATGACGTCAGACATTTGATTAACTAATCAGCGTTGATGTTTCTAGTAGGATACCCACATTTCCGTGCATCACACGCCAAGAACTCGCTGCAGCCGACTGTTTCATTGGCTATTTCCCTCACATCAACCAGAAAGGGGGTTATATAACAACTCTTACCGGTCCAAGTGTAGTAAAGACAAGTAAAACGAAATTTTTAACTATAAAAAACGAAACGAAATTGGATATGTGAAATTGCTACTCTTTAGTTCAAACCATCCAATTTGTAACATTTGCGATGAACATATCACACTCTTCGCTGGCTCGCAACTAGTTGTTTATTGACCGATTTCAAAGATTTTTTTTATCCCAATACTTGTTTCTACCCCGCAAGAAATGGCTTCAAATATGGAATTATGTTTAACAAAAACAATAATATCCAAATATTGCACGATTTTTCTTCTTTTTAATAATATAAGCAACCAATAAGGCAGCTAATATGAAGTTATTAGAAACGTTGGCGAGTCAACAATGAATATTACTTGAAAACTTAAGACGAGAAAAATAAGCTGTATTTCTAATGTTGAACAGTTGTATTTTATTAATGGAGAAACATATTGAGTTTATTTTAGTTATGGATAAATCTGTTTAATCCCCGCCTTAATACATATCATTTCATAACAATTTGTTCGACTTCATAAATATCATGGGTTTTTTTATTGCAGAATGCCAATCACTCGTTCTTTCAGAAATAAGAGAGAGAGAAAAATGGGTTTATCGTCCACTCGACACAAATTAGGTCATTTCGTTACTAACATATGATTTAATTTTTTTTTTCAATAATTCGATTGCGCGTAGGAGTCTTCAGCAGTGGGAGTAAACCGGAGGACCCGGAAAAAACCACATCGGGGTAGGACAGACGGCCCTACTCCTTGTCACGTACAAACGGGAATTAGAAACCACATCTGTTGACTCAATGACAGGCTTTATGATACAGCGCACACGTGCTAACCATTCAACCATACAACCCTGCTTCAGAAATAGGAATTTAGTGTTAGGTCCACTCAAATAAGAATTGGGTGTTAGGTCCACTCAACTAAGAATTGGGTGTTAGGTCCACTCAACTAATGCTGGTTACTTCCACTGCAGTCACGACACGATACGTATTTGTGATTCCGGTGCTACGTCATGATTCATATCACGATAAATAACTGCAGGGGCCAGTTGCTCAAAGTTCCGTTAACTTTTAACTATTTGTTAATATGAAGTTAACGGATCGTTAACTTTTATCTTTAACGGAGAGAAAGATTGTTGCTGGAAGTCCCGTTAACTTTAACATGTCGTTAACTTGCCGTTATATTTAACGGAGGTGTTGGGCTCCGTTATCTGTTTAATGATGAAGAACAATCCAAAGGGTTAGAGGATGCAGGGCTGGGGGCTATTCCATTTTCTGTAGGATTAAATTCTATACTATTCTACAGAATTTTGGGGGCCATTGAACAAAGAGTCTTCGCTTGGATTAACTTTAATCAATCTGTCAGCTAACGGATAATGAAATTGACTTTCCAAACAACGCGTTAGTAAGATAACGATCCGTTAGAATAAACGGGTCGTTAAAATAACTTAGTTTTGAGCAACCGGTTCCAGGTCAATATTTACCAATGATTAATTCATATTTTTAATTCTGCCGATGTCGACGAAATAAAACTGTTTTATATCACAATATTGACGTGGATCAAAATAACGACCAAAATAATTTTAGAGGTTTTGTGCACCGATGGATAATTTTTGACGTGGCTAATTAAAAGTGACAAAAAAAAACATAAAAGAAAAGAATCGCGAAACATCGATTCAACTTCTTGGGATTTAATACATGAATCGTGAGAAGGTGAATCGCGATGAAAAGTAAAAATGGCGGGGTTTCGATTAACCGGTTGGGTAATGGCCTATTAGCTCATTATAATCTATAGATATTCATAAGGCTTTACTACTGTGGAACCAACCTGTTTCACAGAGAATTACTAACGAATTATCCCTGTAACGGATGGCTGTCTAAAACACGTGCGTTGACTTGCACGCCTCGTAGTCATTGGCTCAACGGCTCGTGCAATGTTTACTTAACACCTAACTGCTTCGGGCAAAATGATGCATTTTACTCATTTTAATACCCATTTACACTAAATAAGAAATATTTTTTAACTACAAATACTTCAAACGTCTTTATTTATTTTTCTTTTACCTAAAAAAAATGTTTGAGAATTTAATTTGTCGGAGTAAAAAAGTTAATATGCCGTACTCATTAAGCCTCGTCGATGTCATGCTTATCAGTGATTGTAGCGGCCAAGCGAATATTCACTGCGGGATCAGTTTGCTGTGGAACATGTGCTTTATTGCAGTAAAAACAATATGGATGCCCCTTGTCTTGTGACCACTAGGCCTCCAGTGTACAACAGATCATGTGATAGGTCATGTGAGCTATTTATAGATACTTAAAGGCGCAGTGCTTGATTATGAGTAGATATGAGGATATTACAGGTTGTACGGCACAAGGAGTGGAGTCACCTGTCCAATTTTGTGGGTTTTCTCTGGATCCTCCGCTTTCCTTCCACTGCGAAAGATCCCTACGCGTAAACGCATTATCCAAATAAAATTGAACCATGCGTAAGTCCCGAAATGACCTAGTTTGTGTTTAATGGACGTTAAACACCCCCTCCCTCCCTCTCCGTCTCTCAAGACTTAAATGAAGAATTTACTCAAAATTGTTCGCCTTATTTTAACTAATATATACTCCGTTATACAACTTTTGTTGTGTTAATGTATCCAATACATCAATAAGAAACTATGCGTAAGGTTTTGTGTTTCTGGATCAAAGAGTAAATTCCTAACTTAAGTCTGATAACGCTTTGTGAACTCGGGGCCATCTCTCTGTATCTACATCATACTTAATACATCGATCTGCAGGGACAAGCTAGGGTCAATAAATTCCTTCAACAGCAATGTCCGATAATAAAAACAGGAAGATATGTCTATACATTTAGCGATTTAAAATTCGTCATGAAATAAACTCTAGTCTATATTGACACATATATGTAGCCATGGTAACATTCATACAAGTGAAAGTCTGAAAGAGGATGTCAAAAGCAATTACGAAATTACTCCTCAGCAAACCTGAGCGCTGTCTACTCTTATTGTACCGGAAATCAGATTGACGTAATCGATTCTAGTGGCGTCAGTATGATTTAACATCTTCAAAATCAAATATATTTCGTTTAGTTGAAGAGAAAGTAAAGAAGATTTTTTTTTTAATGCAATAAGTCACTGTCTAAATGTTGTAGCAGGATCAAAGATACATGTGGTGTTATCACTCCTTGTCTTTCAAATTCTTCTTCTGCTCCGACTAGGCTAATGAAGACGAGCATATGCCATTCTTTGTGCTACGAGGGAAATTTTGCCCGGACAGCAGCGCTACGGGCTTCTTATTGACTGAATTCCCACTGCCAATGAATCTTGATCGTGCACCATATCCAACGCGTTTAACAGCCAGGCGAATAAGATAAAATTATGTATCTTCCCGCTGGTAGTTCTCACTAAAATTAATAAAAACTAGATAGTGTAAAGGGAATATTCTAAAATTGTTTCATACTAAGCCAGGAAAACCCCATTTTAAAATGACTAGCCTCGATTGTCTTTGTTACCGCTGTCACGATAGTTAACAGAGTCTATATAATCCAAATTTGCAGTTAATCATCAAAGGGCATGGAACAGCAGCTTGGGTTCAAATCCAATGAAAATCGGACGCATAAGATGGCACCTGGCCACTAGGCCATCCCAACCCCCTGTTCTGTGCCAATCTGCAACACGGACAAATTTCCAACCAGGGGTTATTAAATGCTTGATAGGCCCTCAAAACGGCACAACTGACACTTAGAAACCACGTCAGAAAATCTAAACTTTCTCGTTCAACACTGAGACCGAACTCGCTGTGTAGTTAGCGAGGCAGCGCCCTAATGGCTGAGTAACAATTTGAAACTTAAATCATTAACAGACGACTAAGATTACAAAAGTTTTGGCATGTGGGGATATTTAGAGTATGTGTTTGGTGTTTTAAATGCCGTAAGTAAGACATTAATACCTGGCAGAAGATGATTCTCATTATTTAACTGTGTTTGTTTATTTACAGGGTGGTTTCAGACCGATTAGAAGAAGAAAATAAAAACAGAATGTGATAAATACCTAGAAAGATTGTATCTTCCAAAATATGAAACACCATCTATCTTGTGACTAATCAGTATTACCTAACTCAACATTTGGATAAATTTTAAACATTTTGAGTCATTCCAGAGTCATTCCAGAATGGCGGGTCCCGGGTATACTTTGGTGAATTAAACTGGTATATTCGCGGCTAAAGACTATCCGATTCCTGTGCGATTATCTGCCGCTTTGTGGCACATTATTGAAAAATAAAATACCTACTCCAAATTTAAACACCGGATAACTATGCCTATGTGCATGAAGTTGCAGGGGTATAACTACTCAGTCAATTAAAGACAACAATTTCTCAAATGAGTTACGTAAGCCTCTTTAAACAAATATGGTGATAGTTTTAGGTACAGCTCAATTTTTAGCCAAGGTAAATTAGCTATAACGTGAGTGACATTTGCCGTTTTGGTTTATATAGTTAAACACACCTTTATTTGCGTTACGGCGCCCTGTGATATCAATGATGGAACTACCCCTTTAAAGTAGAAATTGTTAATCTAAAACAGCGTTGGTATAAAATGAAACGAAGCGGGCGATGTGATCGGGTGAAAATCATCGATTGTACATCCCAGTTACTTCTATCGACTGGTAATCTAAAACAATTCCATCCGTGAAAACATTTACATGAGTTAGAATAAAAGTGGGATTTTTTATTCCAAACATCTCGTTCGAGGGTAACGAGGTATAAAAATGACACAAACTTGGTTTTTAAAAAAAAACAAGATGGTAGCAATTTGTCATTTTAAATCACCTTGGTAACAGACTGGATGATAAATGGTGGAATTCGAAGAACACGCACCTATTATTTATGAGGTTGGTAATGCAATTATATGTTATCTAACTTGGGTGGAGAATAAAGTCAAAATCTAGTTAAATTAAACTTTAGTTTTGGATCGTTTACAATTCTTTTAGTTTTTTTCGGGTAAATAATGGAAAAGCGAAGTTGTATTACATATCGCCAATGTAGTGATGACGAATCGAACACGTAAAGTGGATTTACATGTCAGAACACCGTGGACAGCCAGATTTAGTCATAAACATGGGTCAAAAAAATCTAGGAAAGATTTGCAAAAAAAATAAAAACCCTACATATTCTGAAAATCGCTCATTGGATTAACATTTTACATCAGCTGATAAGTGAAGTGACTTGTATATCGTGTTCGTGTTAACAGCCAATGATACATATATTCTAATCTGACGTACTTCTAACGCGTTCTCTTCAGCAACACCTTCTATCAAGTGACAGCGTGCTGCTACATTATGATATATGATTAATAAGAAAGGTGGTATGATCTGGAAAGCAGGTGGAAATAATTGACAGCCGAGATTGTGTTTAAAATGTACATTTCAACTGGTTAATCGTTCTTCAGTGCACTCTATGTTCGGATTTAAAAGTGCTACGGATATTTACCTTCCTCGGTGATGAATTTCAACAATCTCTTAATCAGCGTAAATTAATTAAGCGAACGAAAATGATGGATTGGAAAGCTTACGAACATGATGGATACGAGTTTTGCCGTGTTGATTAGTAGGCTACAGCAGTGGATTTATAAAACAAACTAACGTATAGTATATGACGTCATAGCAATCACCTTTGATGGATCACTAGACATCTGTGAATATGTCTGCTATGTTTTGAGAGAATCTGCCAATGTTGCAAACTTTTTATAGCACAAGTTTTTTGTGGGGGATCTGGATTATAGCTGCAACATGTTTTGTTTGTTTTTTTAATACAACAAAAACAATTTAACGTGCAAAAATGTTAACCTGGTGCGTTTTTTCTGGACAAGTGTTTGTGGCTCCTGAGCAAAATATACAGTGATTTGAAAACATAAAATGGCGGAAAATGTTTCTAGTTCTGTGTTTGGTATTGGGGTGAACGTTTCTAATCAAACCACTGGACTAGAGGAAGAACTGGGATCGAAAGCAGCTGTGCCTATAACATTTGTATACGTTCTGATTTTTATAACTGGTGTGTTCGGCAATATATGCACGTGCATTATCATCATTAAAAATCGTTACATGCACACACCAACTAATTATTACCTGTTTAACCTCGCCGTGTCCGATTTAATGATGCTAGTTCTGGGTTTACCGTACGAGATTTATACGCTGTGGTCGTCATATCCCTTTCTACTGGGTGAAACAATTTGCCGGCTCAGACTCCTGGCCGCTGAGGCCTCAACGTACACCTCCATTTTGACCATCACCGCCTTCACGGTGGAACGTTATAACGCCATCTGTTATCCAATGAGGGCCAACAACTCTAATTTATCACGTGTTGTCAAGGTGATAATAAGCATCTGGTCCTTATCTGTCTTGTGTTCAATACCGGTAGCACTACAATTTGGAATAATCTACGACACATTCGATGGAAACGAACCTATCTTAGAATCAGCACAGTGCAATACAATTAATGAATCGGAGGCTAAAATAGTGTTTCAAGTGTCGACATTTTTATTTTTCATTTTTCCGATGACAGTGATTGGAATTTTATATTTTTTGATCGCTCTAGCTATTAGACGATCGGTTCTCATTAGAAGTGGTTCCGATTCGTCCAATGACAGTCAAACAACGTCAGCCAGTGTTTTAAACCCTGACACGAGGGGCCAGCAACAGTCACTGATCAGACAATCGGTCCTTAAAATGCTCGGTAAGTATCCAATTCAGCGAGACAGAAATACTTGACTGACATAGAGGGGTTCACTCATCCGCCGCTATAAGAAATACTATACTTAATGGGTATCAAAAAACATAATCCGAACCCTAACCCTAACCCTGATAATAGATGTTGATGGACTAGTGTAACTTAACCGTAACCCTAACCAAACCCCCGTAATAGATATCGATGGACTAATGAACCCGCGGACTATTGAGCATTCCCCGATATAATATGCTTATTCAAATAATTCCCCTAGGAGCAAGGATATTTAGAAGTAGGCGAAATTGGATTGAGGAAACCGTGCGAAAGCAGACAGGCGATATTGTCCTGGATAGTATCCATGACATGCACATATAACGGTACAGAAGATTTACAACACATACAAGATTCTTTAACATTACAAACGTCTCTCGTCAAGATGCACTTAAAACGGAGCTATAAAACCGCTATAATTCGTAATAAACTACATGTATTACTGATGACGTACATATATAACGTGTCACATTTTTTATTTAAAAAGCCTGAAACATTCGTGCATTATTAAAATATCTGACGTTGACGAAATGAGAATACTCAGTGGTATTTTTGCTTTTTGGCAAGGAATAAAGTAGTTGAATTTCGACGAAGAGTATGCCGAAACGCCGTTGCCCGGAAAATTTACCTTCCGCCTTAATTAGCCCAATTAGATATTAAACTTTATTTCCTTTTTACATTGAAACATCAATTATTTTTTGCTAGATCGGGCTTGATCTCAAAGGTGAAACTGTCTCTTTTCTCTGTCTGTGGACAGTTCGCTGGAAACCATGCCCCGAGTTCACAAAACATTTTCAGGCTTAAGATAAGAATTTACTCAACTTTCAATCATTGTTTATGAGAAATAACTTTGATCCAAAAACACAAAACCTTTCTCATTGAAGTTTCACGGAGGGCTATATTTTAGTTTTAAACAGGCGAACAATTTTGAGTAAATTCTTTACGTACGTCAGAGAATGCTTTGTGAACTCGGGACCAGGTGGGGTTTTCTGGTCGAAGGCGAGCTTAAAGTTAGGTCAAGGGTTCAAAGCCAACCTAGCCCTAACCCATACCTACAATCTCGCCAACAATCCCTTGCCCTAACCTTGTTTACATCTCAGCGACCATGACGAAATCGTGAGTGGGCCTTAGGAAATAGATCTAGCCCTTATACGTGACGTGGGGTGAATGAGGGGAAAAGGGTGGGGTGGGGGACAAACATTCCACTTCTGTATCTGTCCCAGATGTTATGACGGTTATAACTATTTTTTTTCTAAAACTTACGATGGCATTTGGGTTGCTGATGGCAATGCCATTACTAATTTGGAGTTCATCCAATTATGTCGCTAAAAGTAACACTTTAAAGGTATAGCTACACCGAGCGAGAACGAATACAAAACAAAAACACAACACAAATAAGAAGTGGTATCACGTGTCCATCGGACGCTGCTTCTACTGGTGTCTGGTGGTATAGTATGGAAGCCTATAACTACCATTTATAATTTCTACGTTACGCCCATTAAAAACACGAAAGTCGAAAACGTGAGTCGACAGCACGCTTTGTAAGCCAAAATCGACTCGAAAATAGGAAATTTCAGAAATAATACACTGCAATAATTTCTTATTTTCCACTTGCATTTTGGCTTCTTTACCGTCTTGTCGGCTTTTGTGTATTTATTAATGCCAGACAACGTTTCGAAATACATTTTTCAGTGTTTCAAATTACATTTTTCAATGTTTCAAAATACATTTTGAAATAGGGATTTTGCATTTTTACACTATGACCATAAAATTTTGAAACACTGAAAGAAACATTGAAAAATGTATTTTGAAACCTTGGCTGTCTTCAGAATTTGGGGGCGTTATATTCCCATGTACGCGGAATTCAAAATAAGCCCAGCGGCTAAAATTGCCCCCTTTCTAAACGTCTATTCCATTAAACGACGTGTCTATAGGAACACGAGTGGGTATATTTTAGCTTCATCCAAATTAAATGAATTTCTACATAAATTAATATGACACTCGAGGTGTATGATGATTATGCCTGACAGGTTGACAGGTCTTTATTTTATTTCACGTGTAGGTGTGAATAACTTGAGTATATTTTTATGAGCTTTGCACCTTGCATTATCTAACGGGACCTTTTTTTCAAAATTTATTTATGTATCTATGCGAAATGAAATGAAATAGACTTAAGCGTCCTTCGAATCTGTTCCTATTGGGCTAAATGAAGACAAGACGGGTACACGCCAAACAATGTGCTATGAGTGAAATTTTGCCCGGACAGCGGCGCTCCGGCCTTCTGTTATATCGAAATCCAACTGTCAACGACTCTATTACGTGCCCGCTATAATGTGTATATGGATCTCGATGTTTAGTCCCATCCGAACAATTAGACACTGTCATCGTAAAGCCCTCCGTCCTGCAACACTGACAAGGGGAACCCACGTCGGAAATTCCCGAAGAACTTTCTCGGCCAACACATAGGGCGAACCCGAGGCTTACAGGTTAGCGTGCCGGCGTCTTACTCACAATCCTTGTTAACGCGCTAGATGCTGCAGATGTGTTTTTTTAAAAACATATTTGTCTTAAATTTGGTGTAAATCATTAGGCCTGTGAGCGGATTTATCCTATTAGTTTCCCTTTCGGACAATCTGCTGTCTATGGCGATATTTGGGCGGGGGGGGGCAGTGCTGCTGTTTTGGCATATTGCTTTTTATGTTCTAAAAAAAATCACTTTTGTTTACTCTGTTTCAGTTGCTGTTGTTGTTGCCTTTTTTGTTTGCTGGGCTCCGTTCCACGCACAAAGACTTTTGGTTGTTTATGTGGAAGATTGGACTTCAACTCTGATGCAGGTCCACGATTGCTTGTATTATATCTCTGGCGTGCTGTACTATATCAGCTCGACTATTAACCCTATTTTATATAGTATCATGTCCGTCAAGTTCCGTCAGGCCTTCCGCTCAACCATCCTCTTTCCATGTTGTCAAACTAATCGGAGAAAATCGCGGAATTCCTATACGTATAAATTCTCCCATCAGAAGAACTCCGGTGACACTAACTGTACCCCTGTGGAGAGTAGTCCTCCTGCTAGATGTTGTGTACCAGCACCACCTCGATCTCCACAACGCTGTGATGATTGTCCCATGGAAAGGATTCCGTGGAAAGGAACCGAATGACAACGTACCTCGATAAACATGTTCGTCAACTTCAGTTGATAGTGGCTGATCATGGCCTTAATCCGGTGTTATAAAAATGGATACCCGTGGAGTGGTTTTATTTTTCCATGAAAAAGGAAACGAATCAATAGTTTTACTCGGTGTTCTCAATTTCCATTCCAATAACAGTTGAGCGTCGCATCGCTTAAAGTGTTCTGGAGTTTTTTTTTACGAAGAGAATTAATCAAAAAAAAAACTATAAAAAGAATTGATTCGAAAATTGTAGTGTGTTGACAGGAATAAACAAAAGTACAAAACTGTCAGATTGCGTGATGCCCTTATGGGCTTTTAGCCTTTGTTCGGTGATGCGCAAGGCTTTGGTAAATATAACAAGTCAATAAAAGGATCAAAATAATATCACAGAGAATGTCAAAAGCGGTCACTGTTGAATGATACAATTTACATCAAGTGGCAATCAGACGCTTTTCAATTCTGTTTTCGCTTGCTTTAGTTTACTTGTATTATATATTACCATCTCAACTTAAAGGGTTTATCTCTGTGCTCTTATTTGTGTTCTGCAAGCAGCTAATGAAAACTCAACTTTTCTATATAGTCAAGTCATCATAGCCCCACTTACTAGCAGACCCAGAACAATAAAACTTAAAGATATACTTTTTATTTGATCGGCCGTGCCTCTAACAACTGTAATTATTACAACTGTGTAAGAAATCTTGGAATTCTTGTCGATTCTCGTCTCAGTTTTGAAAACCATGTGAACAACATCTGTAATGTGCATTATGTAAGAGCTAAATCAGCCTAATGCATTTCCTTTTTCTGGATATGGTCCATTCTTTATATATTAACAGAAGACGCTGCTGCAAACTTAGTTCGATCATTTGTTCTGTCCAGAATAGACTATTGTAATTCGGTACTAATTGGTATTAGGAACGAAACGAACAGATTTCAAAACTCCAGAGAAAACCAAATCGCGCTGCTTACATTGTCACTAAAACTAAATCAAGATCACATCACCCCGTTCTTGAACAAATTACATTGATTCAATGTTCGGCAAAGCATCAACTTTAAAGCCTTATCGTTACCCTTTTGATCGATAAACAAATCCGCGCCAGGTTAATTTCAAAATCAAGTATCATTGTATCAACCATAACGACCATTACGATCAGAAAGGAAACTATTTGTGGATGTACCTGCCTATTATTTGAAATCATTGGGTCCAGAACTTTTCGATACTGTGAATCGTGACGCTATAGTGGCTTAATTATTAACGATGCATTATAGGAAATGAAATGGGGTTTAACGCCCTACTTTTCTGTACCCACCGGGGTAATGAAGACAGGATACATTATATAAGAATTAGATGAGAGCTGGTCATTCTTTTTTTTATTTCTAAAACAGATCATGAAAGATGAATACATTGAAAACTTCATTTATATTACCTTTGACAAAATATTCATTAAACTTTTAAACTGAGGCGGTGTTGTAATCGACTTAGAATCGAGTTGCTTGTGGTCTTGTCATGTAAATAATAATGATTAAATAATAATTAATATAACATTTTAAGCCAAAAAAAGGAAATGCAATTGGTAGATTTAGCTATTACATAATGCTTTTTTAATAATAGAAATTAATGAACTGTCAATATTCACTGGTTGATTAATGCTAGCCAAACTGGTGAAGACAAATATCTCGTCCTCATATTTAACACGATTGATATAATTTCATTACTTTAATGACGAAACATCCGGTTTAATTCCTGGTGTAATACAAATCAATTTATTACATTAATAAACATAATTCACCAACTACATGTACTATACTTATGCTTAGGATACAAGTATAAGAAAAATCTCCTTTGACATACGATCAGCATGGATCTTAATCTGAATAGTTCAGTGTAATAGCTAGGAATTGGTTAAACAGATTTCAAATAGAGATTTAAAATAGAGATCTTTGCTTTGGCAGTGACTAGGAAACATTTGTTCATACGAAAAAAAAGGCTTTTTCAATTATGTATAATGCGGAGATGGCACGCCTTCGAGATACACCGAGTGAAATGAGGGATGAAAGAACGCATCGAATCCATCTTAATTATACAAACAAGGCACTTTTTGTTCTGTTCTTAATTTCAAAAGTTGTGTTTTAGGAATCTCACAAAATATTCACAATTCTTGCAACCTGATTAAAACACAGATTCTATTTCGTTCCGTTTTTATAGTTCAAAATTGCGTTTTACTTGTCTTTTCTACAATACGAACTGTTGCAGGGTACTGGAATCTGCTGAGGCTTGCCGAGTGCGATCTGTTGTTATTATTGACTTGTTTTGGCAAACTGACCATCAGCGAATATTCACTAGGCCGCTACAATCACTGATAAGGATGACATCGACGCGACTTAATGAGCCAAAAAAATTAACTTTTTTCCTCCGACAAATTAAATTCTAAAACACTTTTTTTGTTTAAGAAAAATAAATACAGACGTTCGAAGTATTTGTAGCTAAAAAAAATATTTTCTATTTAGTGTAAATGGGTATTAAAATGAGTAATAGGCGGCATTCTGCACGAAGCAGTTATCTTTGACAGATATATTAGAAGACTTTCGATATTCTCTGGGATTAGCCAGTGAAACGATCTGTTATGGCGAGTTCTTGGCCTTTTGATGCACGGAACTGTGGTTAAACCACAAGAAACGTCATAGGTCAAAAGCCGCTCATTTAGTCAGATAACTAGTCAGATTTTCATGTAGTATCATATTCCTGAAAGCAATGGTCCGAGAAATCCCTCTCTGCCCATTGCTGGATCTGCTTCTGATTTCTGATACTTGAGCTTTTGAGGGAGTGTGTGTATTCTCCCCGTTCAATCAAATCTATTCCATATACAGGAACATGAAAGCCCTTCGTATACTATGGGGTCTTCCCCAAAACTTTGGACAGTGATTTAAGGTATTAAAAACGGTGAAAATATTGTCTTCAAACGGTATTGTTTACGTTGTGAGTAGTGGAATTAGCTCTAACCAAACGGAACACTGCAAGGAGTATGTGTAGTACACTGTATAGGCTATCGAAAGTATAAAAAATAACGAAACGAAATATAGATTTGTATTTTAGGTGTAAACGTGTCGTACAAGTGGTGTCTTCAAAAGGACACCAGCACTTGTCCGACACGTTTACACCAAATAATTTGAGGGGGGGGGGAATTTGAGGGGGGTGGCCTAGTGGTCTAGAGTGCCGCGCTTCGATCTCTAGCTGGCCAGTCACCTCTGGCTTGCGGCTGTGGTTTCGATCCCTGGTGTGAGCGTATGTGGCATGGAGATAGGGGCGCCTTCTCAACCTCGTGGGTTTCCTCCGGGCACTCCGGTTTCCTCCCACTACTAAAGACCCCCACGCGAAAGCGAATTATTGAAATAAAATTGAAACCATGTTAGTCCCAAAATGACCTAGTTTGTGTCGAGTGGACGTTAAACCCCATTTCTCTCTCTCTCTTTCCAAATAATTTGTTTATTACTACCGAGGAGTTCATGCAATCTTTGCTGGTTATAGGAGTTGCTTCTCATTATATTTAAAGACAGGAAATAGCTTCAATGGTCCTAGGTTTAATTGGTAGAGTTGAAATATCCCTGCTTTTGTAAGATGAATATCCCCATGCGGTTCTAGTTATTAGTATATTATCAGAGAATTTTGTAACTTCAGAATCTCTGAGAGATTATTTTCTTCTCATTTAGATGTACACATCGATAGGATCATTGCAGGGTCGTAACTAGCTCAGAACAACGAGGCGGACGGGAAGTGTTCTCAGGGATGCTGTACACATCGATAGGATCATTGCAGGGTCGTAACTAGCTCAGAACAACGAGGCGGACGGGAAGTGTTCTCAGGGATGCTGTAAAATTGACAGACAATGTATATCTTTTGTTAGTTTGTTTGACAATTTTTTCACAGAGGGTCGAAACTTTTCGGGGGGGGGGGGGGGCGAAGTTACGGGTCTAGGTTAGTGTGGAGTGAGGCCAAACCGACGGTAATGTTTCGCGCGTTTGATTGTTCGACGTTATTTCTATGAATGTAGAACAAAATTACGCCATGGATACGTGCTTGCAACTCCCTCCGCCCTTGCAACAAAATTTAAAAGAGAAATTTCTGATTAGCATATAATAGGTTGATGTTTGTCAAAAGTGCCGTGCTTCCTGGGAGACAGAATCGGGAGGAAGGACGAATAGACCCATTTCAATATTCCTCCTCTTAACTTCGTTCGTTCGGATTGGGTTAATAAACATAACGCTAACGCTACAATATACGTCCACATTCCCGCTTTGATTGATATGGTACTTTGTCAAGAAGGCTAGGCGTTTGTTTTGTTTAGCGTTGAGGGTCGTGCTTCAACATCCAGATAATCCATTCAGAATTGTGGCTTTCAGACGCTAAAGGCAAAAAGTGGGCGTGGCTCTGCCCCTGGGGATCGGAACATTCACCAAAATCAATAGTGGACGCCCTCAGGCTATAAGGAATACATATGCCAAGTACCAAGCTGATTCATTCAGAATTGCGGCCTGTAAACCACAAACACAAAAATTGGGCGTGGCTTGCCTCTGGGAGTCGGGATATGCAGTTGTCGTCCTTAGGCTATAAGGAATACATATCCCAAGTTTAAAGACGATCCATTTAGAATCATGGCCTGTAGACAACACACACAGACACGAAGTAAAAATAGTCATGGCTCTGCCCCAGGTGAATAGGAAATCACCAAATACAACTGGGGTCATCCTTAGGGTATAAGGAATAGGTATGCAAAGTTTTAAAAGGATCTATTAAGAATTGCATCCTGTAGGCGAACACAAACATTGGGCGTGGCTCAGTCCCAGGCGGTCCGGCATGCACCAAAAATAATAGTGGTCAGCCTTAGGGTATAAGGAATAAGTATAAAAAGGTTTTCAAGACGATCGATTAAGAATAGTGGCCTGTAGGTGACACACCGACACACAAAAAGAGAATGGGCGTGGCACTGTCCCTGGGGGTCGGGCATGCACTAAAAACAATAGGGATCTTCCTTTAGGTATCAAGAATAGGTATGCAAAGTTTCAAGATGATACGTTAAGAAATGCAGCCTGTAGATGACAGACAAACAAATACAAGAAATGGGCGTTGCTGTCCCAGGGGGTCGGGCATGCACCCAAAACAAAAGGGATCATCATAATGGTATAAGGAATAAGTATTTTAAGTTTCAATATGATCGATTAAGAATTGTGGCCTGTAGGCAATACACAAAAATAAAATGGGCGTGGCTCTGCCCCTGGGGGTCGGGCATGCACCCCAAACGATAGGGATCATCCTTAGGGTGTAAAGAGTAAATATACAAAGTTTGAAGAAAATTCAGTAAGAATTGCGCCCTGTAGGGGACACAAAGACACGCGAAAAGAAAATGGGCGTGGCTCTGCCCCTGGGGGTTGGGCATGCACCCCAAACGATGGGGATGGTCCTTTGGGTACAAATAATATGTATGCAAAGTTTCAAGGTTATAAGTTAAGAAATGTGGCCTGTAGACGACAAACAAACAAATACTAGAAATGGGCGTGGCTCTGCCCCTGGGGGTCGGGCATGCCCCCAAAACAATAGGGATCTTCCTTAGGGTATAAGGAATAAGTATACAAAGTTTTAAGAAAATCCAAGAAGAATTGCGCCCTGTAGGCGAACCACAGACACACATACACACACACACACACAGACAGGGGTGACGGCATAATACGTTCACATTATGAATGTGGACGTATAAAAATGTGTTGAAGACTTGACACAGAAAACATTTATAAATATATTACAATTTATATTTTATTTCTAAATATTATAATATATATATATCTATAAATATCACAGATTCAGCATATATATAAATAGTTTTCTTTACAATCACAATCCATAGGGCCTACAATATATAGCAGAAATCACAGGCCCTTATTAACAATTGACCAAAGTGTGTCCATGTTTTGGACAAAGATCTTTTTGCTTTATGAACTGATATACCCTCTCTCCTAGCTGTGCATCGACTTACAATGTTACAAAAGACTTTTGGGAATTGATATCTTGCAACCATTTAGCTCAACCCTTAATATAATGATACTTTTCGAACTGGGAACCATGGTTGCTAAGTGAGTAAGATGCTGACTTGCTAGCCTAGAGGTCGCAGATTTGATCACGGTGTTTGCCGAAAACATTCATCGGGATATTTCGGCGTGGTTTCCCAACGGAGAGACTGACAAGGACAGTTGTCAAGTCGTTTGGGTGAGACGAGGTCCCGTGTACACATTGGGACAATTTTCCCTCATAGCACACTATATGGCGCGTACCCGTCTTCATTAGCCCAGTCGGAAATGAAATGAAATGAAATTTAACGTCCTACTGTTATGCACCTAACCTGGGCTAATGGAAGACAGGCATACGCCATACAGTGTGCTATGAGGGAAATTTTTCCCGGGCAGCGGCACTACGGCCTACTCTTATATCGAATTCCAACTGCCAAGGGATCTTTTACGTGCACTCCAATGTGTACACGGGACCTCGGTTTTTCGTCCCATCGGAACGACTATGCAGCTATCCTTGTCAGGCCTAGCCCAGTCGGAGCAAAATAGTAGGACAATAAAGTTTAGTTAAACCCCATTTCATTTTATTTGTACTTTTTGAACGAGGTTAATCTGGCATTGCTAAGAAGTAATAAAAATATCATTGGCGAAATACTGATGTTAACATCGATGTTAACTGATTGTGAACTTTTACATATAAAAATACAGTATGGCTTAGAACCTGTGATTTAAAAAATAAACAGATCTTATTTTAGCAACAGATAAATACATTGTTTAAAGGAGACGATTCCACCTATTTCTATATTCTAACAATAGACGAAACAAAGATGACCCTACTAGAATGCACTTTTAAAACTTCTTGACACCTCCGTTTCAACGCTACATTAAATTGTGAATTTCCATCTATCTCAGAACTTTGTGAATTTCCATCTATCTCAGAACTACTAAACGTCATGTAGAAAGAGTAGAAACAGCCAATTTCAACACACATAATAAATAATCCTCAACGCTTATTTTTGGACAACACACCTTATTGAACAATCTAGCAGTATGTACATGACGTTATATTAACCTAGTGGTTCCCAATCATATGTTGGTTGTGACCCCATTCCAGTAACCCTCAAATGACCGCGATCCCTTTGAAGAACAAGGTCACATTTTACTATGAAACATCATCACAGATCAAAATCGCGAGCGCGAGAGAGGAAAAACGAACAACAATGTTAAAAGAGATTTGTTATGTTTTTCATGAAAACATAGCATTTTATCATAAGCTTCGGAGAATTTCGCTCCGCGAGCCATCTACCAACCCATAATAAGTAACCCCTGAAGGTGTAGCTTACATCATTTATCTGTCTTTTGTTAAAATAAAGAAACTGGTGCACCACCGCCTATAAATGTTGACACTGCAAGCAATTGGTTCAAAAGGTTATACAAACTCAATATAAGCAGGACCACGAGTCCGGATCAGCCCCGATAAAATATATATAAGAAGTTGTATACATTTTTATACTAACAGTATCATCGTCATGCTCATTCCAGGAAATGTCATGTATGCCATTCAAAGGAAGTTAATTTAAGCTGGCTAATTTATATGTTACCGTCAAATATAAACGGAAATGCACTCGATCCAGAATCATAACCTATTCGGCATCGGGGGGTTAATTCCTATAAAGTTTGTTGGAACAGTTCCATCCAGGCCCTGGTGTAAATGGGTTTAGAAAGTATTCAGATTTTAGTCTAAGGCAATGCTTATATCTAAAATTCATTTCCTAATAGCATGTTGGATAGATATGTTTAAAAAACGGCGCCGAAAGATTGGAGTTGTATTATATATTCTAATCCTTGATAACAATTAAAAATGGACGGATATCAATATTAATCTTTGGTAATAAATAATTCAAACATGAGGTAAACACATTGTCAAAAAAAACCTAACAAATTTATTTTGGTTACCATTTGCACTCTTTTTATATGATAACCACTTGTACTATAGCTTACTGCTGTAGATGAGTGTAAATTTTTCATAACGTTTCAGGGTATTAACAAGCCTTTCTTGGAATGTGATGTTCATATGACTCTCAGAGAATATATCACGGAAAGATTTGACAGTCAATGATGCAAGTAGGGACATGATTTCCAATGATGTAAGTTGGGGCGTGAATGTCAATGATGCAAGTTGGGATGTGACTGCCAATGATGCAAGTTGCCAATGATGCAAGTCTGGATATCACTATTAATGATGCAAGTTGGAATGTGACTGCCAGTGATACAGTTGGGGTGTGACTGCCATTTATAAAGTTTTTATCAGATACAATATAAATAAAACCTTGTTATACATATTCCAACTGTACACTATTCCTTAAAGTTTTCATTTTGGAATTCTTAAATAAATTTTCTTTTTCTTTTTGCCAATTCATGTTTTTATCAACAGTTGTGAAATATGCAGGTCACAATTCTATGAAATACAATTACTGCTTATGACTGAGCGACGTTTCGACTAGGCTTCTCTAGTCATTATCAAACAATGATCAATATGAAAATATAACAAAGCAGTAATTGTATTCCATAGAATTGTGACCTGTATATTTCCAGTTCAATTACTAAATGCCATTGAAACAATTTATCAGACAGCTGTGAATTTTCAGATCTACAGCAAGACATCGCCCACATCCTCATCTTCACATGTCATAGGCTTTGAGGTATCTGAAAAACAAATTATTAAAATCCATCAATCTACCAATAAAACATGAATATGATGGATATTTCTTCTAGAATTATAACAGGTTGCCTGATTAATTTCTTCTAATAAAAACAAATTCCATAAAATGAATCTTAACAAAATATTAAAAACAAAACAGGAAGTGATATTAGATTTGAAGATTAATAAAAAAAAAGTGCCCTTATTTGGTAATGAGTTTATAATATGCTTTACTTCTAGATTTCTGAATGGTTGAAGCAGGCTCACAAAAAAAAACAAAGATAGGCTGGCACTGCCAGGCAGGATACGCCCACATTTTCGAGAGATGGATAGAGAACAAGCAATACCGAAAGTGATTTTTCCTACATCATTAAGTTAGAATATGATATGTGCAAATATCGAAATGAATTAAGATCTTTGGGTTATAAAGGTGCATTTCAGTAGGCTTCAAATTCGACTGGGAATCATGTTGCTAAGTGGGTAAGATGCTGGCTCGGTAGCCTTGAGGTTGGGTGTTTGATCCCTGCATTGGGTGACAAAGTTCATCCAGATTTTCTGGCGTGGTTTCCCCTTGTTAGTGATGAAGGATGGATGGCCTGACAAGAACAGCTGTCAATTTTGGTTCGATTTTCACGAAATTCGACCTCAACCTTCATTACGATGTAACGGTGATACAATCAAAGTTACGATCCAATGGCACGGACGGACGGACGGACGGACGGACAGGGGCGACGACATAATACGTCCACATGAAAATGTGGGCGTATAAAAACAGGAAGTGATATTAGATTTGAAGAGTAATAAAAAAAAAAGCGCCCATATTTGGTAATGAGTTTATAATATGCTTTTCTTCTGGATGTTTGAATGGTTGCAGCAGGTTCACAAAAAACAATGACTTACAAAAAAACGACAGTTTGTAATTGAACAGGATCTGTGAAACTCATCACACGCCCACCTCCTATTATCCCCGATAACACATCTGATAACTAATCATGCTATTATATATTTTTGATCTAGGAAAGTAATTACTTTATCAACATGTGACATCACCAGTACTTGTGCACTAAGTTCTTTTTTAGGAAATGACATGGCTGAGATCAACAAAAGTGTGCACAGTAAAGAACAAAAAGTAAAATGTGAAAGAAAAGATTCTCTTTTTAAAATAAAGTGCTGATAAATGTTATGTGCCGTGCAACAATAAAAGGGTTTAATCAATTTAGGTTGTGAAAAAGTGGTTATGGAAAATTTAAAAATTATTGTTATTAATTTCACTAGCAATAAACACAAAGTAAGTGAAAACATCCTTACAAATGTTGAAGTCTATTTTCTAATCAATTAAAGTCTCATAGATAACAAGAACATAATTTGGCTCCAGCACAAAAGCCATTCAAGCGCAAGCAAAATTAGAAAACAATATTTCAATTGTATTTGCATTCCTTCCAAAATATAAACACAGGTTTTAAATGACTAAATTCGTGAAGCTGAAGACTATTAATTATCAGGGAGGAAAACAAAGGTTGTCAAGCAATCAAACATACATCAACTAGCAGCTAAGTTGTTTGAACAGTTAATAGAGAGAGAGGGACAGACAGAGGGGAGAGAGAGAGAGAGAGAGAAATGGGGTTTAAGTCCACTCAATACAACTAGGTCATTTCGGGACTAACATGGTTTTTTAATTTTATTTCAATAATTCGCTTGCACGTAGGGGTCTTTAGCAGTGGGAGGAAACCGGATTGCCTGGAGGAAACCCACGAGGTTGAGAAGGCGCCCCTATCTCCATGCCACATACGCTCACAACAAGGCTCAAAACCACAGCCGCAAGCCAGAGTTGACCGGCCAGCTAGAGGTCGAAGCGCGGCACTCTAGACCACTAGGCCATCTCAACCCCCCCCCAGACAGAGGGGAGAGACAGACTGAGACAGAGGGGAGAGAGACAAATGGAGTCTCAAGACCACACGACACAAACTAGATTATTTCGGGATTAACATATGGTTCATCTATCGCTTAAATATATGATGAAAATTGACAATGAACTTAACTTTTAAAGTGAATACAGGAAATTGTTGATAGGGCAATGAATGGGTGGACGTAACACGTATTGTGACAACAATATGCGACCACAATAGCATGTTGTCGTAAAAAAGAATGTCGCTGGGGATCGAGCTAAGATAAATAAATTAAAAACACTAATCAGATTTGAATAATAAATTTTGAATGATATACTTGTTAGTCTTAAAAGTAAGATTTTAGAAAAAGCATTTCTGATTTTTAAAGCTATTATCTGAAGAGAATCCTTCTACATTTAATCTGAAAAAATAGCAGTAAGTACCTTTCAAGACACTAAATGGCTCAAATTATTTATCAATACTAAAATGTGACATATTTCTTTAGGGATGTTACCCTAAAAAAGCTCTTCCAGTTTCGATAAGAAAAGAGATTTAGCAATTAAGAAGAGTGATAAGTTGTGGGTTATGGGAAATGGTTCTCCATGTACAGAGCTCATTTCTGACTTCATAAATGATAATAAATCCCCCAGGACACTGTAAAGGAGAGCGATTTTCATTATTTAGGGAAGGGAGCAAAGCCTCTCCTCAGTCGACTTTCAGGTTGTGCCGCAGTCGCTCGAGAGCGATCGCTCGCCTTCAAAAACAATGACTGCATTTTCAAAATAAATGAGAAGTGGCATAGAGTCATTAAATTGCACTAAAATTGGCAATGTATGAAGATTATCATAATATTATTTGGTTTTGTTCTAATATATACTACCTTTAACTAGCATCTAACTATAATTACAGGATGTAAAAAAAGCTATTTATAAAAAAATCAATTTAACTTAATGATAAGTATGCAATTCTAAAATACAAAATTAATATGAAATAAATGAGTTTGAAATTAAAAAATTGTGTATAAAATTAGTCCTTGTGTGATTAGCAAAAAATAATAAATACCAATTTTTTTTGTTTTGTTAAATTGATTTTTCAATTCTAAACTAAGTGAATATCATGCTGGATTAAGTACGCATGCATTTCTTTTAACTAATTCATTAACATGTGTGTTAATTAAACAAAATTAAAAGATTGGACTGTCCTCTCACCAATAGGTTTTCCTTCTATATATTAAAATTTTGTCATGCTTTCACATGTTGAGCTTGCCAATTTCTGAAAATCTTAAATGAGTACAATTTCATTAGATTTTGAAAGGTATATGGAGCATCACATATACCAAAAGCTTTAAATGTATGAGCAGATTGTATTTGCAAAGCATATCAAGAGATAATAAGTATGTGCGTTAAAGCAGCAAAAATACAAAATTTAATATATTTCAATACCACAAAATTTGTGCGCTTCCACACATATTTCTGGAACCACAATACTCATAAATATATATGATGATCATGTAGTATACAAATCTAGCTATATATGGTTTAAAATAATGCTATCATTGATGTATGTGCTGTGCATATTTATATATTGCATAAAGAAATGGAAGGTGGATGGGGATTCCCCCCTTTCAGCATAACATAATTTTATTTGGAATACTACTTATATGGTACTACTTGAATTAAGAGGTTCAGAACTTCAGATGCTCAAATTTCAATGGTTTTGCCCATAAAAATATCATACGCAGATTTAACGGAATATAACCAAAATTGTGTTTAGACAAAGTGTTCAGTGGAATAGATAGAATTGCGTTGATTGTCAGAATTCATGTGACTGCATGCTTGAATATTTAGACGAACACAGTACTTTGCTGTACCCCAAAGCCTCACCTGCCACCGCCAAGCCAGCCCAATATTCCCCTAATATTTTCTGATTTACATATATCATTAAGACTTCCCATCCACACTTCCATACATTGAAAATATTCTTTGTGAAGTAGGACTGTATAATGTATATATTTAACACATGCAATATATAATGGCATATAGGTGGAGGGCTATACATGCAATATATGTTTCCAGGTGCTAATATGGGCATTTTTTTTTACCAAATCCTACCTAAATTTGGACCTTGACCCAATTCTAAAAGGTAGTTTACATGAGACTGATGACAACTGTTTGGAAATAAAATAGAAAATAATCCTTCACTGGAAAGTTCAATAACCAATTTAATTCAGGCAATAGTTAAACTTAATCAAAATCAAATATATTCTCAAAATACTTCAGTTTAAGTAAATCATGGCAATTTGGTCTATATTTCATTAGGATAGAACAGTTCAAAAACCAATTTAATTCAAGCAATACATTAAACTTAATCAAAATCAAATATATTCTCAAAATACTTCAGTTTGAGTAAATGTAAATCATGGCAATTTGAACTAGGAAATTATCTGTACTCTGTACTAATATAAAGGGTTTCACTGCAGAAAGCATGCCACACGATTGATTAGATAGAATAAAAAAGAATGTTTACCATGTGGTGATGGAACCATAAATCATGCAATAGCATCAACTACATTAAAAGCTTTCAGTTGTGAAATATCGAGTTCAAATCCGTAAAAATAAACACTCGTTACGCATATGCACATGGATAATAGAAACTAGCCAACTATTTCAAAGGCAGGCGTTCATAATACTATCATCGCTGACTGACTTGGGATTTGACTTTAAGGTTGGTTTAAGATACCAACTTTGATTATAGTCCATGAATGCTTTTCTAAAATTATTAAAAATGTTTAAAACAAATCACCAAGATTACGAAATTGACATTTTCAAAATTTCATCCAAATCAAAACAGTGTCATTTTTAAGCTACACAGTCAACAAATGTATAGGAAAATGATCTGATAATACATAGAGAACAAATCACAACAATCCAAGAAACACGACAATCAAATTCAAAATTCAAAAGTTAAAAATAAAGCAATTGTTTCTATAAATTCATAATAAAAATGATAAAAAAATGTTTGAATTCAACAATCACAGTCATCGATGCATTTTTTTTATAAAGTTAAAGTTGACGATCGTCATTTACCGGATTTTGAAACTCTGGCATGCTTCTAATATTCTGATAGCATGAATTTCTAAAAGACTATAAATAGTCCAATTAGAGTTAGTATTAAACATGCATTATGTAAGAGCTAAATCTTCCTATTGTTGGTCTTTCTTTAGGCCTTTAAAATGTTATAGGAATTATCAATTAGACATTTATTAACATGGCAAAACCATAATCAACCCTCGGTGCCATCACTTTAAGTGGATAAGAAGCTTCAGCCGTTTATTGATTTAATCTTGAACTGGAAAAGCAAGGCAAAGACTTGTGACCGGTTTGGTTGTTACAACATATCTTGTCACAACTACAACTATTGATAACTTCACTCAAAATAAAATGATTTGAATGAAAATTTCAATATATTCATTTTACAGCATTTAGAGTAATATGGGCTTTAACAAATGTAATTTGAATTTTCATCCAATTCAATCAAAACTGAGAGATTGTAGTTTTGATTTCTTTGTATGATTAATAATCATTATGATCAACTTTTAGCCTAGATTAAGCGGTGAAAATTAAAATATTAGCCAAAAAAAAAGCATCATCCGATTCAAAGGACATTTGGATTTTGGATTACTATTTAAGTAATACCAATAAAATTAGAGCTGGCAATTCTCACAATAATGGTTAAAAACCAGATAATGTTAAGGGAATTTGTTAAAAATTTCAGTTAAATCAAGCCACTCTGACCGAGAATTTAGTGATTGAATTTTGTAGCCTCGATCGTCATCGTAACAATGAAAACCATAGTTTTGATTATCAATTTCTTGTTTGAATTGTGAATGAGCGTTCATCAGCAAATCGGATACTAAGCCAGTAAATATCGCAGGCTGGCGATGACATTGAGAGTTGGTTATGGTCTGGATAAGTTAATTAATATCTTATTAATAATTTAGATACCGGTAACATTATTAATACCGGTATGCAGATTAAGCTCTTGCATAATATGTGTTTACTTGTAACGCAACTTTCAAACAGTTTTAAATTTAAGGAAACGGTTGCTTTAAGAAATATTTGAGCCATAAAACCCTGGAGGAATAGAATATGCAGACGTTTAATTAAAAAATGTCAACTTACTTCTGTATAAGAGTATTAATGTCTTTCTGTTCTTGGGTATCAGTAGCCATATTGGTTTTTAAGCTACTTGTTTTTTCAGTTTCGTGGTTTGTCACAGTAGGTTTTAAGATTGGCTTCTTCAGGATTGGTTTGGGACTAACAGGAGGAGGTATTGGGGGTTTCTTCACTGCTTTCTCACCCGTTGTGTCTTTCACTTCTGCTGTTTTAGCACTAGAGAACACAGAACTAGAACTTTGTGATGCTGGACGGCTGGGGTTAAAAACATAAGGTCGTATAGATTTTAGAGACAATTGTCCTGGTTCATTGTAACCACGATATTTTGATATCAATGACTGCATTCTTTCATTTCCTTCACCAGAATTATCTCCCTTATCAGGTTCTGAAATAAAAATGAAAAAAAACGGAATGTAGTAGAGAACGAGAGAGGAAAATTGAGTTTAACATCCTCTAGACACAAACTAGACCACTTTGGGACCAACATATGGTTCGATTATATTTCAATAAAGCTCATGCGCAAAGGGATTTTTTTCAGTGGGACGAAACTGGGGGACACAGGGAAAACCCACAAGGTTGGACCTTATCACCTGCAATGATCCAATGTGTTCAGCAACCCAACTTCCTGTTAAAAACTACAATATTGAGAAAGTTGAATTGAAACCCTACAAGGAATATCCATTCAAGATTCTGAAGATTATAAAACAAGCTCGTTTAATCCGATTTGAACCTAAGCCAACAGAGTGTCTATGACTGATATTATGTATTTATTTTCTTAATTATCTGAAAAATTTCATACTTTCCGAAAAAATACATGACCAGGATTAGTGACTTTCAAGACGGGACACAAAATCATATTACATCAAAAATTTCAAATTAAAATACAAGTAAACAAGCTAAGGTGATTGACAGTTCTGAACTAGGGAAATGGTAAAAAAGTAATAGCTGAGACTAAGCAGGTTTAACATCCATCTTGATATAATCTTGCTATATTTATATTCCGTCTGTGTGTCAACAAGCTACCAGACAATATTCATAGCGTATATATATAATGCTCAAAAATTACCGCTTATTATGTAAATTCAGTCCTTTACTCTTATATTTGGGGAGTTTGTTGGCAATTTTAAAATTATGTAATACAAATGGGTGATAACAAAATTTGTGCTTCAAAATACAATCGTGTAACTTACAGATTCTAAAACAAAAATGAAACTATATTATTATCTGTAGCAATGACCACAGACAAAATTAAATCTGAACATAATTCAAAAGATGATTTCATTTAACTGAGTTTAGAAAATTCATATTCCGCCCCCCTCCCTCCCCAAAGAAATGTGGTTAAATTGTCAGACACCGGGTAATTTCAAAATCTTTGTATAATTCCTGTATATTACATATTGTATGAAATGTTTTTTTTAAACAGCCTCACAAAAGTCATACACATTCAGTTGTCAGTTGTTATTGCTACAGATAAAGGATCACTTTCACTAAACTTTCATTTTCTTAATCCTTCTGTAAAAAGAATTCTTCTTGAAATCAAATATATATATATATATATATCAACATAAGTCGATATATTAAAATTCTAATGTTGACGTATTTGATATAAATGGGGATTTATTGATCATGCAATATCGCTCCAAAAAGAAAGCATTCTGAATCAATATCGATATACACGTAGATGAAGTGCAAAATGGTCAATTTCCGAAAGAGAAAACCAATCCTGTACTTTTGAAACCTTTCACATGATCATTCATCAATATAGCGTAAGATACTCCAAAATAATACGAATTATAGTTTCTTAGCATTTTAGAACCTCTATATTTCAGGAAAATTCTATTTTAAATATTTGTAAAAGTTTTGTGAAAGTGTTCCGTTGTGACTTACTTGTACAGATAATGGTGGTGTGAACATTCTGGTACTAAAACACCAATAGTGAACACCAACAGTGAATTCTAACTCTGTGAACATCAACAGTGTGAACATCAACTGTGAACACCATGCCAAATAAGGTAATATAATACTTACTGGAAAGGAAGACAGTTCCGTATAAACCAGGTGTAATTTTACCTGTTGGAGGAGTTTCCGTGGATTTTGATCCCATCCATGGAGATGGTGCTGAACGAAGTTTAGAAAGAGTTTTCTTGGTGAACAGTGACTCAGCTGGTCGTGATTTTAATGTTGCTTCCCCATCCTGCAAAAAGAAAATATTTTCTTACATGTCTTTAAGGTTTCTCATGCTATAACTATATTTAATTCATAACGATCAATTGAAACATTAGTAGGCACCTCGATAACTTAATGGTCTCCTGCAGGACAAGTCAGAATCTCTACATATAGAGCAGATCACAAACTAGGTCATTTTGGTCCTAATATATGGTTTAATTTTAAGGGTTTTTAGCAGTGTGAGGAATCCAGAGGACTCCGATAAAACCCACAAGGTTTGTCTGGTGAGTGGTGACCCTACTCATTGTCACAATGTAACAGAACAACCATGGTATCAACAACCAAGACAACAATGGCATCAACATACCTAACACAGGAACCCAGGATCTCTACACACCAAACACAACAGACCAGTTTGCATACCTAATCAGACAATCCCTAGTATCATACACATACCAAACACAAGAGATCAGAGTCTCTACAAAGCAAACTTATAACTGACAGTACAAACCAGACCAGGGTCCCACACCTAACACAAGAACCTGGGGTCTCAACATGATTAACACAAAAACACAGGATCTCCCCATAGGCAGCAGAATATTTCAAGCAAAAAAGATGACCTTGGGTCTCCCTATTAACAAGACTGAGGTCTCTCCAATACTAACATGATGTTCTAATCAACAGAACAACCCAGATTCCTCACACAAAAGATTATCCATATCTTGTTCAAACTTACAAAACAAAGCATGAAAAATATTTTCTTATTCAAAGAGCCGTGAGCAGAAATATTACTGACATTAATTCGAATACCGTACAGAAACAAAATATAAAAAATGAGGTGCACCTATTTTTATTACACACGAATTCAAACATGACTTTTAATTGTGGTCTCAATCCACCTGATCATAAAAAACAACAAGGGTTATGTCCCTTTATTTTTTGGTAAAACTGTCTGACAAGGAAACCTTTTATATAGCAACATTGGAATATACTCATATTTTTCCCTCAGATCTGACAAAGGCTCAAAATAGTTTTATGTAGGCCTGCTTACCATTCTATTTTTGAGAGTATCCTCAAGTTCATACTTCAGTGATCCTGTATAAGATAAAGTAAAAATTAAAATACTATCGGTCATCTAAAGCAATGTGGTTGAACACCAAATTTAGATGTATTACAATGCAGTTTTAAAAAAACAATTTTTCCTAACTTGTAAAATAAGTATTATCTATTTTACCAGACAAATTCTCAGAATCCAGTGATCTTGAAGGTGATCTGAAATAAGAAACAAAATAGCATTCAATTTTGTTACATAAAAAATGTCCTTATTAGAATAATAGGCAAATAACAGTGTCAATTAGATATGAAGCATGGAACAAAAAATTCCGGTTGTTTTTGTATTAAAAGTTGCTATCTTGATAAGATGGTTCAAGAGATCTAACCATCAGTGGTGCAGTTTCTCAGACATATTAAAGATTTATAAATATATTTCTACTTGAAATAATTCACTTGGACAACTAAATGCATTATTCAAAACATCACGGTTCATTTTCTATAAATATGGATAATGTCGGTTAAGCAAAAGACTCGTAAGTTTTACATAAGGCAGAAATCACCCATGGCCATAATCATAATAATCAGTCTGCATCCTTAATAAAAGGGAGGCTACTTTTGTTTTCAAATATTAACCCTTTCTAGTTATAAATGTCCAGTTTGTCTACATTCCTGTTTCCATTGGCTTATTTCGATCTTCTATTTGTTTTGTGTTAGTCCTAAATTAAAGCCCAGCTATAGGTACCTGTCATAGTTGGAGCCATTAAGAACAAGTCGAGGTATAGCACTGTGATTCTCTGGTTTATTGTGGTTGATATCATTTAACTTCCTTTGTAATAATTCATTTTCTGATTCTCTAAAGAAAATTATTTAAAATAAAACAATAAAACAACAATCCACTCTTGCCTAACTCAATTATGTTGGGTATGAGGCAAAACAGTTAAATGAAATGTCCCTTATTGAGATTCTTAAATTGGTCAACAAGATCATTTTTCTGACTGTTCATCCAAAGTTAACTTTTGGATGAGATGGACATAAAAAATCTACATTTTGATAATCAAGATTAGCCAAATACAAGATGATTTTAAGTAAAGTCATGAGAGCATTCGGTCATTTTCCCTCGCAATCATTTGTAAGACATATCTGTATGACCTTTGACACTGTATACAAAATAGTACTATATTGTCAGGACAACATGTATGGTAATGATTTATACTAGCAAGGCCTGTATAGATCTTGTTAATTCTTTCACCATTTCATGGTAACTTTTTATATCTCACAAAGCCAGAAACATTTAGTTTTGATTTATATACCATGAATTCAGATCAATACAATGCCATCCAAAGAAGTCAGAAAATCAGAACATATTTTGAGAAATTTACATACTTTTGTTGATAATCCTCTTTGGTTTCGTTTAATTCTTTTTCCAGGAAGACAATTGTCTGGTCTTTGCTATCAATCTCTTCCATTAAACTATGAAGCTCTTCTTTCATTTGACTCAATTCTTCTCCCGCATCCTGAAGAGATTTCTGGAGAGTAAAAAATAAATTGAGGGATTATGTGACTCAATTCAAAAGAAGTGGGAAATCAAAGTTCTCTACAAGAATAAAATTGAAGTCGAAATTAAAGATTATTTTTATTATGTAACTTTAATACTGTATTTTATAGAACCTAATAAGAACTAAATCCCTTAAAAATCAGGTAAGAATGAGTCAGACGTCCAAAATGGGAATATATCAAATAATCAATACTCCAATCTCTTAAAAATTATTGCAACTGAAAATCAGCTTTTACATTTACTTCTATGTGATACCATTGTGTGATACCATAGTTAAAATTACCACTGTGTGATACCATGGTGTGATACCATGGTCAAAATTACCACTGTGTAATACCATGGTTATAATTACCACTGTGTGATACCATGGTTAAAATTACCACTGTGTAATACCATGGTTATAATTACCACTGTGTGATACCATGGTTATAATTACAACTGTGTGGTACCATGGTTATAATTACCACTGTGTGATACCATGGTTATAATTACCACTGTGGGATACCATGGTTAAAGTTACCACTATGGGATACCATGGTTAAAATTACCACTGTGTGATACCATGGTTATAATTACAACTGTGTGATACCATGGTTAAAAGTACCACTGTGTCGTACCATGGTTAAAAGTACCACTGTGTGATTACTGTGATACCATGGTTAAAATTACCACATGTATGGTGTCATGGTGGATAAAACAACCAGTGTGTCATCTGTGTGATATTTGTGTGTGATAGCATGGTTAAATTCATCACTGTACTGCACACTGTTTAAAATTACAACTGTGTGATATCATGCTTAAATTTACCACTGTTTGATACCATTCTAAAATATACCATTGCTTTAAGATCTTAATTTACAATATATTTTAAGAGATTGTGTACATAGGACCGTTAGTCTAATATCAGTCTGATTAACACACAGATCCTATTTCGTTTTATAGTTCAATATTTCGTTTTACTTGTCTTGCTTTACTTGTCATTATTACACTAAGATCTGAGAGTTGTTATATTACTGGCGTTTTGGTTGAAGTGAGGGATGAGCCAAAGAAATGTTCTGTTACGGCGAGTTCTTAGCCTTCTGATGAACGGAACTGTGAGTAAACCACTTGAAACGTCAAAGCTGATTGATTAATCAATATCTGATGTCATAGGGTCAAAAGTCGCTCCCACTTTAACTTAACTTGTCAGATCTTCATGTAGTGTAGGCCATCGAAAGTATAAAAAAACGAAACGAAATATAGATCTGTATTTTAATCAGATTGATCAACTACTGTAATAATTGTCCTCTCTAGAATTATACAAATGTATTTGAATATACTATTTAGTATCTGAAAACATTTATACTGCATACATTGTATACATACATGTAAATTTGTATACATGTATGTAAAATTATCTACATTCACTAAGATGATAAAAAAAGCAACAGATATTGTTATAGATATACAAGTACACCTTGAATCATTAACGTGTTAAAAGCCAACATTTAGAGCATTTAATAATAACAATCCATAATCAAATAATCAAAAATAAAATTAAAATAGTTGAAACGACAAGAAAGACAGATAAAAAACCTCCCAAGAAAGGTTCCTGGACAAACAGCCATGATACTTATATGCAGAATGTTTATGTAGAATATATATGTGAAACCATAGAAATATCTATTCAGAATATAACAGATTAAAATGAAAAACATCAAGTACAATAGAACCCTCTCTGTTAAAGCCCCAATACCACTCTTGTTGTAACTGAATAATATGTCCCAATCTTTATTCTGGTCAACAAATTGTATTATTTTTTACAATATTCCAATTAATTGATGATATAAATTTCATCTTAACACACCTATTTTAAAAAATTGGAAAAATTCAACCAATTGATTTGAAAAGTCTAACGTAAACCTTTTCAAATGTGACTTGGATTTTAAAATATTTTCGAACCCTCTGGACAAGTAAAATAGGTTGTAATGGATAATTTACACAACAGGTAGGAAACCTACACATCTAGTACTTAGAATAAGGGTATTATTTATTTTCCGGAGCTTCCAAGACAGCAAGAATGTTATTCATGTCCCTTTAAGTTAAATGGACAAATTGACAAAAAATTAATAAGAAGCTTGGCAGATTAAACAGCCCCATGGCACAGCCACATGAAGTCAGCTCACAACATAGAAATAATCTTATACAATCCTGCATATAAAAATGTTATTTCTATATTACCCCTAATCCTGAAGAATTATCAGGGAAAACTGCATCATTTAAATCCTATTTAATAAAATAATCATGTCTAATATATAATAATATTCAGGGGCGGATCTAGGAATTTTGAAAAGCGGGGGCGCCACAAAATAAGGGCACTGACCACAGAGACAGGGCACGCCGCTGAGAGGGGGGTGGGGCCCCAAGAAAATTATCCGTCATTTCCTTGCATCTGTAGCCAATTCCAGAGCTATCTGGCTGATATTTTCGTCTAAACGTTCGGAAATCGTAGAAAAAGAGCCTCAAAATCGAGCAAAAAAGCTAGTTGAAAGGCACTTTCAGTAGTAAAAAAGGGCACTGTCGAAAATTAGGGGGGACGCGCCCCATTGAATCCGCCTCTGATATTGCATAAATAAAGCTATTGATGGTGGCAGGTACAAAGGTCGTATATATGCAATATTTTATGAATATGTTTGTACTTTAGTGGAGGGTGTTTTGTCCGATAGGTGCATTAAGATACCTGTTAAATGGCCACACAATCATATTACTAAATGATCAAAACTAAATACTCTACCATCAGTTCCATAACAATCTTGCAAAGAAATTTTATCGATCAATTTATACTTGCCAATAAGATTGGGTATTGGTACGTAATTTGGGGAGTCTTCACTTGTACTGTTTTTATATTTTACAAAGTTGAGTACCGTACTGATATAAAATGCTCACCTCTTTCAGCCTACTGATAGTTAATTCTTGTTTATGCTGATTTTCTTTCGCCATGTATAATTCTGACTGTAACTGCTGAATCTGTTTCTGATATTTTTCAACTTCTCTTTTAGGACTCAAACCAGATCTATGTTTAAGAAAACTATACTATAAATCACAAGTCATATTTTTTCTTTATTCTCAAACGGCAAATCGAAGATGGTGTTAAACATTTGAGATGTCTATAACTATTTTATTTCCAAAAAATTTCTCCTTTCTAACATTAAATTTTGAAGCATTTATAAAATATTTGCAATGATTTCGCTGAAAAACATTTGGCAACTTTTTCAGTGTAAAATATTTGCTGGGTTTTCAGTATAAAATATTTGCTTAGGGCGTTCATAATTCACACCAATTCATACTTTTCAATAAACAATTCTTTTTGAAATGCTGTAAACCAAAAGTGACGCCCAGGTAGGATTGTCCCACCCTGGGTTTACTACTGCATGCATTTCAGACAAACTTTATATAATCTATAAGTATCTTACTGTGATTTATTTTGTTTTATTTCTTCTGTCTCTCGTTTTAATTTATTCATCTCTTCTGTCGTTCGTTTTTTACTACCTTCCGCTAGTTTTAACTGCCCACTCAACAACTGAACTTGTTTCTGGAAACCATCTCGTTCTTTCTTTATTTTCTGTATATCTTCTTTTCCTCCTGAATTACAAAAAAAAGAACTATGGCGGAACTCACATGACAGGCAATTGAAAGACTGAAAATCAAGATTTTGTTTATTATCTAAGCAATGGTGCTTCACCATATAAACCATCAATCAACAATCCTGGGACACAATTTAAGCAAAACTACAAACATATATATGGGTAAGCATGACTGTCATAGCTCTGATCTACACATTCACACAGGAAAATTCCTTGGAAAATTTTAAAGCGAGAGAGAGAAATGGAGTTAAATGTCCACTTGACACAAAGTAGGTCATTTTGGGACTAACATATGATTCAATTTTATTTCAATAATTTGCTTGCATGTAGGGGTCTTTAGCAGTGGGAAGAAACCGGAGGACCCGGAGAAAACCCACTCAGTGGGAGGATATTTGTTGTATTCCATATATTATTATAAATAGTCTTTTTTTCTTATTTCATCAGTTCCATAAAAACAAATGTCTGTCCAAAAAGCACCAATCTATTTATTTATTATCTTTTCTAAGCTAAATCTGCTTCCTAAGCTAGGAATAAACATCAACAAAAATAAAAAGACATTGGCACAAATGATTTTATATAGCAGTTAAAAATCGTCATTTTTATGGTGCTTTTGAAATAAGACTGTAAGTAATGTATAAAAGACAATTTTTCCTACCATTTTGACTATTTTTAACCTGGTTTAATTCTCTGTGTAATCTTTGATTATCTTCTTCTAATTTATTAAAGTCTTGTAGAAGCTGATCAAACTCATCTTGCAAACTGCCATGTTGTCGTCTGGTTCTGAAAAATTAAATAAATATGTATACAAGTCCATTTTATGGCTCAATTCTGCTAAATTGTCAATTTTTGTCATGGCTGCATCCCTGTATGACTAAATTCTACTTCATTTTTCGGTTTAATTGCATGGACCAAGAGACTACCAGGAATAACAATGTAAGAACAGATGTTTTATTATATGGGCAGTGTTCGGGAAATAACAAAAAGAGGGCAATCTTTATTACATAGACAGTGCCAGGAATGACAATAGGAAGACAGGTGCTTCATTACATGGTCAGAACCAGGAACCATGATGGGAGGACATGATTTTTTTTATTACATGTGCAGTGCCAGGAATCAATGTGGAAGGACAGATGTTTTTAGTAAAGAATAAACAGTGCCAGGAACCACAATGAAAGGATGACAAATGTTATTTTTTACAACATGGAGAGTACCAGAAATAGCAATGGGAGGACTACGCTTTATTATGTGGACAATATGCCAGTAACAACATTGGAAGGACTATGATGCTCTAAAACAATAGAAAGAATTACATGTACCTTTCTAGTTCATCCTTCATGGCTGGTTCACCATGCCCATCTTCAATCACTTGTTTCAATCTGTTATTTTCCTGAAAAAGGTAAAATATAAGTTAAACAACAGTTACTAATGCACAAATAATAAAAGATCTTAACTGGTTTGCAAAACATAATTTTTGATATTGTGGGGATTTGACTATGTTGTGCCTTGAGAGGCATCCATTTGAGTCCATTTATCACCAAGATATAGATGTGTTTCGATTCATTCATTCATATACATTACAGCTTGCAGTGGTTCACTGGACCTTCTAGCAGTGCTTGGATTTAAGATAAGAAAAAGAGATAGAGAAAGGAATGTGATTTAACATCCACTTGACGCAAACTAGGTCATTTTGGGACTAACATGGTTCAATTTTATTTCAATAATTTGCTTGGGCGTAGGATTTTTTAGCTGTGGGAGGAAACCGGAGGACCTGGAGTAAACCCATCAGGTTGGACAGGTGACCCCACTCCATAACATGTAAAAGAAGAAATTTGAAACCATGCTCCTTGACTCAATGACAGACTTTATGTTAATCATTTGGCGATCCATATCCCTTTAAGAGAATGAGGCGAATCTTGTGTTATTTTGAATATGATATTATATAATGGGATTTGTAATGATCATATATCATGAGTTTCATCTGTGGCTAGTAAAAAATAATACACTCTCTGATGCTTTATAGTTACCTTATTAACAGCATCTAGTTTTTTACTCAGGGTAGAATTTGTCTCTGATAATTTACCATTAGCAGACGTCAATAATTCTACTTTATCTTCTAATAAATCAAAACCGGGTTGTTTATAGATTAATTCACTGTTCGCCTACAAAAACAACCATTAAGAATCAGAATTCAAATATCGATTTTGCCTTTTGGTCTAAATTAAGGAGATTATTTCTTAAACCATTGATTTTCACCCCTGGCATCATCTTCAATTATCTTTTTCAAATGAAGGTCCTAAATGTGCCGTTTGGTTAAGGATCTATTTCAGATGATGGCCCTTATTGTGCCTTTCCATTAATGATTTATTCCAAATTATTCCCCTGATTGCACCTTTTGGTTAATGATCTATTTCAAATGATGGCCCTGATTGTGCCTTTCAGTAAATGATCTATTTCAAATGATGGCACTGATTGCGCCTTTCAGTAAATGAACTGTTTCAAATGATGGCACTGATTGCGCCTTTCAGTAAATGAACTGTTTCAAATGATAGCCCTGATTGCGCCCTGCGGTTAATCATCTATTTCAAATGATGTATCAAAATTTACTTACCAATAAATCTTCTTTCTGTTTGATTATATTATCTCTTACCTTTTCCAGGTCTAATATACGTTCCCTAAAAAGTGAAATTTTTAATTTGTAACAGGTAAAAAAAAATTGCAAAGGAATACTAAGCAACCTAGTGTTTCCGCTCTTCTCATCTCATTTCCAATATGGATAGACATATTAATGAAATATGAATTATTGTTGAAAATACATTTTATTCGTATTCCATTTTTAGGAGAATAAATTATAAATATCCACCAAACTGCATCAAGTTTCTTTGTTTCGTTGTTGGAGGAATTGCAAAATTCCAAAAAGCAGTCGACTTATTTTATTTTCAAGAAAACTTATCTATAAGACAAGAATTTTCAAAATTGTTGGTGGATAGTGAGTCAATGGAAGAGTCTGTAGTGAGACAATGATAGCCTGGTGAGTCAAGGCCCAAGGGTGAGACAATACAAAAAGTTGGTGGGTAGTGTGTCAATGGAGGAGTCTGTAGTGAGACAATGATGAGACAAAAGAAATATAATTCATCTACCTGAGTGATTCATTTTCGTTTCTTAATTGATCAACTTTTCCAGCTAAATGATCAGCATCATGCATCTTGACAAAATTGCCCTTGGACTGGAAAAATACAAAATTAAATCATGATAAACACTCTATCTAATGGTTTCATTCATAGTTTGTAACCTTGTTACAGCTAGTAAACTAACCAGAGTGTCCTGAAACATTTCAGTCAATTTGTAACACAAGAGGTCAGAACTGGCCAACCTGGAACCCATGCAGTCGACCACTGCTATCTATTCGTCTGTTGTTTACCTGCCTTTGTATACAACTGTTAACATGTCCATAATCTTGTTGTTTATTTATGATTACATTGTCACTTTTTAAAGTGCTAGTGAATACGTTATATAAAAGGGTTCAACATCGTGGGGTTTCTACGGTCCTCCACTGCTAAAGACCCCTACATGCAAGCAAATTATTGAAATAAAATTGAACTATGTATGTTAGTGCTGAAATGACCTAGTTTGGGTCATTTCTCTCTCTCTCCTTTTCTCAAGTGTGTAGCTTCAAATGCCCTACATTTTATCAATAAAATTAAACTGTTAGTAATTCAAGTCAAGCTGATCAATATAAACAATTCTTATAGAAAGATATCAACTGAACAATCAATACTAATCTACATGTCTGAACAAGTTTAAAACAATAACTAAACTACTATCAAATAGATTACTTTACAAAGCAATAAAATTTGTTTGTATTAAAAAAAAACATTTAATCATATAGCTTGCCATCCCCGTTATATAAATACACTCAAAATATGAGCTGAATGACATTTAAAAAACCCCTTAAATAAAGGAAATGAAATGAAATGGGGTTTAACGTCCTACTGTTCTGCTTTGTACTGGGCTAATGAAGACGGGCAGTGTGCTATGAGGGAAATTTTGCCCGGACAGCGGCACCACAGCCTACTCTTATATCGAATTCCAACTGACAAGGGATCTTTTACGTGCACACCAATGTGTACACAGGACCTCGGTTTTCTGTCCCTTCCGAACGACCAGAGAGCTGTCCTTGTCATTCAAATAAAGGAAAATGGGTTGGAAAGCACTTCATATTAATGTAATATGAATGTATATAAACTGATTTAAATTCAATCTTTTAAATTCTAATTGTTATTTTTTAATCAGATACATTCGGTGAAATACGTAAGCAGTCCAAATTGAATGGCAGTTATTTTCGCTTAGTTAGTCCATTGGAGTCTTTTTGTTTTTTGTGGATTTTTAATTACTTCCACAATGATAATATGTTTTGCTTTGTTAATTCCAAATGACATTCATGACCACGGGGAACCCAACGTCAGGAAATGATTTTAAAATGTTCATTAAATCTTGGATATAAAAGACTCATATTTTCACAGTAATATAACAACATCAATAGTAATTGAAATGGACCAATACTGAATTCCAATTTTTCTATTTAATTTCTAGAATATTGAATTAGAGCTATACTTGAAGATGCATTATGTTACACATGAATCTGCCTATTCACATCTTTTTTCTAGCTTAAAATGTTCTATAAATTATAATTTAATCCCATGTCAAGTACATCATCAACTCTCTAGACTATCAGATAGCTGGGATATTGAAAGAATTAGACTAACTGCGTCATATAATAGGTTAACGTTAAAATGGACGTATATCAATAAAGGGACTAACAATCGAAATTTGGTTTATTATCTTGGCAATTGCACTGTACTTACAATCAGCGATTTCTAAACTTCAAATACTTATAACTTTGCTCAGTAATCTTATTGAAATTTTCATTATATTCATTTATCTAATTCACGGATCACAGTAGCTAAGTGGGTAAGACGCTGGCTCGTGTTTGATCCCTGCATTAACCGACAAAGTTCATCCAGATTTGCCGGCATAGTTCCCCCTTGTCAGTGATACAGAATGGGGGGTTTGACAAGGACAACTGTCTAGTCATATGGAGGGGATGAGAAACTGAGGTCCTGTCTTTTCACATTGGCGTTGCATGTAAAAGATCCCTTGACAGTTGGAGTTCGATATATGAGTAGGCCGTAGCGCCGCTGCCCGGGCAATATATCACCATAGCACACTGTATGGCGTATGCCCGTCTTCATTAGCCCAGTTCGCAGCAGAACAGTAGGACGTTAAATTTCATTTAATTTCATTTCTTTATTTACTTCTTACAGAATGCATTTTTAAACGAGTTTTTTTTTTATTGCACACTTTTAATGATAATCATTCACACCATACTTTCTCCAATTCACAATTTATTATTGCACCTATGTTTCTAATTTGCTTTAAAATCAATACATTTGCGAAAGTTTTAATCAAAAAACTTGATCTTCATTACCTTGGGTCAATAAATATTGATAAAAATAAACCTTAATGGGTCTTTTATTCATAACTGATCAGCTGTCATTGCATTTCAATAAATAGAGTCAATGACATGTTAAATCAACTCTTAATATTTCTGTTGGTTGGGAATGAAGAAATTGATTATACAGTTAAGGATGAATATAATGATATACCTATATATTATTTATAAATAGGTTTGCCATGTATTAAGATCAAATTACATATATGGTTTGATTGAAAAAAAATCGTGTCATGTATATACTATACTATAAAATACACAATAGACTGTGAACTCCGATGACCCGATATTCGATACCCTTCAATCAGTACAATATTTGACATATCTGATTGGTTTGTACATAACATTTATTGGGAGCAGTTGTAAGGATTTGTAAAATAAGCTACGTAAGCAAATACTTTCTTGCACAACTGTAATATATTTTTATATTGCTTGTAAGTAAACTATATATTTTTGATTAAAAAATTCAGAGGCAAAGCAAGAGAGCATACCAACTATGTCGACTGGAATTTTTTTTTGAAATATAGGTGAGGGACCCCCAGCAAACTTAAGATATATTATGTGTCTGATGAAGGCCAATTGAGACCAAAATGTTGTTCGATTAAAACACTACTAATCAACACGAAGTCTGTGTCTTGAGTTCCGGGGATCCCTCAATCTTCCAGCTGTAAAACTATACAGTTTTTAGCCGATTTTCTCCAAGAAACGCCTTGTATTATATATCTTTGAAACCACATGTAACAATATACTTACACTTTTTGTGAGGACATCTTTCTGGGTTTCCAGTAATTGCATCATTTGTTCATTTTCTGCCTTCTCTTGTAATAGGCGTCGATTTTCAGACTTCAATCTGGAAAAAATACATTTAAAATAAGATGTATTAAAAACTATAAAAATCATGCAATTGGGTATGAAAATGTTGGTATATAATATTTTGTTATACCTACAAGTGATTTTGTTTTATTACATATAATATTTTGTTATACCTATCAAGATCTTCCTCTCTTTCTGTAAGTTCTTCACATCTGGTATTACTGGTTCTTAATTCTTCTCTTAATCTGCCAATCTATATATAAATACCAACAACAATATTCTATAAATCAACATAATCAACAACCGAACAATAAGTGTAGCTTAATGGTCGAGTGAGAGACAATAAGTAATATATTGGTATTGTACGAGTGTGTTAGCACAAGGGCAATCTCTATATATTACGCAATGTCTTTCACAAGACCATTAAACAACTTAAAATACATACACTATCCAGCACAGAGCATTTTAATGAAATATGTCACATGTGTCCAATATTGCATCTAGTATAAGTAATGTACGCTTGGCACATTGCTGTAGGCCTACCATTATTTGAAATAATGGTATGCCAACATCAAAGGATGACGTCACATTCATATTTTAAATCTAAAAATATAACTTCATAAAATCAGGTAGTCATTATTTCAGGAACTTAGATGCTGTCTCTTTTTTTATTTCGACAAGCGAGACATTACACTACACTGAAATTTGAGAATTTGAGTAATAAATTCTTCTCATTACCATATTTTCAAGTTCATGAATTTTATCAGCAGCCTTCTGTAAGTCATCTTCTTTACGACTCAAAGACGTGGTTAAACGATCACATGAATTCTTCCAAGTTTCCATATCACCCTGTTGTAACTGTGTGGCATCTTTAACATCTTCATTAGCTTTACGTAATTTCTGATCAATAAAATATAAATCAAAAAATGATTACTGTTTATATTTATAAACCAGTTCATATGCATTATTGATATTTCTGTTTTAATTTACAGTTTGATACATAAATCTTTATACACAAATCTTCTTTCTAATACATGTACTGGTAGCCCATCTGGCGTAACTCTACATTCTAATACACATATCTGATGTAAATCTAAATCCTAATAAATGTATCTTGTGTAAATCTACATTCTAATCAATGCTTTTAATGTAAATCTACATTCTAATACATCTATCGGGTGTAAATCTACATTCTAATACATATAGCTGGTGTAAATCTACATTCTAATACATGTTTCTGGTGTAAATCTACATTCTAATACATGTATCTATTCTAAATCTACATTCTAATACATGTAGCTTGTGTAAATCTACTTTCTACTGAACTTGTGTAAATCTACATCCTAATATGTGCATATAGTGTTAATCTACTTTCAATATATCTGGTGTAAATCTACACTCTAATACATGTATATAAGGAGTAAATCTACATTCTAATCCACGTATCTGTTGAAGTATCTAGTGTAAATCTGCATTTTAATGTGTATATGGAGTAAATCTACATCCTAATATATGTTTTAAATCTACATAATAATTAATTCAAATAGACAAAGCAGGTTAATTTACACAGACAACAAATCATATAGCGACAACATACATATTCTCGGAGAAGCTCCATCTTTAGGCACTTAACATAGAATAAGTATTTCAAGTACCACACATGTATGTAAATATAAGTCCATATGTCAATACCATACACGATGAGACATATAAGTGTAACTGAGAGGGGTACTGTAATAGGACCACAAAAAGGCAACATAATCTTACCGCTTCTAGTTCATGGTTTTTATCTTCTAAATGTGATTTATCTACTTTAAGCTGTTTATAATCACTCTAAAAAGTCAAAGGTGTTAAAAGTGTAAAAGAAAGAAAATTGTAGAAGTAAGAAAAGTTAAAATTGTACTAAAACAGTGTAATAACAGCACACATTGTATTCTAAAACTAAAAGCTACTTTTCTCACTCAGTGAAGTGTATAATGCTAACAGCTATATCATACTATAGGATTAACACATGGTTCAATTTTATTTCAATAATTCGCTTGCAAATAGGGGGTTTTAGCAGTGGGAGGAAACCGGAGGACCCTTGTCATCTTGCTATCAGAATGGCTATTTAGATGGCCCATCAAAGATTTATCAAAGAATCATGAGAAAAGTGGCAAGTCCCTACTATGCGATATCGGACTGAACCCAGTAAATGCAGATGTGGGATGCTCTCATGGATAGATTCGGTCAGTGAAAGAAGATTAGGAATCATTTCTATATGTTGGACTGAATGGGTACAAGTTGGAGACACCTTTTTACAATTATTAATGACATGAGGTCATTTCGGGACTAACATATGGTTTAATTTTATTTCAATAATTCGCTTGCGAACAGAGCTCAAAGATTTATGTGACAACCACCTTCTATAATATAAGTAGGACTGAATGGGTACAAGATAGAAACACCTTTTACAATCATTAATGATCAATTCTATGACTATTAAAACATATCTATTCTAATATCTACACTATTAACTAAATAATTACTAAATTGCATGTAAAGAGTAATTGAAAATATAAGAATGCATGGCAACTTGATAGGCAATTTGATATGAAATGTTTCCTCATAATATTTTTTGAAGATGTTGAAAATCACAGCAATCTATGTGCAAATGAACATCTTGTAATTTCTATGTGCATTTACCATCTAAACATTATCAAGTATTCATAATATTACAACATATTCATCCTTGACGGCTAGCTCCCTTTATTGGTGTCATTGTATGGCTAACATCAGATACCAGATCACTGTCTGTGATCCAACCAAAATCCTGTGTTGGTTGTCAGACAAAATTGAAAATGAAATGAAATGGTGCTTAACATCCTACTGTTTTGCTCCATCTGAGCTAATGTTGTGCAGTGTGCAATGAGGGAAATAAGCAGTGTTACGACCTACTCTTAAATTGACCACATTCAAGGATGATATAATGTTATAGCACTATGAGTACTTGAGAAATGTTATGATGATAAACTACTACCTTTAATCTGAGATAATTATCTTCTAATATATCTAATTCTCTTCTGTCTTCTCTACTCTTTCCTTCTAAATTCTGTCAGACACAACAACAAACAATCATTCATTTCATCATGAAATAACAATAGTTCAGATTTTGAGACAGACATCATCAATGCCAATATTCGTTTGAAAAATGTGTGTACAATCAAATGTCTACTTACAAATATGTGTAGGCTACAATCAAATGTCAAGTTTACATCAATCAAATGTCTAGTTTACAAAAGTCCAATGTCTAGTTAACATCATTCAAATGTCCAATGTCTAGCTTACATCAATCAAATGCCAAGTGTACATCAATCAAATGTCCAATGTGTAGTTTACACCAAACAAATGTCAAGTTTACATCAATCAAATTTCTGATCTGTTGTTTACATCAATCAGATGTCCAATTTACATCAATAAATGGTTCAGTATCTAGTTTACATCAATCAAATGTCCAATGTCTAGTTTACAACAATCAGATCTCTGACATACACCGATAAAATGCCCAATGTCTAGCTGGCATCAATCAAATATCCAATATCTAGCTAACATCAATCAGAAGTCGACCTTATATCAATCAAATGTCAAGCTGGCGTCAATCAGATGTCTAGTTTGCATCAACCAAATGTCCAATAATCATATGAGCTTCAACACCCTACTTTTGCTGCGACAGCCAGACTAAAGAAGATAGTCATGCAGTGTGCTGTGATGGATTAAAAGGATAGACGTAGATTTTATATAAAACATCATCACAAACATTTACTTCACCAGCCCTATATGGGAGGTGGAGTGTGATCAATTATTTTTATTACCTGTGCTAATCTGTCTAATTCTGTGTCTTGTCTGTGTTTTTCTTGTTCTGTTAAATCTAATTGTTGTTGTAACATATTTCTCGTATTCTCCAACATGTTAATCTGCTCTACAGCTCGTTCATAATAAGATTTGACAGATGACAGTTCCGTAGATAATTCTTCACACACCTTTAATCAATAGAGAATGGGGTTTATCATCCACTCAACACAAACTAAGTCATTTTGGGACTTATATATGATTCAATTTTATTTCATTTATTTGCTTGTGTGTAGGGTCAATTAGAAGTGCCAAAGTGGGCTGGAACTAGAGGACTTGGAGAAAAAACCAATGACGTTGGACAGGCGACCCAACTTCTTGTCACATACAACTGGGGAATCAAAACCATGCCAGTTGACTCAATGACAGACCTTATGATACAGTGTGTACATGCTAACCATTCGGCCATCCCCCCCCCCCCAATTGGTCAGATTAAAACAGTCTGAAACTACAGTTTCCTCTAGCCTTTCAATGGAAGAGCCGTGAACTATGATAGTATGATTTAGTTCTGTGAATCGGATGGTTTGAGGTCAAGGAATTGGAGGTTTCGAGCGGTTTTGAAAACTAAGCTTCAAAATATTTTTTTTTTCAGAGAAATAAGCCTTTTCAGGATATTTAAGACTTCATTATAATTTTAATCAAATAAATTTTTCACCTTTTTTACAGCACTTAGCTCTTCTTCCATATTGCGTAATTCTTCATATTTCTGTGTTCCTGCCGATTTTGTTCTGGATAATTGTGTCTGCTGGTCTGTGACTTGTTCTTCAAGTAGTTGTTTATGCTTTCAATAAAAAGAATGAAATATTTTCTAAATTAACAAAACTTGTCCGAGAGCTGAATATAGTATGTTGTATGTGTTTCAAGTTCATGTATGCAACAAATCCCTGTGTTAAAAACTCCCTGATAGTTCAAACCAAAAACCTTTGTTAAAGATTGTTCTGCCAGTTGTTCTATGGCCTCCTATTATTTCAGATTCCGATTTCTAAATGTGTGCAGTCAAAGGTTTTTCATCCCATCTGAATGACCCATGCTCTTACCTGTCCTATCCCACCCCACCCCCGTCCATCCTGAACAACTGACAAGAAGAAGATATGCTGGATAATCCCAAGGAAGATTTTCAGACAATCTGGATCCAACACCTGATCTGTTGGGTTGGGCATGGAGTCAGAACCTTAAACACTGATCCACTGTGAACTACAGTTTTCACTTTAAAATGTTGCCTATCTCTTTTTAACCTCAAATCAAAAGGACATTTTGTTCAAAAGATATACGTTTACCTGTAATAATTCCTCTTTGTCTAACGTCAACTGTTGAAGTTTGTGATTTGTTTCTAGTTTTTCCTGGAATAATCTGTCTTTGTCTACAGTTGTAGAATGTAATTTGGTTCTTAGTTCTGATATTACTGACTGATAATTCTCTACTTGTTTTGAAGATCTGCTTTTATCCTGCAAAATTAAAGAGATGTTTATATTTTTGGATGTAATAACTTCCTATTATTCTGCTGAGTTTGAAATAGCTTTATTTAACGTTTGCTTCCACCGAAGTGATATCGCAGGCAAAAATTTTTATCACATGACATAATCTCTACTAATATTTGTGACTATCGTTTGTTTGTCTGTCTGTTCAGGGTTGGCTACACTGGGGATGTCCCGAGGATGAAATTTGGCTCCGGATGAATTTCAGCCCTTTATCGAAGTCGGGTATCCTTGTAGTAACAACTATATACTTCCTGTCCACATACCTCATTAATTAACATAAATCAGAGTGGTCTCATTCCAGCAATAATCATAATGTCATCTACAAACCTCTGCTATATTTTTCCAGTTACTAGTGACTCTGTCATTTTCATCTTTTACAGCATGTAATAAATTTCTTAATTCCACCATTTGACCTGCCATTTCATGAATTTTCTTACTCAATATTGTATTTTCCTATAATAAGAACAATAATTGTTAGTAAATAACTTTTTCATTTCAAATTATAGCTTGGCGATATTTAATTCTTTTTTTAAAAACAACAGCACCATTATTCTCAGTTACAACCTGGTGATAATCAATCGTATAGATGAAATAAAATGAAATGAAAACCGGTATATGTTATACATTGTGCCATGAGGAAAATTTTGACCTGACATCAGTGGTTCAGGCTACTTGTTGTCATATTTTAACTGTTAAAAGGGTTCTTTTAAGTGAAGGCCAAACAATAATCAGGACCAATGGTTTTTGGCCCATCTCAAGGATGCAGTTCCTTGTCAAGAGAGAGAGAGAGAGAGAGAGAGAGAGAGAGAGAGAGAGAGAGAGAGAGAGATGGGGTTGACACAAACTAGGTCATTTCGTGACTAGCGTATTGTTCAACTTTATTTCAATAGGTTCCTTGTCAACTCATAATGCTTGGTGAATGCCCATATTTATTTGTTCAGTTGGTGCAGAAAAGTCGGGTATGTTGAACTTCATCTTCAAACTTTCAACTTACACTAAGCTGTAAGATAATGTTTACCTGTGTGAGTCTATTAACATCAGTTTTTAATATTTTATTCTCTTCAACAGTAGGTGCATGTTTAGATTTAGTGACTTGTAAAGTTTCTTTTAGAATATCAACTTCCTGTAAAATTGTATCCCGGTGCTGAAATGTTTAAACACACCATTAAATAAAACCACACAAAAACAAACAGGAGTGTTATGATTATGGTCAGTCTCTCTGTGCTGTACTTACTCCTTGATCAAAACTATAGTCTCCATATGCCTGATATATGCTGTCAATACTCATACTCTCATGGATCATCCATCTATACCAAGTCTCTCATCCACTGTTATTTACTATAACATCTATTTCACAAAGTCTCTTATCCATCTACACCCCCAATCTCTCATCGACCCCCAGTCTCCATCTACACCCAGTCTCTCATCCATGTACACCCAATCTCCATTTAGACCCAGTCTCTCATCTACACCCTGTCTCTCATCCATGTACACCCAATCTCCATTTAGACCCAGTCTCTCATCTACACCCAGTCCTCATCTACACCCAGTCCTCATCTACAAATACTTGGTTGATCTTCTCAAATCCTTTATAAACTTTTAAAGTTGTAATCAAAACATGGTGCACAAGGATGACGATTTATATATCTTAATGAACATAAAATCAAATTGCTTTGGACTAATTGTGCTGATGATATCGAAATGTCTAAGTGAATCACACATGCCAAAAATAAACCACAAACAAACATAATTACCATTTGTAGTTTACAGTTTTCTTGTTCAAGTAAAGATAGAGCTGCTGTTGTTTGGTCTAATAAAGATGTCCGCTTGTCGTTCTCACTACTAGTATGTACATGTTGACTCTGTAGTGATTTCAACTGGAAGTCTAATGTATCAATTCTAACAAATAGAAAATCAAATTAAGGTATATTAAATCTCCCTCACCGACTTCGAAATAACATTTTCATATTTTTCGGCACTAATCAGCCTTTACTATGATGGGTAAATCTTACATAAAGTAAATGTCGCAGGGTTAATACTTTTGTTAATATTGCGCTAGTGTATTTTATTTTTGTGTGTTGAGGTTGTCCATAGTTTGTTCTTTAATGAATTCACTCATAAATCATTATTTTATCAAATTTTGGTTTCTTTATGGTATCTGTTTTTATAAGTTATAGATAGTAGTTAGTATTCCCGATTCTATTTTTAGATTCAATGTTTAATAGGTATTCTTTACCTGTCTTGCATCTCTTGTCTCAGTCTAAGATTTTCTGTACGTAATCTTTCATTTTCATCTTCATATTGTTGTAGGTTCGAAATTTTTCTGCGATACTCCTATAAAATAGATTTAGATTATACTGTAGATATATTCCTTGTTAATTCGACTAATACATAAATACTTGCTAGCCTGGAGGTTGGGTGTTCCATCTCTGCATTAGCCAAGAAAGTTAAGGATTGGGTTGAATACTGATAAAAAACAATTAATTTAACTGACATGGAATAACCAATACCAAAAAATCAGTTTGAAAAATTACCCAAATATAAATATCAGAATTTCTTAAAAATACTTACTCTTTCTTTACATTTTAAATCTTCAACAATAAAATCATTATCTTTAGCAGCCGTCTCTATTTTATTCAACCTCTCATTCTGAAGCTGAAAATATAATAAACAGGCGATTCCAGATTTTATTCTTTTTACATCACAAAGAGAGAGAACAAAGGGCAATAAAATTATTTTGAACTTCTATGAAAATTTGCAACGAATATAATAACATTTGCAAGAACTTGAATTAAAAGGATTTAATTTTTACATAAACCAATATACAGGATACAAGATAAAGGCCCTGGTCAAAAATAAATTAAACAAGAGAAGAAAGGACCTTAATCACTCATAGATTAAGTACATTTTGCTTATTGAGAATTTTATTTCCGTGATAAAATCTAAGTGAGAATCAAACATGTTCAAAAATACAATAAATTAGGATTTGATTAAAATAATTTTAAATATTTAAAGTTATAAGTCAAAATATGCTCCCTCAACTTTCTTCTGCCATGCACTCAAATCTGAATACCAGTAAGCATCCAGCTACCTAATCATATTTAGTGGTTTAGGAGAAAAAGTTGAAAATGTCTACATCTGCCTGCAATGTGATGCCAATTACCGTCAATAGAGCAAATCTTGGAGAAGAATTTGAAAATATGTTAATTTGACGAAACAACAAACCTGTAGTGTGTCTTGAGCTTCTTTAAGTTTATGCATCAACAGGGAACGTCTGTGTTCACTGTCTTGTAGGGAATCCTGTAATCCACGATGAGAACCTTCGAAACCAAAATGTGAGGGACTAGGTGATCGAGACGAAAGATCACTCATGCAGCCATTTAAACGTGACATGGAACTTGATCTTCTTAATCGTGGTGGCGATGAAGAATAGTCGTCTGATAGAAGGTGGCGGGAACGACCTCGTACTCCAGATCTAGAAAAAAATCAAACTTTTTTCAAATTTATTATTACTATTTTCTGATGTATGGACTAAGTTTGAAAAATATCATAGTTGTCTAGCTGATGGAAGGCAGGAACGACCTTGTACTCCAGATAGAAATGATGCCGGAAATAAACATTTTAGTGACTTATATTCCATATAATTGTGTCGTTTTTTGTTCTCATTCAATTATTAAATGTCACTTAAACAATTCATACGTTATTGGATTACATCATATTTATTGGTCTTACCCGAATCCACTATCAGAATCAGGAAACATGACTGGTAGATCATGAATAGCTTTAACAGGTCCTCCACGACCTGGACTAGTATGAACAGGAATGTGATCGTAATAGGACTGCTGCATGTTGTATGGTTCTCCTTTATTTACATCATTATGGTTTGTACTTCCAGGCTGAAATAAATCAAAATATATTGACAAAGGCATAATACTCTGTTTGTTGGAACATTTGATAACGCTTTTGCATGAGGGATATTTTATCATGCAAATAACAGTTTACGAGCTACGATTTTACCAAATTGAACTTTTAAAACTGTTGATTGTCATTAGAATTTTTGTCGACAATATCTAATGTTCGACGGCATCTATTAAAATATATTTAAATTGATTTATTTAACATACAAATGAAATGAAATGGGGTTAAACGTCCTATTGTTTTGCTCCTAAACTGGGCTAATGAAGACGGGCATACGACATACAATGTGCTATGAGGGAAATTTAGCACGGGCAGCGGCGCTACAGCCTACTCTTATATCGAATTCCAACTGCCAGGGGATCTTTTATGTGTACACCAATTTGTACACAGGACCTTGTTTTTTCGTCCCATCCAAATGACTATAGACAGCTGTCCTTAAAAACTATGCCGGAAAATCTGGATGAACTTTCTCGGTCAATGCAGGGATGGAACACCCGACCTCCAGGCTAGCGACCCAGCATCTTACCCACTTAGCCACGTGATCCCCTATTTAACATATAATCTCATGTCTTATAAACGGGCTCATCAAAAGATTTTAATCCACACTGATAAAGCACTGACACAACTAATATTGGAAAATTTTCAATTTACCATCTTCTTTAATTGGCATTTCATACTGAACATATTAACACAAAGTACAACTTTACAGATACACAATTACTGAGTTTAATATTAAGTGGCGTTGTGGCGAGGATACTCATTTGCTTGATAAAGACAAGAGTCTCCTCGTCGAAATGTTGTTTTGGATTAAACTCGATCAGGTCTGATATTCCTTTAGAGATTCAAATTCGGCAATAGGCCTATTGTAGATTGCAAGAGATTAAACTTTCCTCAATTAAACATCAGTCAGTATTTGTCATATATTTATCAAATAAGCCTTTGGCTTGTTAGCTTGTTTTCGAATCCTTACCTTTTGACTGTGTATGTATACAATATCTATCGTATTTGAATAATTTTAAATCAAATCATTAGTAGCTTAAAACAGAAATACCGTATATGTCTCCATAAAATAACTTGGATCATCACATACTCAGTACCATCACACAATCCATTTTATCATCATTAGTTTGGTTGTCAACTGCAGGACAATAATCAATGATATCTTGTTATCTCCCCTTGTTTTAGAATTATTGATTAGTCTATTATACTACAGTTAATGTGGTGCTTCTGCATGAATGACAGAAAAGTGCACAATCGTAAAGTCAATGTCAAACCAATATTATATTCAGACATGTAAAAGTGCAGATATGTAGGCTACAATAAAAGGCTATAGGCCTACTACTGAAATTCCTCTGATTACATTTTTCTTTAATAAAGTCTCTGTGCCACATTTGCATTTTTTGTAAACTGTAAAATTGTCCACAACTTAATCCATGTTAAAATGCACTCTGATTATCTAATACCTAATCAAAAAAATGAAATTAAACACCAGCAGTTGATAGGTAATCTCCCTGCTGGATTCAATCAAGAGATTGGTTTTAAAAAATGTGGCAAAGACTACAGGTGCTGCTGGTTTTTGACCAGATTCCGCAGAGTAATTTTAGTTTCAGCTTATCCTTGTAGATACTGAACTGAACATATCAGGATTAAATATTAACAATACTGTAAATATAGTTTGCAAGCCATTCCGAAATCCCTCAAAACATGTTCAGAGATTTTAACAATCCAATTTTTATCAGATCTACATAAGTACACAAGCTTAACTTTCTAAAAACAAAAATAGTCAATGCAGGTGATAAAGCGACAATTCTCTATTTATTGGAAGAGGGATAATTATCCAATCAACACCTTGTGTAATGTCTGTTATAATTAAAGTAATTTCCTCAATGTCTGTTTTATCATTTTATGTCCATAAATTGTTGTCTGAATAACGATAAAATCCAATAACATCAATTTCTAATCTGGACTATTGGCTATTTTATTCATTATTTTTATATGTACAGTGTATATGCAATTATATGCAGTTGTTGGTTACAAACATCATATACACATATATTAAACTATAGGCAATGGGTGTTTAAGAGAGTCAAAAGAATTAAGTTACAGAGAGCAGAAGCGACAAAATCATGTCCCAGAAGCAATATGGTTTGACTGTTTGCTTTCTCTTTCACAAGTAAAATGAACAAGTTTCATGCATTAGTGAACAAATGATTTGTTCTGGGGTTACCCCTGGCAATATTTAGAAAGTAAATTCCTCCCAGACCAATTTTGTTCAGTAATATGAATTTACATTTCTACCATAATAAAGCAACATTATTTACCTTGAAGTTCAAATTACACAAAACAATGTTGTTCCATTGCCATCTTCAGGTTTTTGACTTTAAATTAAAATTTTTAAAAAGGACATGTTCAAATCCAGAATCAGCAAATTACATGTACCCCTCTGGATAGGCAAAATTTACCCTGAGGGACCCAAGATTTGAACCATTTTAGGGTGAAGTAAACCCAATGTCTTCCTAGCCAGTCAGACCTTGATGACAAACTGGTACTTATGTTGTTGTATTAACACAACTGATTTTGGAACGTACTACAAATCGGTATATTGTCGCACATATGAAATACAACTGGACATATATTATTATTGGCAGTCTTGAGCTTGGACACTCTAAAGTTCACTCACGTATAAAATGAAACAAAATAAATATGTTAACAACATTTGGTTGATAAAGACGAGAGTACCATCAAAGAAAACATTATTAAACCAGTAATTGTTTTGGATTGTTACTCGTCAATTTACTAAATGTTACTCAAACCACTGTTAATTACTTGACCAATTAAGCATGACCAATTATACCAACCAATCAAGCGTGACATATTACACACATCGATCAAGCATGACCAATGGTTAGTGTTTATTATAAGAGATAACAATGGCTATAATTATATCATTGATCCAGCTATTAGTAGGTGAGAAAAGCTGATCATTGATTATTACCATAGTATTATAGGACTCCATGGCTAGGTGTTGTAAATATAGCACACTATCAATCCACATTGATTGACCTTTCCTCTTTTTTTATTTCAACTGACTTCAGGACAATCAATCAAATCTGAACTGATCGTTAAAGAGTGTCAGGAAATCTTGATCATTGTCATTCTTGGCAAGTACTGAGCGTGGAAAGCATAAAAAAAAAACAGGATTATCTGAAGATATACAAACTTTCAGGGTTGGTAATAAAAACCCAAATTCCAGACAACTTTTGAAAATGAAATGAAATGGGATTTAACGTCCTACTGTTCTGCTCCGAACTGGGTTAATGATGGGCATACACCATACAGCGTGCTATGAGGGAAATTTAGCCCAGACAGCGGCACTACAGTCTACTCTTATATTGAATTCCAACTGAAGGTCAAGGTATCTTTTACGTGCACGCCAATGTGTACACAGGACCTCAGTTTTTTGTCCCATCCAAATGACTAGACAGCTGTCCGTGTCAGGCCCTCCTTTCAGCATCACTGACAAGGGGGACAACCTTTGAATAATAAAATTTCATTAAATAGCGAACATAATCCAATATCTCAAGTTTTGTCTTAGAACATTTAATCAGGGTAAATGGGTTACTTCCGTCCATTTTGGAGTCTGATTTGCATAATAACATCGAATTTTCTCAACAGATTAACTTCTGAAAATGGGAACTGTCCTTTAAAATAAAAAGTTTGTTTGATTCTATTTGTTCCAGCAAACATACAAACTAACTGTCCACAAGAACACTGATAAGAATGTGCGTAGAGTCTAGAACTAGTAATGACCAGAGAATGATTATCATAACCGTATTATCAGGCCTTATATTATCAGTTTCAGAATGTCATAAAGTTACAATTGTTAGACATTAATATATAACATCTCCAGAAATGACCTAGTGTGTGTCAAGTGAAAGTCGAATCTCATCCCTCTATCTCTTTATTTAAAAAGTTATAAAGTTTGTCAAATAATCAAATAGAAAGAAGAAAGATCTCGTAAATCAATATCGCTTTATCACACATATATGTATTACCCCTTCCTAAAAGTACAGTAAATGGGTGCAAGAATTCCTGATTCAGTGCAGACAAGGTTTTGGAATGTCCGTGGACAAAAAGAAATAATCTTCCCAAAATAATCCACATGTAACGATCCCCAGACAACAACCTTGACAAGACTGTATACAAAGTATAAAGATTTAATCCCGGAGACATTGATAAAGGACTATTTAGAATACAGTCTTTTCAAGTTTGTTGCTTAGATATTAATACCTATGGATTATAGCTGGAATATTGTTAATGCTTGTATGAAGAATCTGTAGTAAGATTTAGTTTAGAATAATATAATCAAGTGTAATTAGATGGTATATAAATCTCGATAGATCTTATCTTTTCTATCGAATACAATAATGGTCAATTGTCTAAATATATGTAGTAGCCAGTAATTTGGTGATCACCACAAATGGATAAAATTGATTCTGAGATCCTGTTAGGTGGTTCATGGTAGGCCTAATAGTGTATACAATCTTACCGACGAAGAGAGAGAGAAATGGGGTTTAACGTCCACTCGACACAAACTAGGTCATTTCGGGACTAACATGGTTTAATTTTATTTCAATAATTTGCTTGCGCGTAAGGGTCTTTAGCAGTGGGAGGAAACCGGAGTACCCGGAGTAAACCCACAAGGTTGGAAAGGCAACCCTATTCCTTGTCACGTACAACCGGGGATATTTACGGACGAACGAAGAGCCAAGGGTTGTAGCCGAAACCGAAAAAGCACACAAAAAGAAATGAAGAATTCAGATGTATGCTCTAAGCATTGGTTTACTTACTAATTTTAGTTTAACGCAGGTATTTGAAAAGGATTGCATCTCAGATCTCAGAAGTACCCTTACCCATGGACGTTGCTCCACAAAGACAAATTACCATTTCGCAAAACAAAAGTGCTAGGTCCAAAAGAAGGTGTTCCACTTGAAGAAATGTAATAAATAATGACAAACAAGTGTATATAGGTAGTGAATTTTAAAAGACATGCTTCAGCACAGTACTATAATTATTCTACATGTACATAAATATTTAATTCAATTATTTGTAGACGTTTAAATATGATATAGTAATCAAATAATTAAATCTTACATGTTTATAGGCTAAATGATAAGCCTTAAACCATGGCAACAGAAGCAGGGAATAACGTCCTACTGTTCCGCTCCTACTGAGATAATGAAGACGGGCATACATGGCCATGTATTATGGTATGAGGGAAATTTTTCCCAGACATCAGCCAATATGGATCATGGATCTAAGTCAGTAAGGACTAGTTTATGGCATTATTGGCGATCCAAATTCTATGTAGTGTAGTGCAAGTGGTAACATTTAAATTTGGGATTTCTTGGCTATTATTTCAACATTTTTTAATTTTACAATATCAGAAACTATTGATTCGAACATTTGATTTGCAATAAACCAAGTTCTAAAGCTTACAGTTATTGTCACTTGATCTAGACAGGTGCACTTAACCCTGTTGTCACTATAGTAAACAAACTTATCTCATTTACCTACACTATATACATTCAAAATAATATACACTTTTCACTGGGGTCATTTTAGTATCTGTAATGCTGTTATATAGCCTACTGTGTGACAAGGAGTTGGGGCGCCTGTCCCATCTCGTGGGTTTTCTCCCGCTCCTCTGGTTTCCTCCCACTGCTTAAGATCCCTATGCTCAAGTAAATTATTGAAATAAAATCAAACCATATGTTAGTCCCGAAATGACCCATTTTGTGTCGAGTGGACGTTAAACCCCATTTCTCACTCTCTGTACAATAATGTAAGTGAAATTATTCTATATTGAAATCAACAAATATTTCAATATTCAAATTTAAATAGTTATTTAAGGTTATTAATTACAATTTCTGCCGTTCGCTTTTTAATGTTAATTAAAACTAATAATAGTGTCTTCTTACATGGATTTGATAAAAACTGTCCATGTAGATTTTCACCAAGTTCTTAAAAAATATAAATGTAGCTTAAAACTGAATTGCTTTTGGGTTATTTCTGTTATTGTTGCCTTTTGACATATAACTATTTCTCCAGTCTTATGTAATTAATATCGATCTATTAAACATAAGCAAGAACAAAACAAGAAAAACAACACTGCAAAAATAGTAAAGTATGTGCTACATTCGTGAAGTCTATCCCATTATTAATCAGCAACTAATTCCTGACAAATCATAGAAACCAATCTATCAAAACTGTCACACCTAAAATTAATCACCAACTACAACTACATTTCTACATCACCATTACATACCCATTGTTCCAATATCAATTTGGTTAAAGATTCGAAATATTCCTGTTCATTAGACATTTCTCTACAAAAGATATACAATAATGCACACTTGTTTAACGGTAGATATAGAAAGATATACAGTAACGCACACTTGTTTTATGATAGTTATAGACATACATACAGGATATATATATAATATAAACTAACAATAATTCTCCTTATATCTCACAGTTTCTTAATATCTTCCTTCAAACCACAATACAACTCATTATCACTACACATAATCAAAAAATATGTCACTCAAAATAACAAACATTTGAGAAACATAATCGTAAATTAGAAGGCATGAACACGTAAATTAAAACGTAACGTACCCTCATTTTTGACACAAAACCACTAAATAAGAATCCATAGTCAATAACACTGTCAGTGAACACCAGATCATTGAATAGTCAGACCTCCACAAAGACCTGATAAGACAAACGGTGAGTGTATTGAAGTGTGATATATACATGTTACAGCATGTTCGATCTCAAGTAGACAACTCACAGTATTAAATCTAGTTACTTCAATCAGTTTGGCCGTGTACTGTTTTAATATAGGTGTGCAAGTTATATTATAAAGATTCATCAATATACTAATTATTATAAATAAATATCCACCTGTAGAGACAATGGTCAATTAAAATGACTTAATGAAAGCAATAATTAACAGAAATGGAGTACACTGCTTTCATTGTTCATATATGTACCGGTAGCCTACTCTTAACATTCATCAATATGCTTATTATCATAGCTAAATATCCTACCTCTTGAAACAATGGTCAATTAAAAAGACTAAATGAAAGCTACAATTAACAGAAATAGGTATATTAAGTCAATGGGGTATCCAGATTTCATTGTTCATGCATGTACCGGTACTATGCTTATTATCATAGCTAATTGTCCTACCTGTAGATCTACAGACAATGGTCAATTAAAATGACTTAATGAAAATAAGTTATATTATAAAGATTCATCAATATGCTTTTGCCATAACTAAATATCCTACTCACAGAGGCAATGGTTAATTAAAATGACTTAATGTAGGTAATAATTAACAGAGATTGGTATAAATTAATAAAGAATAAAGAATAATAAGCAGGTTTTATTGTAAATACCGTCCAATACTTTAACATTCATCAATATTTTAATAATCCTAAATAAATATTTATCCTTTTAGTAACAATGTTCTATTAAACAAACAAAAGGACTTAATGGAAGCAATAATTAAACCATGAATTTTTGATTGGTTAGAGGTGTCACAGGGTCCAAAAATTTTAGAAAAACTTCAACGATTAATGTGAATCTAATGCTAGAGGCATTTCTGACAGGTGATGTTTAGAGGAAAACATTCCTGAATAAATATTTCAATTAAGAGAACATTTAATTAAACAGTAATTAAAAAATTTAATTTTAGCTAGAGTGGTAGAGAGGATTCATTTATTTTTGGGAATACAAAAAGGGAAATTGACTTTCATGTCCACTCAACACAAACTAGGTTATTTCGGGACTAACATATGGTACAATTTCGTTTCAATTATTTGCTTGTGCATAGGGGTCTTTATAATTAGCAGTGGGCTGAATATTATTTAGGCCCTTAGTCTACCTTGGTTCACAAAATCCATTCATAACACCATGTTATGGTGAATCAACGGTCAATAGTCTGTTTATTTTTCATTCATAAACTAACAACATTTATAATATAGGCTGGGTCTACCATTACCTACTACACTCTACAAAATATACTAGACAATGTCAGCTGGTCAGGTGTTCATTCATAAATAACTTTATTATTTGTACACAACGATATGTTTTCTTGTACATATTTGTCCAATAGCCACCATATAACCTTTGCAATATTTATTAGAAGCAAAAATAACAACCAATTTCTATGATGAATTCAATTTTAGCCTTATTTTACTTATGGTAAACATAGTATGTCAGACATTATTGATTATGTTTTCTAACCATTGAAACCTACATGTTAATTAATATTATATAACTATTATATGCCGGTTGTTTACAAAATAAATATATAATCAAACTAAGTGTGTGGGCGTGGATTCGTATATATATATGGCTTTTCAAACTTTCCAGATCTACATACTTTTGTTTTTAAAACTTGTTTTTACAAAAAAAATTGTTTGTGCTATTAAATAAAGGATTGTTGCTGGATGACCAAATGGTTAGCGCATGCACTTTGTATCAAAAGGTCTGTCATTGTGTCAACTGGTGTGGTTTCGATTCCTCGGTTGTATGTGACGAGGTGTAGGGTTGTCTGTCCAAACCTTGTGGGTTTTCTCCAGGCACTCCAGTTACCTCCCACTTTTAAAGACACCTATGTGCAAGTGAATAATTGAAATAAAATTGAACCATATATTAGTCCCGAAATGACCTAGTTTGTGTCGAATGGATGTTAAACCCCATTTCTCTCTCTTTCGGATAACTTTAGATAGCTTATTGCCTCAGTCTCACCACTCGTGTAAGGGCAATGTACAGAGCAAGGTCCAGGGGACAAGGAACATGGTTTATATTCTCAAGATTCAGTATGTTAAGTGATGTTTAATACTGGCATATTGTGGAATTTTATCATTATCAATTCCATTAAATTTTTACCATCACTAATTCCTTGTATGTAACTCTTTCACTCATTTTTGCACATCAATTTCATCTTTTTAATTAACAGACTGATTTCACTCCATTTTTTAGCACACCAATTTTCTCCTATTCAGCACACCATATGCTAATATATGTTAAGAGCTGTTATGCACCTCCTGCCGGTTTTAATCACATATAAAATAGCCATTTGTACACATTATGTTTTAATCAAAAATTTACCGGGTGTAGAAAAAACCCATAAATAATATGTTAGAAGAAGATATAATTAGTCGAGGAAGTGACTTCGGTAGCATATATTATCGTATATTAAACTAACAGTGTCAATATTTGTTATTTATCTTGTGTACTAAGATATATTAAAACCTAACAACTTATAACAAGTCTTCTACATGTTTTTATCTTAAAGGGTCACTTGATCATTCCCCCAAAGAACAAGGGTGAAATCATCATCATCTGATATTCGAAACAATAATGAAATGAATGAAATGAAATGGGGTTCCACATCCTACTGTTTCTGCTCTGAACTGGGCCAATGGGCATATGCCATACAGTGTGCTATGCAGGAAATTTGGCCCGGAAAGCGACATTACAGCCTATTCTTATATCAAATTCTATCTGCCAAGGGATCTTTTACGTGCATGGCAATGTGTACACAGGACCTCAGTTTGTCATACTATCCAAATGACTAGACAGTTGTCCTTTTCAGGTCCTCCTTCCTGCATAAGTGACAAGTGGGAACCACAAAATCGAAACAACAGTGAAATCATCTGATGTAAGGTGGTGAAATCATCGGATATTTAACCCTTTGAACACTGACTATACATGGGGTGTTGCACGTCCCTCCCTGGATTTACAGGACGTCATATTAATTATGACGTAAAAGTAGTTGGAGCTTGCCACGCCCCAAGCCGCAAAACCGACATTTCGGGTATATGCGATACAACGTTAAGCCGGTTTTGCGGCATTTCGGGTTCTAAGGGTTAAAACAATGGTGGAATCATCTGATATCTGAAACAGGGGGGGTGGGATGGCCTAGTGGTCTAGAGTGCCGCGCTTCGACCTCTATCTGGCTGGTCACCTCTGGCTTGCGGCTGTCGTTTCGAGCCCTGGTGTGAGTGTGGGTTTCCTCTGGGCACTCCGGTTTCCTCCCACGGCTAAAGACCCCTACGCGCAAGCGAATTATTGAAATAAAATTGAAACCATATGTTAGTCCCGAAATGACCTGGTTGTGTTGAATGGACGTTAAACCCATTTCTCTCTCCCTCTATCTGAAACAGTGGTAAAATCGTCTAATATTGGAAACAATTGCGTCCCAGCAGTACCATGGCTTTCACCTTAAGATTTTGCCCAATGGTCGATGTTTGATGTATGTTGATATTTTTTCAAAGAATATACGGGGAGGGGCTGTGGCTTTCTAATGTTTAAACTAATGAACAAATCATATTTGAGGGGAGGTTGGACTGAAGAAGCCTTATATATAGAGAGAAATGGGGTTCAACACCCACTCAATGCAAACTAGGTAATTTCAGGAGTAACATACATGGTTCAATTTTATTTCAATAATTTACTTGTGCATAGGGCAGTAGGAGTAAACCAGAGAACTGTCGACACCATGGGCATTATTCACCCAAATCATATCATCATCATGTAGTTTAAATTGTCTATGTCTGTTGAATATGAAGAATATTGTGTTGCCTGCCAACCATGTTATGTTTATATCAGGTAGTAGATTGTTGAAAGTAATAATATCTGTATTGATCTAACATGCGACAGATAATCTACACAGATTGACAGACGTATATAATCTCTACTGTATCACACAAAGTGGAGATTGGCACACAACAGAGAGAGAGAGAGAAATGGGATTTAACGTCCACTCGACACAAACCAGGTCATTTTGGGACTATGGCACACAGCAGCATACAGTAATGGTGTAAATTGTTCTAATGGCATCAAGTGAGAAGGAAATTGTTCCAGTGGCATTTAGTGGGCCTAATTTGAATGGTAATACATTGGTCACAAATTTCTAAAATAGAAAGAGAAATGACCTCATTTGTGTTGAGTGGACCTCTCTCCCTCTCTCTCTCTATGTTATAATGATTTAAAAAAGGGACTCTAAATTTGCAAAATTCACATAACCCAGAGCTGTTGAGTCTTTTTTCTTGAAAAATGAAATAACACCACAATATGTTTTCAGAGAGATCAAGGGCAATAACTTTGAAAGTCATGAAATTTGATTGCATATTTCTTCGTCTCGCCATTATACATGCAATCAGTGCATAGTAATTTAGAATAAAACCAAATATCCATTTTGCAAGATCAAGACCCCAAACTGTAACACCTCAGATCACTAACACAACATTGGGAGACAGCAGAACAAAATAGATCAGCATATATCTTGGTAATGGAAGATACCAGAAAATACAGCCGTTGTTTACCACAGTAGCGGTAAAAGTAGGATTGACATTAAGACTGTTCTTACTGCCTAAAGAAGACTTAAAAGGTGAAATATCAATTACAGCATCTTTACAAGTACGATTAGCAGTTGGGTTTGAAAACTTAAGCATGGGACCAAGGTCCCATGTACACGTAAAAGAGCCCTTGGCAGTTGGAATTTAAAATAAAGAATAGGTCATAGAGCTGTTGTCGAGATAAAGAGAGAGAGAAAAGAGAAATGGGGTTTAACGTCCATTCGACACAAACTAGGTCATTTTGGGACAAACATATCGTTTCAATTTTATTTCAATGATTCGCTTGCGCGTAGGGGTCTTTAGCAGTGGGAGGAAACCAGAGTGCCCTGAGGAAACACACGAGGTTGAGAAGGCGCCCCTATCTCCATGCCACATACGCTCACACCGGGGATCGAAACCACAGCCGCAAGCCAGAGGTGACCGGACAGCTAGAGGTCGAAGTGCGGCACTCTAGACCACTAGGCCATCCCTCCCCCTGTCCAGGTAAAATTTACCTAAAAGCACACTGCAGGCCATAAGCCCATCTTCATTAGTCCAGTCGGTGTTAAAAAGGAGGATTTGAACTCCATTTTATTTTAATTACTTACTCTTTGATCATATCTTTACGACTGATAGAAATACCATTCCTCATGTTACCACCATTCCCCTAAAGAAATCCCAATTATAATCACCTTGAAGGGTAGTTGAACTGACCTATACAGATACCCTATTATACGACCCCTATCATTAAACAATATAGATCATTAAGATATAACATCAGAGAGGATTAATATAGATTACCTTAGATTACAGTTAAACCTCCTGGGTTAATCCTGCTATCTCAGAATTCAAAGAATGTTCTTACACCTATATGATATACAAATCCTCTTTTGATCTGTGAAATATTTAATGCCAAATTCTTCGACTAAATAACCACGAATATTCAACCCATACCTTGTGCGCTTTAGCTCATCAGGTCTGTTACTGAGTAAAGTGGAATGGCTTCAACTCAAGCCTGTTAGTGATAAGGAGTAGGGATTTATGATCAACCACTGACAATAATCCCTATACACGCGAAAATGAATTTCTTGATAAAGATACCTGTAAGAGTATTGAAACGTTGCATGTAATAAACCAAGAAGTAGAAAATCCATAAAGTTGTGTTATCATGAATATTATACCTCTACTTCTAAATGTCATTCAAGGAACGTACTATATGTTAGTTCTGGGAGTGGATTTTAAACCCTATTTCCCCTCTTATAATTACAAATTAAGTGATATATAAGGAGTAGGGATTTATGACCAACCACTACAATAACCCCTGTATATGTGAAAATAAATGATTGAATTATAATAATTGTACTACATGTTAGTTCGGAAATTACCTGGTTTATGTCGAGTGGACTTTCAACCACATTTTTCTCTCTTATGATTACAAACTAAAATTTTCGCAAAGTGTTCTTCACCTACAAATCAGTCACAAATGAAATGAAAATTAAATGAAATGGAGCTTAACGTCCAACTGTTCTACTCAAAACTGGGCAAATGAAGACGAACATACGTCATACAGTGTACTATGGGGGAAATTTTGTCCAGACAGCGGCAATTCCTCAAGGGTTCTTTTACATCCAAACTAGACACAGTTGTCCTTGTCAAGCCCTCCTTCCTGCATTAATGACAAGAGGGAACCGCGTCAGAAAATCGGCCAATGCAGGGATCGAACACCCGACCTCCTAGCTAGCGAGCCAGCGTCTTACCCACTTAGATATCATGACCCCGAAATCAGTCCCATTATTCATTAGTAAATAAATTTTTCCAATCACGTATCCATAGAGAAGTCATCTTGCTGTCTTATAATGTTGAGGCTATATTTCAACAAGGTAGTAGTTTTAAAATATATGAACAGTATTTATGAGGGAACAAATGGATTAATATTGAGTCTTTGATAAATAATTAAACCTCATCTAAAGCTCTTGAAAAACTCTGATTTGTACAGAGATGTTGTCAATTTTTAATTTTCATAATGTTGGCTTCTTTGTTTTGTGTCTCACCATGACAACAGAGCTGTCTTATCGCATGGGAAAACTGGTCAATTGAAAAAAAGAAATTTAGGTTTATAATGGTGCCCCAATACATTCCTTTGCTGAGATGCCTCAAATATTTCTTATAACTGCCAGACATGGCAGTGGGATTCTGTGGAAGAGCTGTATATATGTTTATTAATGCATCCTATTTGACATATCATCACATTGTTGGGAAAAAAGCTCTCTGTAATGTTGTATAGACTATAGAGTGCCTGGCAAGGAACAGGGTCTAGTTGTAGGTTCTGTTTACCACGAAGGCTTGTTACATAAAATAAACCTTGACGTTCAGAATTCAATCAGGTCGGAATTTGATGGAGAGTAGGCGGATATGTCATCGCACTGATCAAAACATACATGTATATATATCGCAATAGTCAACAACACTCACCCCGATTTATTCTTTGTTTCTTAAGTTTCTTAAGTAGGATTTTGGCACCCAAAGCCTAAAGAAAACCCATATTCATATAGCCATTGGTGGTCATAAAACACTTATATAGATCTATATGGTGATTTTATGTACTATAGTAGAGTATATTGCTATACTGTATGTCAACAAATCTGTGTTATAATAAGGTGATAACTCGACAATTAATCATTCATTATACACACAATTTATACCTTTATTACCACTTATAATGGTCTAATATACAAAAATATCATACAAAAACAGAAAGGATTGTCTATCACTCTTGACCCTCAACTTCTAAATGTTATATATGAAAGTGTCTTGTTCTTTGGAGGGTATGAAAAACCAAATGACGTCTGCGAAGTATTTATTATTGTCTTATGCATGTACTTGTAGATATATTAAAACTATTATGTACAAATAGAGTCTTATAGGCAATGATCTTTCAGAGGCATTTGGTAACTGGATAGAACAATAAACTATAACACATACTTAAAGAAGAACAATTACTGATTTATTTAGCGAGTTGAAAACTTTGCGAACACTCGTCTAAACGTTGACTAAAATAAATCAGATTTAATTACTTTCTGGGATATAACCTTTGCTTGAAATGAAATGAAATGGGTTTTAATGTCGTACTCTAGCTGGATTATTGAGGATGAACCTTTGTTTGACCATGACCAGAAGAGGCATCTGATTTGTATGCTATTAACCTATGTACAGATTCAATGTACAATTTCAGGTAATGGTACACAGAATCTTAACAAAAAAAACCCAGCAGACGTGCCACCCACACTTACAAACTAACCACTGACTGAAACTTTCTATTTCAAAACTTGCATATCTAATTCAAGAAGAATAAATTGAACGGCACAGAAAACGTAAATTTCAGAACTTTTGTTGGACAACAACACTCCCATCCCCCCCCCCTCCTGCCACCACCGGGATATTGAACTCAAAAAGACTGTTTGCTGGGAGGATTCCCCCTTTAATATCAATTAATGTAATTCATATTTTGATGGCCAACACCTTTAATCATACATTATGCAAGACCTTAATCTGTCAATTGAAGGCCTTTCTCTAGGCCTGAAATGTTATGTAAATTATTAATTAGGCATTAATTAACTTATCCAGATCATAAAAAAAACTATCAATGTCATTGCTAGCCTGCTATATTTGTTGGATTATGATTCGATTTGCTGCATAACTTTCCTTCACGATTTAATGATTATGGATAATCGAGACTAGTCTGCAATATTTACTGGATTAGAACCCAGTTTACAACTGCTGATTCAATCAATTAATGGATAATCAAAACCAGGCGCGGATACAGAGGGGGGCGCACCCGGCGCACGCCCCCTCTATTTTTTTGCGGTGGCGAACAATTTTTAGCTCCATATATTCTCGCGGGAAAGGAGAACAAAAACAGTTTAGGTTGGAAATCGTAATTTACAGTACCAGTATGAAATTAGTCCTTGTGGGCATTTTTGTCCACTCAAAAATCATGGGTCGGGCTTCGCACTCCCAACTTGGTGCAGCACGCCCCCCCTTTCTGAAAATCCTGGATCCGCCCCTGTAAGACTATGTTTTTTATTGTACCGACTTTAGTAATGATGATCGAGGCTAGGCCCAATATTTAACCGCTCAATTCTCGGTTCAGGGTGGATCAATTTGACTGAAATTTTCAGCAAATTCCCTTTACATTTTCTTGTTTTTAACTATCATAGTGAGAACTGTAAGCTCTTTATCTAACCTCCCATAATGTATCTTTAATATCAATTAATATAATTCACACTTTGATGACTGGTCTCCTCTTGTAAATCCTACAAACATGTTCTCCATTGAAGGTACTTACAATATTTAGTTTGTATCAGAGCCTTTATATAGGGCTCTGGTTTGTATATATCAAACGTTTACTTACAATATATAGTTTGCATATATCAAACGTTCCTACAACAATATTAAACAGTTGAAGGTTTCATCAGAATATAACTGATCTTGTTTTTCATTTGCTTGATTTACTTTCTAAAACTTCAAAGATATCGTTACATGAATTTAAAACATAGCAGTTCAATGATTAAAACTTTAAGGGGGTTCTTATTATAGATAAAAATGATATCACTGACAATATAATTCTAATTGTAAAATCCTACATTTGTATACACGAGGTCGGGGAGGTGCCTCCTATATCCAAGCCACATATGCTCACACCGTAAACCTGAGGTGATCCAGCCAGAAAGAGCTTGCAGCGCGAATCTCTAGACCACTAGGTCATTTCAACACCCAGCAATTTTGAACAAGCTTTAATATAATCCTCTGAACAGGGGTTATTAGTGATAGGGGGGGGGAGAGAGAGTGAGAAAGAGAGAGAGAGGGAGTTTAACCTACACTTGACACAAGCTAGAGAGAGAGAAAGAGGGGGGAGAGAAAGAAAGAGAGGGGGGGCCAGAGAAATTGGGTTCAACTTCCATTTGACACAAACCAGATCATTTTGGGACTAACACGTGGTTCAATTTTATTTGAAAACTCATGAGGTTGGACGGGTGACCCTATACCTTGTCACATACAACTGGGGAATGGAAACCATGCGAATAGACTTGATGGCAGACCTTATGATACAGTGTGTGACTTGATGGCAGACCTTATGATAAAGTAGGCATGTGCTGACAATTTGGCCATCCATCCTCCTAACCACTAGCTGCCATCTCTCACGCCTTACAGCATAAACTGTCAGGTGCTAAACTTATGGTTAACAGACATAGATTTCTTTCTTATTTTATTTTTTCTCAACTTACTAATCAATTTCAATCAAAACTGTCGTTTATCAAGGTGTCAAAGAAGTTACACTTTCTATAAAATAATAAGTTTTCATGTTGTATACTAAATGACCTAATTAATCCCAGAGAACATATCTTGAAATATACAAATGCCAGTACAAAATGTATAAAGCCTTTCCATGCTTTCTGGTATTTCAATAACCTCTATATACTTTCAGTTATTTCATTAACTTCTATACTTTCAGTTGGCTATATCTATATGTAAGGATTAGCTCACCTTTCATGATGAAAGGCTAAACTAAAAATCAAAAATAAAAAAAACAACTTACAAAAGAAAAACAATAGGCTAAATTCTAACAATTTCTATAATTCTAGTTCTAATACAAATCTTATTGGATATTATCTGTTTAGAAACTAGATCAAATAGTATTTGCCGTCTGGGATGAACGAAGAGATTGTTTCAATGGTATTCGTTGAGTAAGTGAACCGGAAATACACAGGTCACAATTCTATGCCTACGAATACAACTGTTTATTACTGAGCAACGTTTTGATTTGTTTTTTTTTTATAGTCTATATGAATGAAGAGGGAGAGGGGGGAGGGGGGGGGAGAGGGGGAGGGGGGCGACCCTACTCCGTGCAACAAAGAACCGGGGAATCGAATGCTTGGCTAAATTGCGAAGAATTTTAATTTGACAGTTGCAACAATTATAAACCTTTATCGGGCCTAAAACATTCCTTATTCCATGAAATTGTAATTGAAAATTCTTACCAGGAAGGAGAAATCCCACTTCATGTTAGGCCTACGTAGAACTACAGTTACCATCCGTTATGTTAGAAGCACGCCCTCTTCGAACAGCACAACTCTACTCCTTCGTTTGACCTTGATTGTCACCATTTTCCCGCCATTTCTGAATATCCAGAGTGAATTTTTAACACGTGACCTGAAGATTGTTCAAGTTCAAGCCATTTCATTATTAGCGTTTTGCGCCACCTTGTTTGTTTCATGCTGAAAATATTGCTTGGACATTGGTATTTTCAACCCTTTCAAAATTAAGAAGAAATCAAACGACGAGAGAGAGAGAGAGAGGGAGAGGGGAGGTCCGCGCAATTGAACTAGACAATTTCGGGATTATCACAGTGCAATAGGTGTTTTCGGTACATATATTTAGCGGGCACAGATTCAATATTCACTAGTGTGCGAGTGTAAGGAGAAACGGGTAGAAAACCGAAGTAGGCCTGTTACCGGGTCTAATATAACTAAAAGACGAGGCTGTTAAATCTTTATTAAAAAAACCCCTTTAATTAGATCAATGAAGACTTGACCAAAAGTATCTTCAGTAACTGAAACAACTTATTAACTTTGAACGCAAGATACAAGTTAAAGATCTAGACGGTAATCTTACGCATCTGACACATTCAAAATCTTAAGTTATACTGAATTTGATTGTTACACCTGTAACCCTGGAAGTTGGGTTTGTTAGGAAAAGTATCCAAGGAGATGATGAGATGATAGTCACTGATGTTGTTACAAAGACCTGTCCAGAAGCTGAACATCCAGTGACTGAATAAAAGGGTTCAAAGATCAGATGAAAGTTAAAGTTTGTTATTGTTTATTAATCTGCTGTCAGTGTAGTGCAGTGTAGACTAAAACCTATTATATAATTAAAACACCAAAATTCCACACTATCACAGGCCTTCCAAGAAAAAATTGTTAGGTAAAGCTTACATATTCAGAAATCGCTCTAACCATTTTCGAAAAATCATGCATGTCAGATCCCCCACCCCCCGACAGCAACGACTGAAGCTTACTCTTATATCAGGGCATCATCTTTAATTACTGCTAACAGGTTATCTGGACCTGTTTTTTGTACCATCCAAACGACTAGACTAGACACTTTTAACAAGCCTGGACCTCCCCTCAGATAGAGCTGCTCATCATATAGGCTAAAATTTTTTAATTTCATGTTTGAAAGAAATCAAGACATATTCAATATTTCAGATCATTTTTTATTAAATTATAACATAATATTATAGAAAAACACATTAAAGCTAATTTAAAATATAACATGTATATACATCATTATATGTTTTATTTTCTGTATGCAGGAGCAGTCCTAGTTCAGCTCTGAACTTCGGTCTCATTACACTCACCCTGAATGTTCAGGGACTGTGCCATTCAGGAATGCCGGACATACAAGACGAAACGAAATATACAGGCTTTACATTTTACAGGCTTTCACACAGATTGACACCCCGTTGTTTAGCAGTGAAAAGTTGTCCAGTAAAATTGACTGTTCTCCAATTTTCTTTCGACATTTGATTCAATGGGGCAGTCCCTGAACATTCAGGGTGAGTGTGATGAGACCGACATTCAGAGCTGAACTCGAGCAGTCCCTTATATATGTTTAATAACACAACTGGTTAATTTGGGGATGAGCGACTCTTAAAAACCTTTATTTAAGTCAAATACAATTATCACAAGAGAGATAAATATGGGCTTTAATGTCCACTTGACACAGACTAGGTCATTTCGGGACTAACAGATGGTTCACTTTTAAGTCAATACTTCACTTGCACGTAGGGGTCTTTAGCAGTGGGAGGAAACCGGAGGACCTAAAGTAAACCCACGAAGTTGGACAGGCGAGCAGTTACATGTATCAGAAGTTCTGTGACATTTTTCAAAGAAATATAAACTTTTGGTTTCCAAGTGGGGTTGGCTATTAAGTGACTGGATAGCCATGTCAATGGTTGTGGTAAGTGGTCATCATGATTATCATGTCATTCTTACAACAAAATAATACAATTTCTTAAATGAGTTACACTACCGGTAGACTATGAGTGATGCTCTTATCTAACAAATAAATCATAATTTGATGTAATGCGAGAAAAAAAACTTTGCCGTGTCATAACTACCATATCAGTGGAATGTTACTTTCAGATCTGGATTTAACTTTTATACTATCGAGTAAAAACGTACAAAGATTAAGTTTGTATTTAAGTACAATGGTCACTTGCTTAGCATGTTATCAAGGTTGACTTAAAACTATAGAATTTTTCTTGGCTACTTCGGCCTTAAGTTCTAAATCATCAATAAAATTTAAATATTTATGTAACAGATCAAGAGGAGCATTATGTTTATTTAAGATATTAACAACTTTATCCCAACCAATTGCGGATTTCATCTTGGTTCCTCCAAACCAACTCTTCGTAGTAAGCAGTTCTTCAATGGTTCTCCATTTTTGTAATCTTGCTTGAGCTCCGAGTGCACAGTACAGAAATTGTTTATCACAGATGTGGTGTCTTTTACGAATAGCGACTGGACTGGCCAACGAATTTTCACTTAAATGATAATGATATAAACAACAATAATATAAGGTAGTGATCAGTGGCATTTCAAATATTGATCTTCTTCTAGGAATGTTACGAAACATTTGATTCCTGCCACTAGCCTCCTCTCTGGCATCAGATTCTTCGATGGGTGATTGTCTTTCTAAAAGATCTATATGTTCAGTAACTAATGCTGCTTCTGATGCAAGCTGTTGGTCCATACTGAAGTGACTCCTTAAAACATTACGTAAAGCACTTGTTTTGGAGGCTCCTAATGTCGAGCTTGAGGCTACTTTATACTGTAACATGGCTGCCTCTTCCGTTCTGCCGGTCATTTCCAACATCATAGATAGCTCTTGGTAATCTAACTTAGTTCGTAAGTAATTTAAATAGTGATTTAAGGCTACAGGCCTTCTAGATACTTCAAAATTAAATATTGATGCCTTTACAGTTCTCTTGAGAAATAAAACGGTCGCTATTATACAGTTACCATCATGCACTTTTACTGATACGTCAATCAACTCTAATTTATCATCTAAAGATTTGTAGAATTCTAATGTACATGCCTCCCCTTTCAGCATTCTCTTAATGGTATTCTCCACTGGTAATTTGGACCAACGATCACGCTTTGCTCGTAAATTGATTCGCTGTAAAGTCTGTATTTCTGCTTGTAATTTATTAATGTCGGTCGACCCTAAAGATCGATTTGCCTCTAGCTGCACAACGTCTTCGATGCTTGGATCACTCACTCCTCTACTTAAATTATCACTAACTGAAAATGGCTTAAACGTTCCTCCACTGCTAAGTGAACGACTGTGTGTCAATAATGCTTTCACTGGATTTGTATTCTTGGTTACAGAAACTGTACTGGCCGCTAGTCTGGGTGATGTGTAAGAAGGGGTGCCAAGATTGTCAAGATTAACCTTGGGTTCTGAAGAAGCTGAAGAACCCGGAAATGTTTTTGACGACGGTACTGGTTCATCATTCCAATCGATCTCGTCAATGTCGTTTTCAAAGTCTTCATCTTTCAGGTCATTAAGGATGATTTTCTTTGCTCTGTCGAAACTGACATCGTCGTCGAATATATTTTTAGTTTTTCGATGAGAATTAGCAGATTCTTGATTTTCCCAAGGGTTTTGTTCGGAATCAGATTCACTTGAAAGAACACCTCGCCCAGATGCCGCCATCATTGATTACATCTGATCACGTGATATCTATTTATAGAATTAGTCATAAACGTGAGGAAACGTTCTTTTAGGGTTAGGGCCTATGACTTATTATTGAAATTGTCATTCAAATGATAAGTTCTTTCAATCATTGTGGATGAGGGGGGGGGGGCAATTTTAAGTTGGGTACTCTAATGATTACATCTGAATAGTTGCATAGAAGTATAAGGGAGACAACTCCGGTTTTCGTTCTATGGAGGCAGACCACCATTAATTTCCCCATTGACTTCAATGTTAATTCTGGACTCTTTGCCCACCTCCAACTTATCCCCAAATTTTCGTTGGGCGAAATGCTTTTCACTATAGACAGAGGAACAAATGGCCATGTCTTTGCACTAAAATTTTTATGAGGTTGACCACCAAAATTTTGAGATACACGAACTTGAAGAAGCATACTCAAAACATGTATCTAGTTGCCGTACATATCACCGTCGCCAACCTCATAACGCCGTTATCCTTCCGCCTCAAAATCATGAATATTTACCAAAACCTAGCAGAAAATATTAATTCAAACCCTCTTAGTCCATACTAGGCCAAAAAATCAACAAAAATGGGCATGCAAAAGGGGAGAAAAGAGACAGAGAGAGAACTGCTATAAATAGACGAACTAAAATTTAATGGTGGTCTGCTTCCCTATAACAAGTCGGGGAAATAGTTTATCACATTTTTTGGCTTAATCATTAGCCATTGCATGTTAAGGCTTGTTTGTGTTTTCAGTTTAATGTTGAGGGTCATAGTTTTGTAAAGCCAATAATAAGGTTTACATATCTGGACTTGAATTAATGTCTCTTACGACGCAGAACTGATTCTCAATCTGGAAAGAAACTTTGATTCAACCATCATTAGGTTATAAATCCATTAAAGATGCATTATGTGAGAGAGAGAGAGAAATGGTGTTTAACGTCCACTCGACACAAACCAGGTCATTTCGGGGCAATCATATGGTTTAATTTTATTTCAATAATTCGCTTGCGCGTAGGGGTCTTTAGCAGTGGAGGAAACCAGAGAAGGTTGAGAAGGCGCCCCTATCTCCATGCCACATACACTCACACCAGGGATCGAAACCACAGCCAGAGGTGACTGGCCAGCTATAGGTCGAAGCGCGGCACTCTAGACCATCCCAAACCCCAATGCATTATGTAAAAGCTAAATCTTAGTATTTATTTCAGCTTAAATGTTATATAAATTATTTGACATTTCTGCACATTACAAGCCTATAACTCTTATCTCTAGCCATCAGATGGCAGAAAATACTATCGCCATTATTTTAATGATAAATCTTACATTGCATCTTAAATGGGGCAAATTCTTGGTATGATCATTCTACTTAACTCCTTTCCCAATGGCAACTATCATGCAAGTTAACGGGGCATTTTTAACATCATTAAGCCATGACTATCCCACATCATTAAGCCATGACTATCCCGGTACTGGTATTATCACCAAAAAAACTTTAATCTCAGATGTCGTAGTTGAATGCAGATTTTAGGATTTAACCAAAATAACTTTCAATAAAAGTTGACTTGAACAAGACCGAGATAATGATAAACAACAGAAAAGGAGAGGGGGTTTTACATGGGCCAAGTCTGTTCCCCTACCCCATTCAGACATCCAGAATAAAGATATTGTTAATAAAAAAACAGAAAATTTAGTATTTCAGAAATTTATTACAGACAATGAAAATTACTTCAGCTCTTAATTTCTTTAAAAAGCAACCTATTAACAAAATAATGATATAAAGACAAATTACACAAAATAAACGCATTTATGATAAAACAAACTATATATATATATATATTGCTACATAACATGGCACAAAGCACACCACAGGGTTACACAGTGTGTTCCGAATAAACACAGGGAAATCAGTGACTCATTAACTCTTAGATTGTCTGGACCCAGCTTGGCTCTTGTATGAATCAGGAAAATACTGCTACTTTCGCTTTCACACACCTATTTATTACAATATTTCTACTATTAAAGTTTAAATTGTATTCTAAAATAAATGACAATTCTTTTAAGAATAACAGTTTTGTCCATGTCTCCCTTTAGTGCACACAAAGCACTAAGAAATTTGGAAACAATAATTATTTTAAGGAAATAAGAAATGAACTTTGAAGTTTCAGAATATAACCCCTGGCCATATGGCACACATTGGTGGATACCTATTTAATTCTGTCTTTCAATCCAAGAGCAGACAACTGACCGATTTCCCAAATTCAAGTTTATAGTAGAGGTGAGCACAAAATACAAAAAAAGAAATAAGAATAATGATGAAAATATTTAAAGAATGAAACGCATTGCTTTCTTTATTTATATAAGTGCTAATAAACTCTGAGCTGAGCAGATAGCTCAAATTGTGAATGTGCATGAAATGAACAAAATATTTTTATCTTTTCAATATAAATTTTTGGTTAATTAATAATAATACTTACAAAATTTACACATATTTAGTCCTTAGTAATCTTAATGTTACTTTGTATATATATCACACAAATACTCCCCACCCCACCCTTTTATAACATTCGGCAATACATGTATAGTTATCAGCCCAGCTCAGTGAAATTCTATTCTTTCCGCAATTCAGTAAGGCACCAGCGCAAATTCTTCAAAGAAGTCCTTTCTTGAATACTTATTTTAAATTTTCCTTTGTCTTAAATAATTTACACACATTCTTTAGAATAATAATCCTAAGTAAAAAACATGAAATTGGACAAAGAGCACATGAAAATATGCAAATAACTCTGAAGGGAGGGAGAAAAAAAATAATAATAAAAAATTAAAATGGCAAAAATGATGAACTGTACATAGAAAATTATATAATAATTATTATCATCTCTACAGGACAAGTATTTCTACAACATCAGTCACTATTTATAAAGTTCACGGCAGCCAATCTTAAAGGGAACATTAATAAAAAGAGGGATGACAGTATATTACAAGATTTCACGGTTTAATAAATAGAAACCGACAATACAACGCTAATTCTCACATCATGTTTATTCTATTCAACTGTTGAGGATCCTGTCTAAAATAACAAGATTTAGCTTGTACCCCAGTACGCTCCACCATAAGCCTTCGATCCACCTGTTTTAGACTGAGAACTTGTCTGAGACATTCTATTAGACACAGAAGAATCCTGAAAAATACAAATGATTTCATTTATCAGGTTTATGTAGGAGAGAGAGAGAGAGAGAGATGGGTTTTAAATGTCCAGTAGACACAAAATATGCCAATGGTATACACAGTGCATACAAGGATCGAACCCGGGACCATTGCCTTACTAACTTCATCTCCCAATTTCTGATTATAATAGAAATATTTATACTCAAATAAATTTGAGGGATATGCTTGAAAATATCTGCATATTACTCAGCTTTCCGGGATATAACATGGCATACATTTGTAGACTCAAAACCACACTTAACAGCCCCAGTACAACAAATAAACGAAAATTAACATGATTTTAATTTCCAAAGCATTAACATGAACTGGGTTTGAACGTCCTACTGTTCTGCCCCTAACTGGATAATGAAGACGAGCATATGCCATACAGTGTGCTATGAGGGTAATTTTGCCCAGGCAGTGGCATTTACTTTCCAATTATCTTTAACATGTACACCAATGTGTACATGGGACAATAGTTTAGAGAGAGAGAGAGAAATGGGGTTTAACGTCCACTCGACACAAACTAGGGGACAATAGTTTAACGGCCTATTCGGACAACTAGACAGCTGTCCTTGTCAGGCCCTTCTTCATCCTGCACTTAATTTCCAAGGTATGTGAAGATGATAGAACTGACCTGCTGCATGGCATGATGTAACATCTGATTGTGAGGAGTCATCATCTGTACGAATGGGGCTGCAGCAGCGTACGGATTAGTTGGGGTTCCCATTGGTCCAGTTTGATTGGCGGTTCCATGTGGCATAAATGGAGGTGGAGTTCCAGCATGGAATCCCTGCTTATCAAAAGCCTGAAATACATTTCAACCATTACAAAAAAAAAAATGTACTAACTGTTCAAAAGGAAAATTCTGTTTTATTAGAAAGTCGAATAAAGAGAGAAAGAGAAATGAGAATTTATTCACTCAACACAAACTAGGTCATGTTGGGACCCAGAGAAAATCTACAAGGCTGGATAGGAGACCCTATTCCTTGTCACGTACAGGGAGGAAATCGAAACCTCATTTTTTTTTAGCAATGGGAGGAAACCTGTGGACTTGGGAGAAAATACACGAGGTTGGGCGGGTGACCTTACTCCTCGTCACATACAGAGAGAGAGAAAGAGAGAGAAATGCGGTTTCACGTCCACTCGACACAAACTAGGTCATTTCGGGACTAACATATGGTTACATTTTATTTCAATAATTCGCTAGCGCGTAGGGGTCTTTAGCAGTGGGAGGAAACCGGAGTGCCCGGAGGAAACCCACGAGGTTGAGAAGGCGCCCCTATCTCCATGCCACATACGCTCACACCAGGGATCGAAACCACAGCCACTACCCAGAGGTGATCGGCCAGCTTGAGGTCGAAGCGTGGCACTCTAGACCACTAGGCCATCCCTATCCCTGTCGTCACATACAAGTGTGGAATCACAACCATGCCACTTGATACATTGACAGACTTTATGATCTAAAGCACATGTATTAGTCCAACTGGACATCTCACAACATGAATAAAACACCCAACTTGGTAAATATTTATGATGTAATTATAACTTACCTGTGAATGAGATTTAGTATAACTTGAACCTGCCAAATCAGCAGCTGTTCCTAAAACAGATAATTCATAACAAAATTACACAGGAATTAGTTGGGAAGAGAACATTAAATGTACAACTAACAACGTTCGATAGTAGAGAAAACTATTCCACATGATCATGTCTGTGTCGGTTAGTTTCAGGTGGCCTAAACCATTGAAGTGAGGGAATAACTTTCATAAGATCCATTGGGGATTACTTATTTACATGTACTGTTATAACCTATACAACATGAATATGGAGCTAAAAAAATCCACAGGAACGCAAACTAATCCTTACAACAGTTGGTTTTATAGATGGCAGTACCAGTAGTTACATGTTGTTGCAAGTGACATGCAACAAGGAACGACACAAGTTACAACAAGAACATTTTTATCATTGTGTATCTGTGCTTTCTTACAAAAATGGGGAAGCATCAGGTAGAAGAAGCATGCTTTGAACAAGGTTATCAAAATTAGGTCCATTTGATAAACTGTTTGATTATTTTTTTTTTACGTGTACGTACTTGTTCCTGCAGATACTTTAGTTTGCGCCTGTGTCACTCCATAAGCAGTTTTAGCATAATCTTGTACTTGACTTAAATCATCATAACCTAAATACAACAATTCATTATAATATCGTTAATATTCAACCGATAGGCCTACTTTCTATTGCATAATATAGCCTAGTTGGGGCAGACATGCCATAAAACTCAATTTCATTTATATCTCCACTTAAATAACACGATAAAAGATAGGTTGCCAGACAACAGAACATACGCCCACAGCAGCTAAATCGTCCCGAGCGGTAAGGAAGGGTTGTCTTATATTTAATCTTTTGAAGGTAATTGGGGGCAATTACAGGGCAATTTCATACAGATCAGATAATTCGAGGATTCACACAAGTTGCTATAAACTGAAACAAGTATTTGAACGTTAACAAATGAAATGAAATGGGGTTTAACGTCCTACTCTTCTGCACCTGACCCGGGCTAATGGAAGACGGGCATACGCCATACAGTGTGCTATGAGGGAAATTTTGCCCGGGCAGCTGCGCTACGGCCTACTCTTATATCGAATTCCAACTGCCAAGGGATCTTTTACGTGCACTCCAATGTGTACACGGGACCTGTTTTTTGTCCCATCCGAATGACTAGGCAGCTGTCCTTGTCAGGCCCTCCTTCTGTATCACTGACAAGGGGAAACCACGCCGGAAAATCGAGATAACTTTCTTGGCCCATGCAGGGATCGAACACCCAACCTCCAGGCTAACGAGCCAGCACCTTGCCCACTTAGCCACCGTGATTCCCCATTGAACGTTAACAAGGTTCAACTTTGTTATTGTACAATATTTACAGAAGAGAGAAAAATGGGGTTTAACTTCCACTTGATACAAACTAGGTCATTTTGGGACTCACATACGATTCAATTTCATTTCAATAATTTGCTTACACATACATGCAGGGGTCTTTAGCAGTGGGAGGAAACCAGAGGACCCAATAGAAATCCCACAAGGTTTGACAGGCGACCCTACTCCTGTTGATCAGTTGATTCAATGACCGACCTTGATGATAATTTCTAAAGATGGCACATGATGACTTCAAAGAGTTGATTATGTGATATGATAGTGTAATCTGCATTACAGCTGTTAAAAGTTTTAAGTACTTGAGACATTGCTTAATATGTTGATACAAAATATCTTCTTGCATATTTAACTTCACGTCTCGTTCTCGATCTTTGAACTATATATAAATTTACATGAAGATAGCCAAATTACTGCTTTTGACAGATCAAGACTCAGGCATGCATTAATTGTTATTTCTGAACTCATTTGATCCTTGTGAATAAGTATTTAAGTACTAATTACCTTTCGTTCCGTATCCATGAGAAGCATATGTTTTCTGGAACTGTGTTGTAGCTGTCGTACTAGCATGAGGTGTGTTCGTCACAGTTGGCATCTACAAATGAACAAATACAGAAACTGTTATTTTCTAAATAAACCAACTAAAAACAACGGATAATCACTTCCAGCTGACCTCCCCTTGTCATTGGTGCAGGACAGAGGGCTTGACAAGGACAGCTTTCTTGTCATTCGGTTGGTACGAAAAACCGAGTTTCACTTACACATTGAGGTGCATGTTCAAGATCCCTTGGCAGTTGCAATTCGATATTAGAGTAGACCTTAGCGCTGTTGTCCGCTCAAATTTCCCTCACGGCACACGTATGGCTTATGCCAGTCTTCATTAGCCCAGTCCAAGGAACAATAGGATGTTAATCCATCATTTTATTTCCTTCACAGAGATTAAGTAGCATGATACGTTTGTATTATTTATCAAAAGTTGAACTTACTGGATACATTGTTGGTATTTGAAAGCCAGCGGTACCAGGTAAAACCTGTGGGTAATAGTAACCATAGTTAAAATGAATGAAAGGTTGATGTGCTGACTGACTTGTTGGCTGTTGTGTCGAGGGATTAGGTGATTGGGCATCAACCCTGTTTAACTTAGTACTATCAGCTGAAAATAGAAAACAAAATGGAATAAAACATTGTTCTAAAAACATCTACATCATTAACCCACTGGCCACCAAAACCCCGCTAACTAGAGCACATGACAACATGAAATACAGTATTTTAATTCATCATCTCATTAAGATCGAATATTATCAAACTCGTAATAATTAATTGAAAGTTACCCTACAAGAGTATCTAGTTTGACATATTATTAAAATATGGAAACAACCTACCTGAATAAGAAACATTTCCCAGTGTAGCTTGATCTCTTCCAGACATAGATGAAGGAACTTGATACGTGGCTGCCATATCATAGTAGTTGTTAGCCTGAAATTAAATCACATTCAATTACGTCTCGGATCATCTTTTGAGGGATTTAAATTGGGTATAACTTCCAATCGACAGAAACTAGGTCATTTTGGGACTAAGATATGGTCCAATTCATTCCAATAATTCGCTTGCACTAATGGGACTTTAACAGTGGGAAGAAACCGAGGACCCCCTGAGAAAACCCATGAGACTGGAAAGGCGACCATTCTACTCTTCATGTTTAACCAGGCAATCAAAACCATGTTAGTTGACTCAGTGACAGACCTTATGATACAGCAGGCACATGCTAATAATTGATCCATCTACCCCCCACTCTAATCCCTTGCAAGTTGCAAGAAATATCAGTCACCTAGGTTTGAACAAGGAGAATGAGATTAAAATGCATATTAAAAAGAGATTTCAACTGAAACATTGACAAAGTTAATTCAATACAGCCAGAAATAAACACATTTTTAACTGAAGAATTAAACAAGACATCATGTGGGTATTGTAAGTGATTCACCACAAACGACCGCGAGTGAGATAGAAAGTGATGGACCGCATATGAATTACACTGCTACATGTATACCTAACATTAGCGATTGACTGGCATAGTATTGGTATAGCTATAACGAAGTGGCATAACTACGAAATCAAAAGTGCTAGTCCAAACTACCTCTTACACCTTTTGGGACGGCCGTAGTGTAGCCGTCAACCGTGAACAGACAAACGACAGTCACAAATATCACTATAGATTATGATCAATCATAATCACATTTCCGTACAATTTCCAGCTGTAATAATAATAAACTTACTAGAGGAACTCTCTGTTGCAACAACTGCATCTGGTCTTCATATCCATATAGAGGCTGTTGTAAACTATAGAACGATGGAACACCGCCAGCTTGACCCATAATATACTGAGGTGTTCCTACCAACGGGACACCTGGTGGCAGATTTGGTGGAGCTTTAGCTGAAATGGACAAAAACCATATCTTTAGAAAAGCAGACGTATAGTGACTTCTGTGGTATAATATCCAGCACTATTCTAAGCCGGTTTCAAATACAAGCTAATTTTTAGTCCGAGACCGGACGTAATCCGAAAATAGGTCAAAAGAAGTCTGTATCACCCAGTTCCTTTATAAACCTATCATTACTCTATATGTGCATAGGAACTGGGTGATCGAGTCTCGCTCATTAGCGGCCTCGCTTCTCAAGTTCTATCACGTGATAAAGCCTACGAAGCGAGGCCGCTTTTAGCGAGACTCGATCGTCCAGTTCCTACGCTCATATAGAGTAATGATAGGTTTATAAAGGAACTGGGTGATACAGACTTCTTTTGACCTATTTTCGGATTACGTCCGGTCTCGGGAAGTTGATTGTCGATAAATGATAGCGGTTCAAGTTTGATTTTTTATCAATAACAGTGGTAAATGACCAATTTAATTACATCGGAAGGTGAATAATAATCAAATAAAGTCTCGTTAGCAATAAAAATGACATGAAGTGTTAGAACTAGTGAGTATTGTGAGATGATATCAGACGATTCATGCTAAATCAGTCAAAACAAAGATGGCAACTGAAATACCTTCTTGTATTAAGCAGTGGTAAGAAGTTTTATTTTAATTTATTTTAATCCCTTCAAGTGCCTGTGCCATCAGGCTAGCAAGCCAGTGCCTTCCTGGCTCCCCTCAAATAAACCACGGAAGAAAACTTACATGTTGTGATACTGTTGAGACTACTGTTAGAAGACATTGACGATATCCTTGAACTCGTAGTCGTTATCATGGCAGCAGTAACCGACGTTGTACTAACAGTATTTACAGATGCACCTGATAATGAAGGCGTACTGGTCGTGGCTGTTAGACCTGGGGTGGTCGAAGAAGAATGTTCATACTGAAACAATAAAAATATATACTCATAATAAAACAAGAAATCATTCAGTACCGAGGGTGTAGAAGGCTATCAACCACTCAATACATTTTACGACATACATGTAGGGCTTTCCTTCTTTTGTCTGAGCAGTATTGACACTAAAAATGTGAGGCAACAGGCAAAAATCTAGCTATTAAAAAATCATCAAAAAAGAAAAGTGGGAATTTTCAGAAAATTAATATTTGAAAACTTGAGATAATGGAAATAACTACTGATGTAGATAAGAGTACAGATTCTACGCAATTAATACATGCCAACTTTTACACTACATACATCTGCTTAAGCCTTGTTGCATTCACTGGGTATACATGTACATGTACAGTATGTATCCCACATGTACATGTACTTGTGCAGATGTCACAACATAATTTTTTTTCAAAGTCCATTTCTAAGTAATATACCGGTACAGAAGTTCTCAACACAAGGTACATAAACGTTCACTTGACACAAAATTGGTCATTTCGGGACTAACACATGGTTCAATTTTATTTCAATAATTCGCTTGCGCGTAGGGGTCTTTAGCAGCGGGAGGAAACCAGAGAAAACCCACAAGGCTGGGTAAATTGTAACATCGTATATATATTGTATGTATTTGGTTAATAAATTGAAATGAAAAATTTGTGGAAAAAAATGGAACCCAGAGTGAGCACTGCACATACATGTCACATCAACCTTTCAAATCATTTGTTCATTTTCATTATTTATACAAGATGGCTGTCATGTGATGCTTTAGCAGAAATGCATGCATGTGATATTGTATTTAAGTTGCATAATATATTGACACAACATTTGGACTAATGCCCTCAATCATCAATATATCAATTTATGTCATCATTTTGACCGTTAAACCACACATACTTACATGACAAATCTGTGCACACCACCCTACCAATACTTACATGACAAACCTGTGCACACCATCCTACCAATACTTACATAACAAACCTGTGCACACCCGCCCTACAAATACTTACATGACAAACCGGTGCACACCCACCCTACCAAACCCAGGGATTATTTCTCATTTATCAATATCCCTGGGATACCCATATCACAATCCCCTAGATTATAATTATTCCCACACACGAACTTTTGGATTTCACAGAACCTCGGATAGAACCCATATCACAATCCCGTTAAATTAAGGTAAACCTGGATCACAAACCCTTAGATTTAAACTGAACACTCATCACAAACTCCTAATAACTAGATAAATCCAACATCACGATAAACACATCCTATTAATTTACCTGAGATGGAGTATGACTGTCCATTGCAGTGTCCTTCAATGACATTTTAGTCAAACTGTCCCCAAGTTTGGACGACGTTAAAGGAGAAGTTTGTAACGCTGACGAACTGCTGTATGACTGAGCACTATAACTGGTCTGGCTTGGAGTGGGCTGGGCATTATAACCACCTTGAGTCTGTTGGGGCTGGGCACTATAACTCCCCTGTGCACCACCCACCTGTGTTGTTGGAGCACTATAACCACTCTGATTGGGCGCGGGAGACGTTGACAGAACAGGTGACTGAGTCTGATACTGGTTCGAGTTTGTTGGATTTGAACTGGACGATTGAGTATCTCTCATATGGTACGAATTTGATTGTCCAGTATAAGCGTTATTGCCTTGAGAGGAATTTTGATACAAAGAACTAGAATTCGACTGATTTGACGTGGAAGAATAGCCCGACTGATTTTGGAATGAGGATCCGGATTGATAATTTGTATAACTCGTTTGTCCTGAAGGGAATTGACTCTGTCCATTTTGGTACTGATTTTGTCCTGATGAATATTGGTTTTGCGATGACTGATAAGCCGATTGTCCAGACTGAAACTGATTCTGTGCCGACGATTGATACTGATTCGAACTTGAGGGGTACTGATTTTGACTAGTTTCGTAAGGACCCTGGTACGCCACACTCTGAGCACTGGTTGTATGTGTGTATGCCTGAGATCCTGGCAAGGCTGATGTTTTGTGTCCCTGATATCCACTTGACTGGTAATTTGCCGAACCCTGTGCAAACGATGATAGGTTGCTTGTATCTGGATTAGAGGATGAGAGAGAACCTGAAAAGGAAAGACATAACAATTATTACAGTAGGAAATGGTTTAATAATTTTTGGGACATTCAGATTAATTTTCTAACATTTTTTGTCAATCAAGATGGGTTTTCAATTTTTTTTTTTTTTTTTGAGCATTCAGATTACTTTTGTGCATTTTGAATCATTTTAAAAGTTTTTTTTAAGGCATTCACATTATTTTGTGTCATTTTGAAGTCCATTAAATTACCATGGTATTTAATCTTTTATTTAGATCCTTCAGAATTTTTTCAGGCACCAATCAAACTTTTACTTACCCTGACCTATGGAGTTGGCCGTTGGTGGTCCCTGTCTCTGTGAAACTAGTGGACTGGATTTCCGATCATTTGTCGAATACGGTATGGGATCCGGAGGCGTTATCTGCAATTCATATATCAACAAATCTTATAACATATTTTAATATCTGCGAACACATGAATTGTAACCCAACACAATACGTGAATAATTAATCGTATATTCTTATGTTGCCAGTCTGCTAAATAAGTATGCAAAATGATGCCTAGCTTTAACCAATCCTGAACGTTTTTGAGATTGCCATGAGCTTTTATGAAGGACTGCTCTGTGGAATTTCCATGACATATTCTAGAGAGATTATTTTACCTTGTTTTGATTTAGAACAGACTGTGTGTCATTTTTGGGAGGTGACGAATAGGCTGTGTTTTGGTACATATTAGATGTTCTTGAGGACTGATCCAGTCCTGTCATAACGGCCGAGTTGCTGCCTGCCGGGGGAGATGCCATTATTGATGAGGTCATAGACTCTGGCGGATTAGAGGCGGAGTTCATTTGAGGAAGATGATTGGTTAGTGAGGACGATTGACTGAAATATGAGAAAAGTAAATTATTAATCTAATTAATAATCAAAATATAACAATCCAATTAATATTTCCTTGAACAAGTAATTCTTGTTAGAGTGAAACCATCTAGGCCAAATAACAAAATGAAATGAGAGAGAGATGGGGTTTAACGTCCACTCGACACAAACTAGGTCATTTTGGGACTAACATATGGTTTAATTTTATGTCAATAATTCGCTTGCGCATAGGGGTCTTTAGCAGTGGGAAGAAACCGGGGGACTCTGAGGAAACCCACGAGGTTGGACCACCAGCGACCCTACTCCTTGTCACATACACCAGGTATTCGAAACCATGCCAGTTGACTCAATAAAGGCTTTATAATACAGCACGCACGTGCTAACCATTCAGTCATCCATTCCACACACACACACACATCTAGGCCTAATAACAAAATAATATGAGGTTTTATGGCAGACCAAATAACAAATACACATAATATAGCAACTTAATTTGATCATCCCTTGTAGAACAATGTCTCGAGTTGCAGTTAACCAACACCAATAATCTAAATTTGCACCAGTAATTCTGGAAAGAATGGATTAATCTAAGCACTTGCCTGTTAGTAACTGTTGTTGGCAGTCGACTGTTAACAGTGTTTTCTGCTGAACCAAATGACAACGCAGCTGGTTCGTTACCAAAATCGACCCCAAACTGAACATCTAGCATCGGCATTCTATGGCCTGGCATTTCAACAGCGGATGCAGGAATCTAAAACAATAAGTTATTTATATCCATTTTATTCTCTGCATCAATTTTAACTCAAGACTTGACTGTCGGGACTTAAAGCCAGTAGATGATTCCTGCCTGATATATAGACTTACACTAGTAATCACTCATGCAAAATCATTCATGCTCATTTATGATTAATCAAGAAAGGAATAATCAAGACTTAGTTTTATTATCGTACTGACTTTAGTAATGATGATTGTGGCTAGGCGCAAAATTCTTGGTTCAGAGTGGATATTTTTGACTGAAATTTTCCACCAATTCCCTTTACATTATTTAGTTTTTAACTCTTACAGTAAGAACTGCCAGCTCTTTATCTAATCTCCCATAATGTATGTTTAACAATCTAATTAAATTCATTAAGTGGGTGTGACTGACAACACCTCCCACAATGTATTTATAACAAATTAATTAAAGTGGTAAAGTGGGTGTGGTTGACAATACCTTTGAGGGTGGTGGTAATTTACTTCTAGGTATTTTAGGTCTTTGTTGTAGTGAAGTTTGACCCGGTAAAGACTGTGATGGAGAAGGCAAACTGTTTGACTGAACACTTTGTGAGATAGAACCAACTGGACCAAGAGACTGTGACTGATTAGATTGGAGATTCGAAATAGTTTGAGGACGAGGGGCACCGATCTGAAAACAAAAATAAACAAAAATGAAATGAAATGGGCTTTAGTGTCATACTGTTCTGCTCCAACTTGGCTAATGCCATACAGTGTGCTATGAGCAAAATTTTGCCTGGACAGTGGCACTACGGCCAACCCTTATATCCAATTCCAAATTTCAAAGTATAATTTATGTGCATGCCAATGTGTACATGGGACCTTGATTTTTTTGTCCTTTCCAAATGACTAGACAACTGTCCTTGCCATGTCTTCTGTCCTGCACCACTGATCCTTAAGGGGGAAGCCCTGTTGGGGAAGCCCTGTTGGAAAATCCAGAGGAAATATCTTGACCATCAAGTACAATAATTGTCTATAGCAAATAATATACTTCTCATTGTAAGGAAACAGTTTTATTTGCTTGATATCATCAACTTAAGGAAAGAATTATTCCATACTCATGTGCCTGGGTATAACGAAACGAAATAGGGTTTAACATACTGTCATGCACCAACAGGTCTCCTGAAGATGACCATGTGCTAAGCAGTATATCATAAAAGAATTTTGCCTAGACGCTTGTGCTATTCGGACTCTTTATTTATCACATTCCTACAAACTAGATGCATTGTGTGCTGATAGACTGTATCAGCCAACATCGGGAAAGAACTGAGCCCACTGAGCCATTACAGATCCAATAGATAACTGGAGTAGCCATTACAGATCTTCAGATCAACTGAATGTTTTTAACTCACCCCAATACAATTTTTAATGGATTCTGTGGCCTGTTGGTTATATTGTGAGAGATTGTAGGCTTGCTTGTTCTGTTGTGGCATCTCGTTCGGTTTCTGTAGTAACATACCAATATCCAATCTACAAGAACAAATGTTATGTATTTATTTTATCAACGCGCTACATGATAAGTTTAAGGTATCTTGCTTTACTGTTATTGAAATGTACACAGTTTATATCTACATGCCTAGTTGCGCATGTGTATTGTATAGTTCAAAGCGTGTTCTAATACTGATTAAATTGTGTAGAATTTTAGTGTTTTACATAAGATTGAGCTAGAAAATCACATCATTTCAGAATTAACTGACCAATCTAACACACCAATTAAACCTTTAATGATAAATACCTTTGTCCTAGCGAGTTTGAATCATTTCTAGGAGTAGTAATGGGCTCGGGGTCTGTACTTGTTACTGAGGATGCTGTAAATACTTGTGTTTCTTTTAACTACAATAGAAAGTTTATTTGGTTTTAATCACATTACACAAGCGATCAAACAGGAGGTTGCTATTGAAGATATGGTGGCCCACTTGAGAGTGTCAGAAAAGGAAGACTCGAAACAAGGACTAGTTTGGGAATTAAACTTTTGAATACAAAAGAATATTTTTGAAAAAAAAATACAGTTTCATCCCATTCCAGCTAAGGATATATAGTTTTGTCCCATGCCAGCAGAGGATATAGTTTAGTTCCATACCAACAGGAGATAAATACAATAATATAATCTGTCCAATAGTCAGCCCAATGCCAATTCATTTTTAAGTAGCAATGATTTATACTTAAAAGAACCTCATACGTTACAGATAAACCATAGACTTCATTTCGAATTTAATCATTTACAGGTCCTGCTAATCCACTGAACTCCTGTATTTTATTGACCTTCAACTAATAACAAACTTACATTTCCTGTCCATGTATCATCACTCCAATCTTCTGCTCCCCAAGTCTGTCCCCAACCTATTTCAAACAAAAAATTCAAATATTTAAAACTAGGAAGTCTACTGAAAATTAAATTCTAGCTAATACAACACTTTGTACGTGTCTTTATTACACCTATTTGGTCAATCAGATGATTTTTGGCCATTTCCACTAACCAGTAATTTCAACCTGATCAACTGCAGGATATAAATACACGCCATGCCCCCTCCCTCCCCAAAATGAGATGAATGGTGAAGGTCTCTAACAATATGAACAACTAGATGCGGTTTTTTGTCACGCTGTCCTTCATACACAGGGAAAAAGAGTTAACAGTTCTCACTATATTAGTTATAAAAAAGCTAATGAAAAGTGAATATGTTTAAAATTTTAATCAAGTTGCTACATTCTGAGCCTTGATATCAGTGAATCAATTACAGTCTAGCCTCCATCATCATTGCTACTGTTATTATGGCAAACCGAATTTAAAACTACTTAATATCACAGACCTCTGATGCAATTGAGAGTTGATTATTGCCTGGATCAGTTAATTAATGTCTAATTAATAATGTAGAAAACATTTCAGGCCTAAAGAAAGACCTGCAATATGCAGATTTTGCTCTTGCATAATGTATATTTAATAATTTATACAACATTTCAGGCCTAAAGAAAGACTTGTAATTGGTATAACTAGCTCTTGCATAATGTATATTTAATATTTTATATAACATTTCAGGCCTAAAGAAAGCCCATCAATTGGTATATTTAACTCTTGCATAATGTATGTTTAATACTTTTACCAGCAGGTTCTTTCTGTGATATTTCAGCTGTTTCGTTTGTCCATGTATCAATCTGTGGACCTTTTTCAAACTTGGCTGGTTTTTCACTGTTAAATTCTCCTCCAAAATCAGCACCAAAATCTCCTCCAGCTCGTCCACCTCTGTAAACAAATGAAATGAGGGGTTTCAAGATCCTTTTTTCTGAACCGAATGGGCAAATGAAGACAGGCATATGCCATACGGTGGGCTATAAGGAAAATTGTGTACGGACAGTTGCAATCTGGGCTACTCTTACAATGTATATTTAATTCCAACTGTCAAGGTTAACTTTACGCACATGCCTGGAAAATCTCAAGGTCCTTTATTTCTTGACCAATACTAAGCTCCCTGCTTGAAAGTCAAGATTGAAGTTGCCCATTCCTTTATGCTCAATTGATATTACTCGGAAAATGAAGTTAATTTAAACAAAGCATTATTACTTACCTTCCTCTGCCTCTTCTGCCAAATCCTCCTACAAAAAAATGAAATAAAGTTTAACATCCTACTGTTCCCCTCCGACTCGGTTAACGAAGACGGACAAACGCCATAAGGTGTGCTATGTTGATAATTTTGCTTGGGCAGTGGCTCTATGGCCTACCATTATATCAAATTCCAACTGCAAAGAGATTTTTACAAGCATGCCAATGTGCACACTGGACCTCACTTTTCTGTCCTCTATGAACAACTAGACAGCTGTCCTTGTCAGGCCCTCCACCACGCTGGAAAATCCTGATGAACTTCTATACTCGCGAGTCAGCGTCTTAACCACTGTGACTCACTCTCAGACAAAAAATAAATATGGAGATGGAATGTGATAAATGACATATACCGTCCATGTTGTAAACACACATGCAATAAAGTAAACCCCGAGGCTTGTTTCACAAAATTTTAACTAAGATAAAATCCAAATTTTAGTCATGTCATTGGATTATATTAGATTGATTTTACTAACCTTTGGATTTTATCTTAAATTAAAATTTTGAGAACAGGGCCAAGAATGGCATCCTGGTCTAGAATTTAGATTCATGTTTTGCTTACAGTGTTTAATATCATTTGTATACAGAATAATTCATAAATCTTACTCACCCCTCCCCCTTCCTCGGCCACGATCACCACTTCTTTCTCGGTTATCAAACCCATTTTCTCTATTCTCATCTCCATTTTCATTTCTGTCACCTCCATAGAAATTTCTATCGCGACCTCGTCCCCTGGCAAATCTTGGTGGTGGAGCACCATTCCTTCTTCCACGTCTAGACGGACCATCATAACGATCTGACGAATCATTTTCTCTATCTCTACTTCTGTCTCGTTTCATTTCTGATTTGTCCGATGTCATATTTTGTGTGTTTTCATTCTTTGATGGGGCTGGTGGCGGCCCTGGATTTTTAGGCTTTTTCTTCTTACCCTGGCTCTTCCATTCACCCTACACAGTAAAAATACTAGTTAGCTTAGTTGATTTACTCTGGTAATTTGTTTTCATATCAGACTTAAATTCTAATTTTAGTGGTTTGATAAATCCATTAAAGAGTTACATGTACTTCTTTAATCGATTACATAAATTGGAAACAAACTACGCAATTTAAAGAGAGATGGGGTTTAACGTCCACTTGACACAAACCATGTCATTTTGAGACAACATGTGTTTCAATTTCGATTTCAATAATTAGGGGTCTTTAGCAATGGGATTTGCTGCATCAAAAACAGTTATTTGCTAATTTTATTTCCACATATATATATATACTCTGATTTTGAGGTAACATGCAAACTAAACTGCATGTATACACATGTACGTACATACGATTTCTTTTACTAAAATAACAACGCAAGCTTATTCAATAATATTATGGATGAGCTATACCTCAAGGTTGTCTAACATGCCCCCCCCCCCCAGTTATTATACGAATCATTGTCAACCAGCTTGTTTTGATGTGGAATACTATAATTCACAATGAACTAATTTGAGGTCAATAACTATAATATTAATCTTTTAAAGATAATAATTCATGACAAGTCTGGGTTAAAAATAACAATAACATCCTCATCAGCAGACAGGTTATGATAATACACAAGTACAGTATTCTATAAAATGTCTAGATCACTGACACTTTGATAGGACCACCACATGATAAACACTGCACACGGTTAATTTAAATTCAGACTTGTGCAAAGCCCTGGCCCCAGGTTCACAAAGCACTCTCTGACTTAAGATTTTACTCAACTTTCGATCCCTGTTTATGAGAAAAATCTTTGATCCAGAAACATAGAACTTTGCACATAGTTTCTCATTGATGTATTTGATACATCAAACCAAAAGTTTTTATAAAGGGCTATACTTTAGTTAAAATAAGACAAACAATTTTGAGTATTTTCTTAACTAAAGTCTGAGAATGCTTTTGAGGAATAGTTAATTTCCTTGCAATCTACAATTCTATGTGAACATTGAATCTCTAAAACCAGCTATCTTATCTGTTACTTCCTATTAATTTATGACAAATTCATTTCCAACCAAGAAATATCTCTTGAACTAAATGACAAGTCACATTTCAAATTTTCTAAAAATAGATATCAATTTCCAAGCACTTGTGGTTTACAATATTTTGTATCAATGTTATGAAATACATCCTCAATATTGACCTACATAAAAACAGAGGAGGAAGCTAACATAATTTAAAAGTCTAATAACATTCCTGTGTTCATAACATCCTGAATCCTACATCTACATACATCTACATACACTAGATCAGCTCTTGTATAGAGAGAGAGAGAGAAATGGGGTTTAACGTCCACTCGACACAACTAGGTCATTTCGGGACTAACATATGGTTTAATTTTATTTCAATAATTCGCTTGCGCGTAGGGGTCTTTAGCAGTGGGAGGAAACCGGAGTGCCCGGAGGAAACCCACGAGGTTGAGAAGGCGCCCCTATCTCCATGCCACATACGCTCACACCAGGGCTCGAAACCACAGCCGCAAGCCAGAGGTGACCGGCCAGCTAGAGGTCGAAGCGCGGCACTCTAGACCACTAGGCCATCCCAACCCCCCCAGCTCTTGTATAGTGCTTGGTATTACGAGACGATTCGTTTCAAGATTCATAACCTGCTGTCACTATTTGCCAAGAAAACAGGATAAATGAATAATTGATATTTTTGTCCAACTGATGTCGAAGAAATAAACCTGTTTTATATCATGATAACGATGAGGATCTTAATGAGGACCAAAACAATTTAAGGGTGTTTGTGTACTGTACCCATTGACATTGTGCGACAGGTTATTTACTGAATTGAAACAAAATTATAAAAAAAAGAATCGTGATAGATCTATTTTTCATTTCATTTTTTATTCTTTCGATGGCCTACACTACATGATCTGAAAAATTGTACTCGGATGTTGTGTCAGGGGTCGTATGAGTGGCTTTTGACCCTATGACATTCATACATTGATTAATCAATCAGCGTTGATGTTTCTAGTGGTTTAACCATAGGTCTGTGCATGGCACACCAAGAAGTCGCTGTAGCAAACTGTTTCATTAGCTTATCCGTCATTTCAACAAAAAAGCAGGTAATGACAATTCTTCCGGATTCTAGTTTAGTAAAGACACGTAAAACAAAAATTTGACTACATAAAACAAAACAAAATAGGATCTATATTTTAATCAGATTGTATTATTATGATAAGACTTGACAGGATCATCACGATAACGTTGTGGTTAAAACGATTTCAATATTAGCACGAATCGTGATGGTTGGAACCTAGCATAAAGAACGACCTGCAATTGCAATAGACAGATTTAGCCCGTTTAAAGTTGCAATAGCATTTTTTTAAGTTATATTTTTAAAATGTATTAAAATAAAGCCCTAAAATAAATTGAACCTATAAACAGTCCTACCTTGTTTAAGAATAATCCTATTAATCCTATAATTCACTATTGCCAGTTGAGAAATTGGCAAAAATATCATTTTCAACTTCAAATTCAAACGTTTGAAGTTGGCCGTCCATGGAGAGGAATGGGAAAACAAGGGAGGTAATTGAGTAACTATTTCCTCAATCAACCTGTGTCACCCATTTTAATGCCCCAAAAATTTTGCCCATGATCGTATAATAGTGAGTTGACAACCTTTTGAGCAAAAGACATAGAAATAATTATGTTTTGACTTTCTTAGAAAATATGAAATTGTAACTTTAAATAATCCATAACATTTATTCTTACCTGATCAATATCAATATTACTTTCCAATAACATTAAAGCTGCTCTCTCTACATCATCTTCACAATCCAATAAAGCCAATGCTACTTGATCCTCATTTTTACCAGTCATTTCCATTAACTACAAAATCAAAAGACAACAAATGATAGCACATTTACCTATCTATAAAATAGATGGAATTTAACGTCCACTCAACCCACAACAGGTCATTTCGAAACTAACATATGGATGTACTTTATTTCAATAATTCATTTGCGCTGAGGGGACTTTAGCAATAGGAGGAAACCCACGAGGTTGGATAGGCGACCCTACTCCTTGTCACGTACAACCAGGGATTCGAAACCACGCCAGTTGACTCAATGACAGGCTTTAGGATAGAAAGCGCATGTGTTAACCATTTGGCCATTCACCACCCCCACCAACAAATGATAGCACATTTATCTTCAACCTTTTTGGAAAGAAAACTGGTATTTGTAAAGACAAACGCAACCACGAGTGAGACTGCAGTAAGAGACGATATATCACCAATATATTACAATTTGACCATCCATGATTTCAAAAATTGCTAATACAAATTGTTCCAAAAAATTTGATCTTCCGGCAGTCTCAATGCTTTTCAGAAAGCAATTAATCAGCCTAATGCTATGCGACCACGCACAGAATAAAAAGTCATTCACAACATAAAATTTCAAAAAGGTGTAAAAATATTTGTCATTTTCTCTTTCATGAATCATGTGTCACAGATAGGAATTATCCAGAGCCACACCCCAGCAAGATGGCTACCTCACCTGTGCAATCTTTTTAACTTCATCATCATTGTTGATGTTTGTTATCTGAGCAATATTTATCTGTTCTTGTGTCGGCTACAAAACAAATCAAAAAATATAATTAATTTGGGAAGGAATAGAAATGGAAAACTATGTCGAAGATTATTCAGTAATTTTTGACAAGTCTTCAGGTCTAACTGAAAGCATACTATATTGCAGCTGGACTTTCTCGACCATTGCAGGGATCGAACACCCGGTGACAATATGAAAACAGAAGATATGGGTTCCAATTTTACCTGATATTTGTCTTTTGGTATGAGTCCTGTTCCTCCCCCTTCATTGTGTCTATTTGTCTGTTGTGTTTGTCGGCTGGACACTTTGTCCCTACTAATTCTACTAGTAGCACGCGAGGTGCTTACTGCTGCACTCATGCTATACAGTATGTACAAGATATGTACAAAAAGATTCTGAAAAAATAAAAATGGAACATAAGTATAAAAAAATATAACATTTCAGATAAAAAAATTGGAAATGGCAGGATTGGTTTTCATTTTGACCTTCGAATTCAATTTGTAGATGGTATTTTTCTTTTTAATTTGCTGCTTTTAAATCATGGTACTCTACCGGGGAATTTCTCTACTGCTCATTCTAGAGCGAATCTTTCTCTTCTACTCGACTGTAATTCAAATACAGGCTAACAATCTACTAAAACTAAACAAATTATTCAGACATTAACCCCCTTTCATTTTATCCTCCTAGGTCACATGAGTAGTAGGTAGGTGCAAGTTTCAGAACTAAATTATGTAGCTTATAATAAGGTAAACATCCATAGAAAGTACACAAGCAAATATTCGTGGGCTTTGTCGATCTTATTCTGTTAATAGTGTTTATCATTAATGACTAAACTTTGACAGTTTTTTTCTTGTGTAACTATGAATGAAAACATGGCAATGGCTTCAGGAGCAGGCCTTATGAAAGTCTATAGCTTACTCCTGAAGCCATTGCCATGGTTTCATTCATAGTTGCATAAGAAAATAATTGTCAAAGTCAGGTCATTAATAATAAACACTACACACAGACACAAAAAAAAATCAAAAGCCATTAATTTTACACTCTCGTTTGATATGACAAGGCAGTATATTTTTGTTCATGTCTATTTCCGGGAGATATAAATATGACACATTTATTTCTCAGAATTAGATCGAGATCAATCCAGGCAGGAAATGGAAAATACCTTTTCGCTTTGTCGTCAGCTGATAAGGATTTGTTTAACCGTAGATCTATGGTTTAAGAAATTATTTGCCCAGAAAAATTACAGCTTTATAATTCTGAAAATGAATTTTACACAAATCTCATCTAAAAAAGTGAATCAATGACGCGAACTCCGTTCTTGTTTTTACGTTTCAATCGTAAATTTAGTCAACAGCACGGACTGGATTGTCAGACAAGGAGAGAAAACCGTGAAAGAACATGTGACGCCATGCTGGATTTTTCACAAATTAGAAATCGTGATTACATTATAATTCCTTATAATACAATAATTTTGAGCAGTTACCAATAAAATTGGACCTCTCAACCGTCAAAGAGTTACATAAGAGAGCTGAAATAAAAGAATAACAGTGTCTAAAATCACAGTAATGTCAGCATCAACAATACCTTAAATTTGCGCTCTGAAAAATGGGTAAGTCACGTGACTTTCATAGAATTCGCGCCGCCATGAAATATTTTCCGGTGATGACGTCATGTAGGAATTCCCCTCTAAATAGCGCAAATCTCTCACTAAGCTGAATCAGTTTTATAATATTGAGCTATTGGCAACTCTTTTGGGATATCTATAAAGCGTTCGAGAAAAATTCAATTGTTATACAGACCAAATATTTATCAGGTACACCAATCGGTAGTTTCCGTAATTTATTCCTCACCGACTTTCAATAGATGGCGCTGTTCACGAGGAGTTACGGTTCACCCTTGTCAACAAAGATTTTTACTCATTGATGAAATGCGCAGTTCAATCAGTGTTTTAATCTTGTCACGTTACTATGATCACCACGAAGGGATTGACGCTCTCCCATAATCTTAATCTGGGATTTTCTTTAAAATACCTCTCCTTGTTTTAAATCCCCAAGAGGAAGGCATTTCTTACATAAACGCAGGATGATTTTTAAACAAATAAAAAAAATAAATTGGCCTATTTATTATTTAATTGGGTAAGGCTATTCGATAATCATGGTCGGTTGCGTGAGATCGCATGTTGGGCAACACTGGATTTTTTTTTTTTTTTTTTTTTTTTTTTTAATGAAATGAATAAGTTTCAAAGCCGCTGATTGTTTTTTTGTGTTTTTATTGGAAAGTTTTTATCTATTTTTTTTCACGGCTTTTTAAGAGGGAGAGAGAAATGGGGTTTAACGTCCACTCGACACAAACTAGGTCATTTCTGGTCTAACGTATGGTTTAATTTTATTTCAATAATTCGCTTGTGCGTAGGGGTCTTTAGCAGTGAGAGGAAACCGGCCCGGAGGACCCGGAGAAAACCCACGAGGTTGGACAGGCAACCATACTCCTTGCCACGTTCAACCGGGGATTCAAAACCACGCCAGTTGACTCAATGAGTTGAATGACAGGCTTAAACAAAACAAAAAAAAAACCAAAACCAAACACTATCAACAGAAGATAGTATTGCGGAATAAAAGAAGGACCGTCGAAAGATTTTTCCTCTAACTCCATGTTTTGTTTTAAAATATCATGTCGATGGAGTCACGTTAAAGTGGGCGAGACGTCTGGCTCGCTAGCATGTTCGGGCCCTGCATTGGCCGAGAAGGTTTATCGGGATTTTCCGGTGTGATTTTCCCTTATTTCGGATGGGACCAAAAACCGAGGCGTTCATGTAATTTATCCCTTGGCAGTTGGAATTTAGGTCATAGTGCCGCTGCGCCTGGGCAAATTTTCCCTCATAGCAAACTGTATGATGTAAGCGCGTCTTCATTAGCCCGGTTGGAGCAGAGCGTTAAACCTCATTTCAATTAAATATTGTTCTGCACGGGATGCGAATATAAAAGCTACATTTTACATCATCATATCTTTGCAAATACTTAAACGGATATTTCTTTTACAGGTTCAACATTCACAATTGTGTTGCTTGAAGGAATTCAAAATCCTTTAATTGACGATCATTGTAATTAATTCGGTGGTCAATTACATTTCTTGCAATACTAAAATGGTAAATATTTAACAGGCTTGATAACACATATGGACCTAAATAGAAATTTAAAAACAAACTTTTAGTAGACTGCACTACCTAACAAAAAGCAGGATGAATGGATAGAAACAAGGATTATATAACTATCGGCATTTATCAAAATGTCTTCATTTACATAACCTACTCGGATCCTGGGAGACGGCTCATGTGTTTCGCCGTTCCCCCTCCTAAACTCATACTTATTAAATAAGAGGGTCATTCATGGACCACACAGTCAGAAACGGCAGCTATTCGCATTACATTTATTTAAATTCTCTTGGGGAAGGACGTGAGACCATTCGCCTTTGTATGCCTTTTCGGACCCCCCCCCCACCTCAACGACCCCTTCCCAGAAGAAAATTCTGGACCTGCCCCTGTTACAGTGTTCGCAGTTCGGCCTTCTAATACCCAAATAGTACAATAAGAAACATTAATTGGCATGACATAAAATCTCCATTTTTTGTGTATATAACGATTTAATTTGGTTATAAATACCTAAATTCTAATAAAAAATACCCAGAACTAAATGTACTAAAAATCAAATCGGCACAGTTGTTGCCGAGAAAAACGCGTTTTGATAAACATTCGTTCAAATCCAGCATTTGAAATCATTATGCGCAAAATTTAATAAAAGCTTATAAGACTATGATAAAATAAATAATCTATTAAATCCGATAAGTGGGTATATTTTTCGTTGTCGGTGCCGAGATACAACGGATTTTGTCTTGCATAGTATGGTACACATAGCTGAAGCCAAAACTAAAACTAAAGTTGACAATTAACCGACCTCGACTTAATAATATTGGGAAACGAAAATTTGAATAGTTTGAACTTGTTCTAACATGTTTATGTTCTGTTTGACCCGGGCCAAAATACCGACAGGAGCGTGTTAAAGTCTTTCTGTCAGTAACGGTCAATGTATAACAAAAAGTTATCGACGAGGAGAGAAATGTTATAAAGATATTATTCTACTCATCATATCCCAAATTTCCTAAATAATTGATAATTAAGAGTTTGACAATAGTGCCCAATGTATTGCAAAAAATTACAGACAAGCAACGATATTTTACGTGTTATATACACACCATATCCTACTTTGTAAATGATTTCATAAAAAGACTAAAGAAATGAATACATGTATTTGACATTTTGCCCGGGCAGCAGCACTATGGCCTACTCTTATATCGAATTCCATGTGCCAAGGGATCGTTTATGTGTTCGTCAATATACATGGGACCTTGGTTTTTCGTCAGATCCGAACGATTAGGCGACTGTCCTTGTCAGGCCCTCCGGCTTGCACCGCTGACAAGGGGAAACCACGCCAAGGGATCTTTTATGTGCAAGCTAATGTATACACGGGACCTCGGTTTTTCGTCCCATCCAAAAGACAGCTGTCCTTGTCAGGTCCCCCGTCCCGCATGTTCTATAGAAACCCAGTTATACATTTTACAATATGTACTGAATTCATTGGACTTTCAAAATTTGACTAAGAAAATTAAATCATTAATTGTAGGCTAGACGTAGTGGATGTTTGAGATGTAATTAGAAATTGTACCAGATTTGTTCGCGTCTTGCTATACCCGGAACAGTGTTTATTTATCATGTCCTATGCAAACTTTGAAAACGGCTAGAAGATACCTACAGTATAACAAAACACATCACAAAGAACTACAATATAGTTCAACTCCACTCGACTAACATTTACTTTACATATGCAATAAGATTCAAATGACCCAAAAGTGCTCTGCCTCGTCAGCATCTCTTATTTATCTCTTATTGTATATAAACAGTAAAGGAATGTGTACAAAATATGAAATCGACGATATAAAAGTCAGGACCTGGGCTGGAGAGAGAGAGAGAGAGAGAGAGAGAGAGAGGAGATGGGGGTAACTTCCACTCGACACAAGCTAGGCCATATTTCGGAGCTAATAAAGAATCAATTTTATTTGAATAATTTGCTCGAGTGTAAGGGTCTTTGGCAGTTGGCGGAAACTGGAGGACCCAGAGAAAACCCACGAGGTTGGACAGGGGACCCTACTCCAAGTGACGTACAATCTTGGGATCACGACTACGCCAGTTGACTCATTGACAGACCTTATGCTCTAAAGTGCATGCATTTGACCACTTAGTCCCCTACAACTACAAACTGATGGACTGTTAATGCCTACATATATATTATCAATCCTGTCGATCGATGATGATGTAAAAGTAAGATGATGTAATAATAATTTACGGTCCTTCTCGCCCATATATGAGAGATGGGGTTTAACGTCCATTCGCCACAGACTAAGTCATTTCAGGACTAACATATGGTTCAGTTTTATTTCAATAATTTGCTTGCGCTAAGGGACGTTTGGCAGTGGAAGAAAACCCATGAGTTTAGACAGGCTACTACTGTCGAACCTTCGCCACTTGACCCAATGGCAGATATCGTGATTTAACACGCATGCGTTAAATCATTCGGCCATTCAAACTCTCAACTACGTAAGGACATACAAAATATGCATCAACGGGAAGCAGTACGTACAATATAAAGAAATTTTGAAATTTTCGTTCAATTCACAAGAAAGTAAACCAAACCAGGTATCAGGTCAGGTCAATCAACGAATGGACCACAATTAAGACTTAAATATTTATTTCATGCTCTATATATCTGGACAAGAAACCCACCAAATCCTTAACATTTCGTGGATTCAGAGCTTTATATCACAAAAGAGTGTCACATTTATCTTATGAAAATGTTGAAGGAGGTTGACCGATTTGATGCGCGAGGTGTTCTGACCTTATATATAGTGTTTAAATGTTACTTTTCGAAATGAATCACTCAATTGAACGTCTGTTTTACTCAAGGTATGACATATCTTCCTCAATAATTGATAATCCAAACCTTCCAAAATGTAGTGCGACTCCTTCTAGCGTTTGAAAGAAGTTGCTTCCCCTGAATTGACGAGCCACCACTGTTACACCCAGACACCATATAGAACTGTACTATCTACGATCTATGCACTCATTGTGCGAACTATAAATCATAAATCAGGCTAAATCTATTTGTTATAAATCTGTTTATTAAGACCAGTTCAATTTTTGTCAAGGCCGCTGAGATATGAATAAGGATTGCTTGCGAGATTGTAGGTTAGGGTAGAGGCATTGGTGCAAGGTCCATGGTTAGGATTCGGGTTGCGATTAGCCCCAGCGGCCAGCCCTGTTCAATTCTTCCGACCTTCGATCAAACTTGAAGTTGGCCTTATCATAGACCTAACCCATTAATTCAGCCGTCGTGATATGTTTTATCGTTGTCTGCAACATGACTCAAGGTGGAAGCCGACGCGAAACCCCACTTAGTTTCGATATAATTTCAGAAATTAAGACGATGTCATCAGCTATAAGATCAACGACTGCCCAAGACCAGGGTCGGTTATAAAAAATGCGGGGGCCCAATCATACAGGGTAGAGGTCACTAACTAGGCCTATACTATTTCATATACTATTTAATTGATAAATACATGTACACAGTTCAAGTATTAATCGGAGTTTTACTGTTTTGAATTTTTATTCTTAGTAAAAATTTTAAGTTGGTGAGCTGCGGGGCCCCTTTCTAGTACGTCGCCCAATTTGGGGAAATTGGTAAAATATGCCAAAAGTTTCTATATCATGTTATATGGTCCTGTTATCTGCTTTTACTTAACCTGATTTGTTCACCCAGTTCTAAAGAGTTTGGACAAGGGATATTCTTAAACGAAGTTCTGGTAAGTATTTCCGCGTTTTAGCCGCAGTCACACTAAAGGGTCTGACATCAAAAAAATTTGTCTCCGACTTTCATTTTGCCAAAAAGAACTAGAATTCTGCATAAATTAAATGGGTTTTAACGTCCTACTTCTCTACACCAATCGTGCTAATGAAGACGGGTATACGTCACACAACGGCGCAACTGCATAATCATACTTCTAATTCCAACTTCCCAGGGTTATTTTAAGTGCTGACAAACGTGTATGTGGGACATTGATTGTTCGTATCATCCAAATGATTAGACAATGTTCTTTGCCAAGCTCTTTTTATCTGCACCAAGCGCGTTGGCAAACCTTGGGATCAAACTCCTACGCACTGAGTCACAGTCGCTTTCCAACATGGAGAAACGATAAAACAGAACCATAAATTAACAAAACACAGAATTCTTCACATATATTTATTTCTAAATCAAAATAAATTCATTGATCATCTGATGTAAATATTTTGATTAACATCCTTGCTTTATTAACATAAAACACATTGTTAAATGAAGCTATAGAAACTTCCTACAATAACCATTTTAATTGCCAATTACCGATTTGTGTCTCATTGTCAAAATAGCCTTAAATTCTCCATTTGGACAACTTGTATTTTGCAAACAAGTCTGGGTATTCATTAATGGTCGATATTAAGTTTTACAATTTTTAATTACATCGAACAAAGATAATAATTATGTCATTTTATGAAGCTAAAATATTTTCTTGAATTGGTTTAAACATATAGTATTTAGAGATGGAGAAACGAGAGATGAAAGAGTACAAGAGATTCACAATGCGTCTCCCAAACCACAACAATATCCATTTCTTCAATCAGATTTGTCTAGAGATCTGGTCGAATAATTTATGCATATAACACAACGCAGTTCTATATAACACAACACAATCACCATGTTATATACACACGACGTTTCGACAAGATTTCTCTAGTCGTTATGTGTTGTGTTATATCATGTTCAATCGCTAAATCTCATTCAAAGATTAAATCTATATTACATCTATACAATATGTAATTTATTATTTTGTTCCCTTCTCACTACCTGTGTTATTCATTAAACATATAACACGACAAATATATAAATATATAACTGGTCAATAACTATTCTTTTCAGCAGGAAACAAAGTATTACCTTCCATTAGATTAAAAATATAACTGGTCAATAACTATTTTTACCAACAATAAACTAAGTATAATATTGATTAAAATTGAAAATAACGATTGTCAATAACTTTTCTTTTCTGCAATAATAAAGTATAATATTCAATAGAATAAACAGATCCAATTTAGTTTCCTTTTTATAGTTCAAAATTTTCTTTTATTTGTAGGCCATCGAAAGTATAAAAAAAATGAAACGAAATCAAGATCTGTATTTTAATCAGACTGAATAAATATATAATTGGTCGTTTACCTTTCTGATCAGCAAATACAGTATACTATCCAATAAAATTAAATATATAACTAATTTATAATCAGCAGTAAATAAAGTTTATCACCCAATAACACATTTGACAGTAGATATCGCTTGTGTGATAAATTACATAATCTACTGCCATATCTCCTTAGCTTTACATGAATTTGATTGGTCAATCAAAAAGGAACTACTTACTTTTATTTTAAAGAAATCACTTATTTTAAATAAAAAGTAACTCCTTTTTTTAAAAAAAAAAAAGAAACTGTTTTTATTTAATTGACCTTGAGGGAAATACTGGTTCAATATATAGGACTTTGCAATAGGATAAACTGCTGTCAAAAAATGATGTATCACTACGCTGCAGTGTATTCAGATTCAGTAAAAGTGAAATCTATACCAAAAAATTATATTTATTTATTTGTGCATGTAAGAAAGGATTGGGTGATAAATAAAATCTCCAACTCCTACACTTGTAGGAGATTCTCTATATAATATTCAGTAAGATTAAGTATATAAGTTGTCAATATTGTTTTCTTTTTAGTAGTAAATTAAGTAGGAGTTTCACGAGGCGCCGGAAATGGGTGCGCCTAAACCACGCATATATTTTTTTACCTGCGCCTTATCAACGCATGCGCCTAATACACTGCAAAATACGGTATAATATTTAATGCAATTAACTTGTCAAAAATATTCCTTTCGCAGTAGTCAAGGCATCTGATTAAATATATTACTTGTCAATAACTATTCTTTTCAGCTGTAACTAAATTGAATCATAAAACAAAGTAACATGTTATATCATATAATTGGTCAATAACATTTCATTTCAGCAGTAAATAAAGTAGTATGTTCAATTAGACTTAAAATAATTAAATTAAATTCAATCATAAAACAAAGTAACGTGTTATATCATATAACTGGTCAATAACATTTTTATTTCAGCAGTAAATAAAGTAGTATGTTCAATTAGACTTAAAATATAACTGTTGTAACTGGTCAATAAATATGCTATTCAACAGTAAATAACATATAAATAACTAAATTCAACAAAGTAACGTGGTCAATAAGATTAAATATATCACTGGCCAATAACAATTCATTTCAGCAGTAAATAAACGCCAATGTTTAATTAAAATAAAACCAAGTACAATCCAAACCACTAGACAAAATTCGAAGTCCTAAAAATACGGTATAGGCAAAATAGTGCAATCAGCAAATGGACTGTTCACCGTGTATAAAATGTTCAATAATATTATATCTGGTGGTCAATAAATATTTTAAACTAAATTAGCTAATGTTCAATACGATAAAATATAGAAATATAGAGATATATAATATAATATGTCAATCAATATTCAGTTCAGCAGTAAATCTGACTGATCGTCGTTAACATGGTGGACTCAAAAAGGGGAATTTCACGTGCACTTCTCGAATTTCAAAAAAGAAATCTACAACTATTCTCCACATATACAATGATGAATATAATAATAAAATATACCGGCAATATTTATCCTTATATATGTACTAGTATCTAATGGTTTCTTAGAACACCTGATACCACTGCCTACATGGCTTAAACATTTATTTGTTGCTTATATGCAATGATATGCGATGCGATGCGATATACCATATTGTTCCTTTTATACCACCTTCCTGAGTCCACCTTTTTATTTATTATAGCTACACATCTTTCGAATATACATTTGCATAAATATATATATAGTTTTTATCCACAGTACCAATTTCTAAACAAGTCTAATAGCATTACAACGAGGAATAGGAATAAAATTTATTAATTTATCTTATCAAATTAAATTAGTTTCCGATAAATCTATTACGTTAATTTGGTGAAAGTAGATTATATCAAAAATCGAAGTCGTCAATTAATGAGCATTTGTCCAAGATTTATGTCGATCATACTTCAATTAACGGAACCCTATCGGTTCTTTTTCTAAGCGCTTGGCTCCAAATGTTATGGACAAGGACTTCAGTTATGGTTGTCATAATTGGTTCCAGAGTGCCCCATTCCTGGTTCTTATAGTACGCTGTTAAAATGAACCAGTTTTTCAAAACATAGTGTAGATGCATATTTATGAAACTGTATTTCTAAACTATGCCTCTGTCTTACCATGGGTGTTGTATAGCTAGGTTATCTCCCTTGTCTAATGAATTCTGTATGGTAGAATCATTCAGTGCCCGTGGGTGGGTTAGATGGTCCTGAATTACAGCGTTAAAAGGGGGATAACCTATCCCCAGTGCAGATTTGTCATAATATGCAATATAAAAAACAATTTTTCAACGCACTGATACTTAAATACTACTGTACATAAATTACATTATTGCATATTTTAATTAAATTGCTAAATATCAAACTTAAATTCGCTAATTGTCAACACGAATTTAAAACACGTTGTTTGAACATGAAATAAACATTGATAGAATATTATTCCTTAAAATCCATTTAAAACATAATCTAACAATAGACGGAATACTATAAGTTAAAATGTGACAATGGACGGAATACTATTTAAAACATAATATTACAATGGACGGAATACTGTTTAAACAATAATATTACAATGGACGGAATGTTAGCTAAAATGTGACTAAAGGGCGTAGAGCTCAAATTTATCCATAACATTACGGATGTTACTGTTTAAAATGGACGGAATAGTGTAGCATTACAATTCAATAAAAAAAAATAATATGACATTAAAATAGAGGGAATATTATAGTTAAAATGGATGAAATAATATGACATTACAATTTATTTGAAACATAATCGGAGATGACATAAGAATAGAAGGAATATTATAGTTAAAACATAATATGACATAAACTTTATAGGAACATTACTAGTTACAATACTTAAAAGATAACATAAACAGTAAAGCAAATGGAAAAATAATACTCACAATGTTAGAATAAGTGGGCATACTAATGGTTAAAATTGATTTAAAATATAACATTGACGGAATACTATTAGCTAAAATGTATAGTTAAAATATAATATGACATTAAAATGGATGGAATACTAATTGTTAAAATTGATTTAAAACATTAAAACTGACGGAATACTATTAGCTGAACGTAAAACATAATATGACATTAAAATAGGTGGAATACTATAAAATTGATCTAAAATGCAATGTAAACAGCAAGACGAATCAGTTACTCATACTCACATTAAGACATAATATCATTATGTTTATCGTTTAAATTGTTTTAAAATATACTTTTTGAGGGGATAGATTGTTTAGCATTAAAAATCATATAATGGCCCGACATCCTTGCCTTCTTGGAATCGAATGAAACGATTTCCGTTCGTCATAATTATTATTTAAAAACTGCGAATATCAAGTAGGTGTCCATCGCAGGTCCTGGTAAAAACATAAATGAAAAATCAGGTTGTCTTTACATTCAACATCATATCAAATTTGAAGCATAATTCATTATTTTGACCAATACTGTGCTTAATTATTAAATAAATATAAGATAACATTTCGCTTAGGCAGTGGTTCTCAATCTTTGGATATTTAATCCCGTTTAGTTTGTTCAACCAGATACTAGGGTCGTTAGAAATCTTTGATAAACCCCAAAATGTGATTCTGACTCAAGATTGGGAAACATTGCGTTAAGCGTTAATCAAGTTAATCAAATTCAAGAATTTCGTATCCAAAAAATGACGGGTCTACACTCAATATCTCTCTCGTGATTCCGTTTTTGGTTGTATCACTTCAACAGTGTAGCCGGGGTTGTCATGCCCATCTTTACTCTGTCGTCTACCACCGCCTTGAATAAGGGGTAGTTTATTAAGACTTTGGTCTATGCTGGATATTTGTATCTTGGCGTCTTGTAACCCGGATGTACCCGGTTGATCGATGTTAATTGTTGCTGATTGTTTTTGATTTTTTCTGTTGGTGAATCGATCGATCATTCGTCCAAACAATCGTTTTTCTTCGATAACGGCTGGGGGACGGGGTTTAGGTTTAGCAGAATATTGAGATGGCGACATACTGACAGAACGCTTGACTAACAGTTCCGGTCTCTGGGGCACGCGATCGTCTTTATGACGTGGCCACGTTTGTGATAGAACGTCAAGGTCACCCAGGTTTTTTTCCTCGTCCGACAGAGTTTGTGGCCGCGCACGTGGCGTGTCAGGGGGTATATCCAGTAAAATTGAGTCAGTTTTTACTACCGTATTTTTAGCTTTAAGTTTGGCACCTTCTTTTCCTTTCTTTTCTTTTCGTCGTCTTTCGTTTTTAGGTGGCATGAGGTGAATGGGGGTTTTCAGAGGTGCATAGATTTCGCGAATCTCTTGGGCACACTGACGGACGGTTTTGACAAGATCACCCAGACTCTCTAAACTAAAGTCATCATAGTCCAGATCACTTGAGCTCTCCTCCACCCCCCACTCCGGTGATTTTTTAAGAGACGTGGGAGATGTCGGGAAGCGCTTTTGTCGTGTTGTAGGGCTAGTTTCGTCATCAAAACTAACTAAAGTATGACTTTCTTCGCCAGGCGCGGTAACTGTGATAGTAGGCTCCAGGGGACGGGGTGCTAGGCTAAGATTCATTTCCGGTGCATTAACAAACGAATGTCTGCGAACTTTATCGATTGTTTTCTGCATTTTATCGCGCCTGGCTTGACGGGTTTTTCCCGTTGGAGAGTGATCTGAGAGTGGTTTCATTTCAATCCAATTATTTTCTTTCACATCCGGACAAATTTCACCTTTATTAGGGGCGGCATCCGATAATAACTTAATAATATCCATGTGACCTCTGTCGGTGGCGTGATCGGCTGCAGTCATATTATCGTTATTTTTAATATTTAAATCCAATGAATGCTCTCCAAGACTATGTGAATCCAACAGACGTGTTACGGCCTGCTCGTGACCCAAAGCGCACGCGTACATCAAAGCTGTATTCCCATCTGCGTCAGTTTTGTTGACGTCAAGATCATTCTGAAATGTAAATAAGAAAGTCTTGATTATATCAAATCTGTCCATGTGAATGAATTCACACACGAAGTACAAGCATGCAATATATGCCATTTCCTCTCTACATACGGTCTAGTCCAACAAGATGAAAAAAACGAAACGAAATATAGATCTGTATTTTATCAGATTGTGCCATTTCCGGTCTTCAACCGTGATTCCGTCAATTGTGCTGCAGAACGGTATTCTATTCTCTTCTTTTTTGACCCAGGTGTCATTTGCACTTCTGATTAGCATATTTACGCCAAAAGCATGGAAAGAGTGTAGTGAAAACACCAGATATCGTGTTGGGGTCTCCACGGTCGCCAATGATCGTTGAGTCACGGCGTTTGTTTTGAGCATGTTCAAAATAAACGTCAAGGTTCTGCGATCTGACCTGGAAAGCTGTGAGAATTTGCATTTTTTGGGCGCCGTACGTTCGCAGCAGCGCAGTAAGGACGCCACCGCGGTCTGTCAGCGGTATAAGTGATCCCTTCGGAATTATGGAAACAAAATTCACAGTAAGACGAAAGTCAACCTTTATTTGAAGACGATATTGACCAAGATGAATCTCATACAATTAAACGGTCATGGTTGCTTATATGACAAATTATTTGAGAATTATGTAGTCGACTACAGTCTACAGTAACTGCACCTTTTTTAAAATTTTCTGTTGAAAAAATTATTTATTAGACGGCAGGTTTTAAAGGTACATTATGTAAGATTTAGATAAAGAGCTGGTCATTCTTGCTATGATAGTTCCAAACTAGATAAAATTCAAAATTAATATATTGAAATTTCATTCAAATTATTTTATTTTGTGCGACAGTATCACCGTTCAAAGTTTGAACATAGATTGTATATTATCGCCGCAACGTCACTTTATAATCGAGTGACAGTCTCGCTTCTTTATTTCTAAATGAAATCAGTAAATGGCGACCGTATTTGAATCTGTTTACATCTGCGCCATCCGATAGTCTAGCGAGTTGATTATATATTGTCGTGATAATAAATGTCTAAATAATAATCTATATATCATTTGAAGCTAAAATAAAACCCTGTAATAGGCAGATTTAGCTCTTACACAAGTCTTCTTTAAAGGGACAATAACATTCTTGCTGGCTTGGCAGCTCTAGAAAATAAATAATAGTCTTATTCTAAGTACTAGATGTTTATGTTCCTACCTGTTTTGTAAATTATCCATTACATCATATTTTACTTGTCCAGAGGGTTCGAAAATATTTTAAATCAAAGTCTCATTTGAAAAGGTTTACGTTAGACTTTTCAAATCAATTAGTTGAATTTTTCCAATTTTTTTAAATTAGGTGTGTTAAGATGAAATTTATATCATCAATTAATTGGAATATTGTAAAATAATACAATTTGTTGACCAGAATGAAGATTGGGACATATTATTTAGTTACAACAAGAATGTCATTGGGGCTTTAATAGTAAGTGCAGAAGGACCGCACTACACGAAAAACAAAAACTTACAAGATTAACCTGCGAAAAAATATCAAATCAAGTGAATGGATCCGGGGGCCAGCCGTAAGCGTCCACTGCGCTGTACAGACCCGGGCCTGTTATGGTACAGGCTTCACTAAAAATGATTTAGTAAAGGTCGTCCAATTTCAGCAACTGAATCCAAATCCCCAGATCATTCAAATATTACGCTTAGTTTCACAACCCTCGACAATCGACTTGCTGATTACTGATTTCTTCACACGTCATTTCAAATTATTGAGCGTATTCCATGTTTTCATGCAATGTTTCATACGCGTCTAATCCAGAGGGACTAGTGAATTGACTTGAGCGTGCGGAGTCGAATATGATTAATTAAGCTAATGTAGGTGAAGTACCAAGCGTATCACCACGAGGGACCTAACAAAAACTCACGCTGCCTGACTACAATAAGCTTCACTTCAGAACAGACCTTAAGCTCGTTGACAGACATTTTTAATCCCAAATCGCTGATATAGTAGACAATACCAAGTATACTTTTTTGGAAATTATATATTCTGCCTTCGTTTCATAAAATTGGAGAGGTTTAATTTGTCTTTTTGTGTACAGCAGTCTATGTGATCAGGTGTATGACCACATTAAGAAAATTATAGAATACTAATTGTTGGATATGGCGGCCATTTACAGGGCAGAGATCTGTTCTTGAAGTAGAGTAGACAGGTGGGAACTGGTCTTGAACGACTTCAAGGACATTCAAACCTCTGGCATTGTAGGCGGCAGCCTAGTGCTCAAATAACACAGCCTACTAACATATCATGCATAGATCCATTCTTTGGTGCTGAAATAACAAAACGCATAGATCCACCCATTGATCATTTTGTCTGAAAACAATTGTCAATAGATCAACTCTACTTATGTAAACTTCAGCTCAGTTTTCGGTCGATAATTTGGCTTTGATTAAGGTAGAGACGGTAATTCCATGCCCGGAACGGAAGTCATGCAAATACACTCTGGTCGGCGCATGACCCGTGAAACGTAACTACGCGTTAAGACGTAATGGCCGGTCAAGTCGGTGAAAAACGCCGTTTGTTAAATGAAAAGGTGGTCTTATTTACAAGATGGCACAAGCATTACAAATCTTCAGTACAAGGTTTGATCTCGCTTTAACTACATACATATTATCAAGGCCTTTGCATAACATCCTGCAAATTTTGGCACTAATTTCGATTGCGTACAAGCCCAGCTTGTGAATCCAAGTCTCGCGCTTTCAAGCTAAATGTTTACATGTGATAATCGAGTTGCAAAGTTCAAGCTCATTCAATGTCAAGGTTCCAATGGAGGTCGCAATATCACAACCTCTGATTGGGTTACTGTTCACGTATCTGTAGAAAACATAGCTATACGTTTGGGAATTGTGAAGTAATCTAGCAACGTCCAGATGTTATAAACTCACAGTCGTTGCTTCCGGAACATGGCTCAAAACAAACACATCACCAGTGGAAGTGGGTGAACGTCCAACTCACCTGTTGTAATAACACAGAGATCATTTCTAGTTTATTTAAGATGCAGCCGTAGATTAACGATGTTTGTCCTCTTTCATTCTGATCATTGACGTCAGCACCAGCATTCACCAACTGCTTAACACAATCGACGTCTTTCAAGTGCATTACACACGCTAATAATGGCGTCTCTTTACGTTCATTGCGTATTTCTACGTCACAACCGGTTTGAAGCGCCATCTTTAGCTGAAACGAGAACGTTTATTTCAATGATGATTTCATTGTTTATCTGATAAAACAAAGACAAAATAAAATCCCACAATACAAATTGATAAACAAAAAATAAACAACAAAATAATACAAGACTGACGTGATGTCAGAACAGTAACTCAATGACTGTATTTGAAATTGAAAGCAGCGCCAAGTAGGCCTACCCCCTTTCAACGTGTGGCCACCGGGGACAAAGAAATAGAAATTGTCTCTTACAATAATAAAGAATAGAATTTTAATCCTGAGTACTGGAACTAGGATCCCACTACAAATTATAACCCTTGCATTCGCTTCACATCAAAGAAACACAATTAATGCATTTAGCTAGGAATTTCATATCTGTTCTTAAGCACCATGAAGGCGATCGTCATTCCGTATATTTCCTTAATTTTAAAGGAGTTTGATTGGGTAAACAGCAATTGTGTGGCACATAAAGTATTCTGGGGGCCATAAACGTATGCACAAAGGCCGGAAAATTCTAACTCTGTCATAAAAATGATTCATAGCTTTTGTGGACAACAAATTGCTACTATGAGTTAATTGGAACTCGTGTCAATATTTGTTCTTGGTATAGTTACAGACTTACAGAGACATTTTGCTGGAGAACGAATTGTGTCTGAGTAGAATGAAAAAGTGAAACAATAACTCTGTGTTTTCTCTTTAGAAAAATATATATATTTTTGTTATTATTCTGCTGATGTCGATATTGTCTCTTTAAGTACATGTACATTCAACAGACAATACAACCTATCTGCCAAGAAACAGTGTAGACGTCTCAACCCCAATCCCACCATTAATCACGTCTGGAATTTACCAAAAGTTAATTTTAAAAAATATTTCACCGAAAAGGGCGAGTGACCGTTTCCGGTTCATTTTGATCACGGTGAGCATAACACACAACAATTTGACCTGAATTGATCTTCTCATACAATAAATCTTGTCAACTCGACACAAATTGGATAATTTTGGGCTGATCATACATGGTTCATTTCAATAATTCGCTTGCACATAGGTTTGGTTTTTTGTAGGAAAGGTAACGTCCAGTCGACATAAGTAAGGTAACATATGCTCCATTTCAATAATTTGCTTGCGCGCGCGTATAGTGATCTTTACCAGTCGGAGGAAACCGGCGGACCCATGAGAAAATCCACGAAGTTGGACAGGTGACCTTACACATTGTGATCTAATCCCCCAAAATGAAACAAACAATATATAAATGCAGCTCCGATGATTCAAAATGTCAGAGTATATCCACTACAAGAAACATGAACTCTTTGACAAGTGGGGTCAGAATCTTTACTGTTCTGCCCCGACTGACGAAATCTGCAGGCCACCGCCCTTATCCTAATCCTTATCCTAACCCACAATCCACATATGACGTCATAACACCTGGCTCCAGTGGATGGAAAAAAACGCTTACCAATGAAGACGGGCATACGCTATACAGTGTACTGTGGGGGGAAAGACGGACATACGCCTTACAGAGAACTGTGGCCCACTCTTAAATAGAATTCCAACTACCAAGGGATCTTTAACGTGCATCTTTAGGAGAGCTGTCCTTGTCAGGCCCTCCTCCCTACACCACTGACAAGGTGATGCCACGTCAGAAATCCCGATGAATTTTATCGGCCAGTGCAGGGATCGAATTCCGGAAATAGTAAGCACATCCTGCCTCGTACAGGGCACGCTAAACAGAGTTTACACAACATCACAGTAAAGCAAACATTTCAGGAAAAAACACACCGAGTAATAACAGTCACTCTCCGGACTAATGGCCACTTGACGTCCGTGTTTTTTCAGCGGTAAGTCTGTTTAAAGCAATGAAGTAATTTATCAATATTTACAGTATAGAATTCAGATTAAACAAGCATTGAGTTGGTCATGTACACGGTTTCAATCAGCCACCAATAATATTATATAAAACTAGAAAATCAATACAATACACCGTGAGACAGGTAGCGTGTGGTGAATACATAAATGGAAAAAGAACCAAACCAGAGTCGGGTTTCCCATTTTCCATTCAGAGCTGATTTAACATTGGTTCAAAAGTAAGTTTATAAGGACACAGATCACCAAATATTGCTACGCCATTACCCACGAAACAAGGGTGAAAGTTATTTTTAGTCTTTTTCTCCCTTTCCCTTTTTCTCCCTTTTGCATCTCGATTTTTGTTGATTTTTTGGTGTAGGATCGAAGAAAAGGGTTTGAAAATACGTCTGCCAGGTTTTGGTGAATATTCATGATTTTGAGGCAAGAGTTTGCCACATGTTGCTCCATCTGTGGCAGAGAGTCGGTCTAAGCGACGAGAATTAACATTAAAGTCAATGGGGTAATGATCAGTATTCTGTGGACATAAAATGAGTGGCCTTGAAATGTTGGGGCGTACTCGATTCACAGTTCCGGAATTGAATTCCAAAACTGGTGTCAATCGTGTGAAAAGGAGAATTTCGGAGTACAACGCATGTGTCGACTGTATAATAAATATCTCAACCAATCATGACAGCTGAAACATATTTTTTACCTAGGAATACGTCACGATTCTACTCACTCCACCTCAGCTGCCGGGACTGGCAGAACTGTGGACAGGACTGAATTCCGCGTCACTCGATTGTAATTCTGTCGATTCGGGACGTTCTGGACTGTGAATCGAGCATCCCCTTGGTATAAAGACTATCATTACAAAACAGTGACGCGCAGAAGTTCGGAGAACCCCTAGAATATATATATATGTCCCCGAGAATCAAGCCCATGGACTATTCTTAGGATGAAATTTAACGGGGAGTAACATGGGCCAGGTGGCGTTGGACTACCGCTTCCTGTGTCAGAGTTATGCTACTTTTAGCTCGTGCAATGCCAAGTCATCCGATAAGTTTTGATAAAGAAAATAGTTTTGTAACAGTAATAAGGCGCGTGTCCAGAGGGAAGTGTGGTTCCAGGGGGCCCGGAGCATTTCTCGTATTTATTCATTGAAATAACGGCATACACACATACACTAAACAACTTATTCAATCCCATTAAAAAGAAGCAGCATAAATATACTTCTCAAGATTCTCGAAGTATGCTTAGTATTTTCATGGACCTTATAATATTAGGTCCATGGTATTTTCTATTAAAATCGTCGATTTAGATCTAAAAATGTCGGTCAACTAGCTCAGTGCCTGTCCGTCAAGTTTAGTATGGCGACTGATTACTGTGACAAAACTATTTTCTTTATCAAAAATTTAGAAACAAATGGATACTTTTTATTTCAGGAAATTGGAATCCAGGACAGTGATGTCCTAGTCTACGATATCACCTCTGGTGGAAGTGGACGTTTAACTCCCAGTAACGAACGAACGAAGTGATGTCCGTCTTTTGACCACTCTGATTACGCGATAGAAAGCTCATTTGTCAGGATTAAGGTTTCCAAAAGAATGTTCCGGGTTTCTTTAAAGTCATCGATCAAAAACAAATTGCGCGTTCTAGTTGATTTAAGTACGGCATTAATCTACGACAATCTCTCTACTCGAGAATAGAAATCGATAGACCAAATTGTCGTAAAATATATAAAACGTAGCAACTATTTGTTCATTGATAATATTTGATGCCATGGCGTACAAAAGTAATGTTATGTTTTTGTGTTGTGTTTGCTTTGCTTGTATGGTTCATAAGTCTTCCTAAAAGTAATGTTTTATTTTTGTGTTGTGTTTGTTTTAGTTTTATGGTTCATAAGTCTTCCTAAAAGTGCAATTATTATGTACTTATATAATTTAAAGATTATATAGGCCTACACGTGTAAATGTTTCATTGTATTTATTTAAAAACAATACTATGACTTTTACAACCTCGTTTAAAGGAGCTAAATAGCCAATATTTGGGACCTAGAAATTGATACAAATGGTATAAATGTATATAGACTGATTTACATTCAATGGTTTTCGTTTTCACTCTAAATTTCTAATCATTTATGTTCGGCGATATACGCCAGGAGTCTCAATCGAATGGCAATCTGTAGCGTCTGGTTATTCAGGTCTACTCCGATAGTACTTATTGGGCATGCTCTCTAGATAAGAATTTAACGTCACCGTTTGACATGACTTGTGGAATAAGTCTAGCCTCGTTCTTCGAATCACTTGTTACAAATGGCACTGAAACGCATCATGATAGATACACCAATGGTAAAATGCTTATTTTGTCTTAAATATTATATCAGAGGCCCATCCTTTCCCGGTAAGATCACAAGATCAATAATGATTTAAATTGAGATATAATTCGTGTTTCTAATGTTAAAGACTTTAGGTGATTTTGAGTTAAAGACTTAGCTACTTGAATGAATTGTTTTAGTGACAAAGAAAACATGAATGGCGAATACAGGGTGTTAAGTCTCTTCATTTATTGTACCATACAGTAGTATCGAAGGTTGGTACAAAATTACAAGTTTACAGAAGTTATGTCCGAGATTTGAGTAAAGAATTTTCGTTCCAAGCAAGATTCAGCGGCGTCTAAATCTACCGATGCCAGTATTGGTGCTTGCTTCCAATGCATCCAAGCGTAATATTTGATTGATGTCAGCACAAAAAAAAAACGCCGAGATTTTATTAAAAGATCACTACTGTTAAGCGGTCATTCGTGAAAATTCCCTTGGATGGCTGCTTAATGCAGATTCTACTGTAATTTAAAAATCATATTCAACACGTTTTTATATTTATTACTAATGGTTGATCCGGTGCTGCATGGTTCTAGCCATAAACCAGAACTAGCATAATTCGGAAACAAGAAGTTGTCCGAGCTAACCATATACACCAAATTTCAGCCTGGGGACAGCCCTAGTCCTGGCGCCAATCTTGAACAGACAAACTACGAAACGACAATAGCAAATATCAGTCAGTATAGATAGTGATAGAATTAACAGATTGAAAATTTATTGCAATCACATTATACGTCATTTAGAAACTCATCTCGCGAGATGGAAGCAGGTGAAACCGGTAATGGGTCTTGACAACTAATACTTCAGAAATTTTCACAGAAGAGAATTGATAGACGGGCTAGAAAATTATTTGTACAAAATCGGAGTGCGATACAATTTAAAAAATGAAAATGTATAAAATGGAGCTACCTGGGTTGATGTATAATAAGACTGAAGATTTATAACCACAAGTTATCCTAAACGGAAGCGTGGACCACCATTGAAGACCTGTAGAAGAATCTATGACTCTGAATTAAAGACCGTCAGTGCCTCATGATTCTCTTGCCATTTTTCAAACCAAATTCCTTGTCAGGGTAGGCATGTTAGATGGCGGAATAGTTAACGCATTTGCGTTGTATTATAAGGTCAACCATTGAGTCAACTGGTATCGATACGGTTCCTCGGTTGTACCTGGGTTTTCTCCGTGACCTCTGGTTCCTTCGCACTGCGAAAGACCCCTACGCGCAAGCGAATTGTTGAAATCCTGTTATTGCCTAGTTTGTGTCGAGAGGAAGTTACCCCCTTCCCCCTTCTCTCTCTTTTCTCTCGATTCCCCGGTTGTACGTGACAAGGGGTAGGATCGCCTGTTCAACCTCCTGGGTTTTCACCGGACCCTCCAGTTTCCCCCCCACAGCTAAAGACCCCTACCAATGAGTTACACACAAATGTTATTCAATTCCATGTTCAACACAACTGTTCTGTCTCAGGTTTCGTCGAATGCATCGGAATTTAAGTTTTTTCTATACAGCAAACATGGCAAATAATGAAGGCATTCTGAAAATATGTTCTGGCATCTTCAGTTGATATTAACGTGCGTTAAGCAAACCCAATCAATAAATTATAAGATAGACTTAGCGGACTTACTTTCTTGACGGAATTCCTTCGAATAATTTCAAATATATTACCCTCCATCTTGTACAGGCTACACTCACAAGGTTTGTCTCTCTCAGAATATTTAATCCTTGATGGTTTTTACAAATGTATATGGCCTGGATGGTTTAATTGGTAAAATTAAGAACGATTAGTACGAATTTCCTTCATAACAAGATCGCCGCGTCCCATCATGTATGATCTCTATTTCTGGCATGCGCGGCAAGACGTCGTGTACAAATTTGACGTCATCTCATCGATATACCTGAGAATGGAAACCGTTAAATCGAGTAAGCTTGATTAACCGGGAATTGTTGTAACATGAAATGGCACGAGCTTTAATGAATGACTTTGCGTCTGGTTGATCAAGAAGGGTTTTTACCTGAGATTGAACGACAATCCACTGGTGCTTTTCAGAGAACGCAATTCCCATTAATAAACAATGAGATAGGTAATGGAATGGCTAGAGTTATCGATCTTATTGGCGGAAATCAATTGCCGTCTGCTACACGATATTAGCGCGTGGTGGTAAAGGTCAATAGGTAATACGTTATGAATTTTTTATGGCAAGAATTTAATCTTTACTTCCGATGGAAAGCACGTTTTATAAAAAATAAAAATTAATCAAAGCGTCTGAAATTATCGATCGAAAACTGAGCTGAAGTTTACATTAGTAGAGTTGATCTATTGACAATTGTTTTCAGACAAAATGATCAATGGGTGTATCTATGCGTTATGTTATTTCAGCAATAAAAAATAGATCTATGCATAATATGTTAGTAGGCTGTGTTATTTGAGCACTAGGCTCCCGCCTAGAATGTCAGGGGTTCGAATGTCCTTAAGGTCGTTCCCACTTGTCGAGGGTAGAACCATTAGGCACACAGAAAACTATCTGCTTTACTCCGAGAACAGATATCTGCCCTGTTTGGTAATGCGGTACTACTCCGGTTCACCTGTGACTTATTAAACCTTTCCAATTTTATGAAATCAAAGCGGAATATATAATTTTCAAAATTCTCGAAATATACTTAGTAGACAGGCAGCTTAAGTTTCGGACGAGGTAAAGTTCGATTTTCTAACAAAGAATGTGTTGCTTGGTTCGGATAGGACAAAAGGGTCATCCGTGTACACTGGTTTTACATAAAAAAGAACCTTTTACAAGGAGAACACTAGATCGGAGACGGCACTGCACATTTTTGCACAATATGACGTCATATGTTGATTGTGGGTCAAAGTCTCGAGATGTAAGCAGGGCTAGCGCTAATCCTAATCCTGGACAAAACATAACCCTTTGAAACCTTATTCAACTGTTTCCGGTTTTTAAGGGAAGCTCGTTGTTTTTGTGTTCTTTGGTGTGAGGTTCGAGGTGAATGATTCTTTGTGGTTAAAGTTGTGGTCGCCAATTACGAATTATAAATTATAGGTGGGGGGGGGCGTCACGCTGGCTCAGTGGTTATAAGGCATTTGAACGTTAATCAGGGGATCTCAGTGGTGCAGGACGAAAGAGAAGGAGAGAGAGAAATGGGGTTTAACGTCCATTCGACTCAAACAAGGCCCTTTCGGGACTAACATATGGTTTAATTTTATTTCAATAATTCGCTTGTGCGCAGGGCTTTTTTAGCAGTGGGAGGAAACCGGACGACCCGGAGAAAACCCACAAGATTAGACAGGCGACTCTACTCCTTGTCACGTACAACTGGGGATTCCAAACCACGCCAGTTGACTCAATGACAGGCTCTTATGATACAGCACGCACGTGCATTAAAATTCGGTGAATGGTGTGACAATGTCTGTGCTAAAGAAGCTTTGTTAAACACATTAGGCAAGAGCTAAATCTGCCTATTGTACGACTTCCTTTTGGCCTGAAATTGTATATATTAATTAGACATTTATTAAAATGAAAAGACCTCAATCAACTGTTGATGCCATCCTTTGTGTGCGAATTTCACTGGATTTGAATCCCATTTGCTGCTCAACGCTGATTTGTGATTTAATCTAAAACTGTATAACTGTTTTTATCATACCGAGTTTAGTAATGATAATAGAGGCTAGGCCTAAAATTCGAACCATCTTTATTCAGGGTCGAGCAATTTGACTGACAGTTTCAGCATATTCCCTTTACATTAATTAATCTCCTATAATGCCCTTTTAACTTATTTATTTTAGTTTTGGGCTCAATTATTGTCAATTGTTGGGGGGTTTAAATCTACTCAGAAATACAACCATATATTGGCAAAACAAATCAGCTCGTCAATTCAATTAAATCGACACTCTTCGTTTATATAATCAAAAGAAAAAACATGCAAATACCCGTACAACGCCTGTAATAGAAACTGTTGCCATAATTCGTACAAGGCTAGAATATTCCAGAACTCAATACATGCTCATATATCGGATCGATTTTCTCTTTTGTTTTCATCTTTCTTGCGTCTACTTAAAGGCTTTTTGTCGCGGTTCCTGACATTGATCCGTTGCCTAGAATAACAAAGATTATCGACAGTATTCTCAGGTCTGAGAGAAATTCTACTACTTGTATAATAATATATGATATTAATCCGCGGTGTCAAAATATTCGAAGGCCTGCGGGAATTCTTTTTCTTGTCAAAAGCAATACTAGGATGGTGTGAACATCGACATTGTTCTTAAAGGAGCTGGGTCGCTATTATTTGGCATCTAGAAATGGACACAAATGGGTCGCAACGCATATATGTATGTCCAGAATATGAAATCATCGACTATCAAAAATCGAAACCCGACAATCGATGCATATTGTCCAACGATTTCAAGTTCATTGTCAATCGCACTCGATTCGATGGAGCCTTGGGCTTTTTTTTTTTTTTTTTTTTTTTTTTTTTGAAAGAAGCAAGAAGATTACCAAGTGTTTACATAAACATGTTAGTTTAATTCATCATGTTAAAAAATGTCTACGTGTTGAAATATCACGGCTATACAGTGGGCCTATAGACTATAGATAGATATATTTTATTGTATCTAAACACCCCATAAGAGGCAGCATACAAATATCCACAAAACATTTTGGGAAGAAAAAAGCATTTATGACAAAGGCTAATAAAACAACATAGCATGTAAATATGAATTTATCTGCGTGTTGAAATGTCGCGGCTATACATTAATAGGCCTATGATTGTATTGAGTCTATAAATATATCACTGTTCTCTGATAAAGTTTCTGATAAAGTTGCGTGATGGAAGGAAAGTCTTTTTAGTTTATAATTCATTAAATTTGACATTTTTGTACTGTCAATAGGTCACCTGGGGCCTATTTCACGAAATTTTAACCAAGATAAGATCCCAATTTTAGTAATTTGATTGGATAATATTAGATTGATTTTAGTGCTTAGCCAATCAAAATTGAAGTATCTACTAAAATTGGATTTTATCTTAAGTTAAAATTTCGTGAAACAGGGCCTAGGACTTTAAGTGACTGTACCAAATTTAGAAATGGAATTAAAGGGACATTATTCAAGAGCTAAATTTGTCTATTGCAGGTCTTTCTTTAGTCTTTGAATGTAATGTAAACTATTTAATTAGATATTTATTAACATGGCAAGACCATAATCAACTCTCGATGCCGTCGGATGCTGGAGATTTTAACTGGATTAGAACAGTTGGATCATTTAATTTTAAAAAAGCGCCGTGGCTCATATTAACGTAATCTGAATGAAATTTTCAATATATTCACTTTACATTATCTAGTTTTGAGATATCACAGCACGAGTGATCAATTCTTTATCTAAATCTTACATAACTTATCTATAAATACAAACCAGGATTGTGAAGACGGAGATACGCAATGCTATGAGGGATATTTTGCCCAGACAGTGGTACTACGGTCGAATCTTGTTTTTAACTCCAACTAGTATACGGGATCTCGTTTGTTCATCCCACCCGAACGACAAGACACATTATTTTACTCACTAAGCCACCGGGGCTCTCTAAAATATAAAGAATGATCAACGGATAGACCCCTCCTTTAATAACAGATAAGAATAGAAATCTTATGATTTAAAATGTAATATCATTTAAATCTCGATTAACTCAAGAATAGACAATCTATCTATAAATATATCTGTAACGATGGCTCTTTCTTATAGTCAGTTCATCAATAAATCAGTTTAATTTCATTACGTCATCGCTTTTCTTGCATGTAGAATAAAGATTAGATCGATAAGATACCAGAGTAATACAGAATGTACGAACTGTGCGAACAATGTTGACGAAATTGGTATCAGGTATTCCGGAAAGAACAATCGTATTCTGCCTCGTGCCCTACATTCACCTCTGGGTATAGCTAACTCGAGCATGGGTTTAAAGGGGGTATTGATCTATTCTTTGGAACCTTAAAACAGATGAAAATGGGTCTAAAGAGAGAGAGAGAGAGAGAGAGAGAGAGAGAGAGAGAGAGAGAGAGAGAGAGAGGTGGTTTAACGTCCACTCGACACAAACTAGGTAATTTCTGGGCTGACGTATGGTTCAATTCTATTTCAGTAATTCGCTTGCGTAGTGGCCGGGGAAGGGGGGCACCAGACTGTGCAAGCGACCCTGATACTTGTCACGCACAAGCGGTGAACTGAAACCACGCCACTTGACACAATAGTTCGCTTGTGGTTAGGGGTATTTAGCAGTGGGAGGAAATCGGAGGACCCGGATAAAACCCACGAGGCTGGACAGGCGACTCTACTCCTTGTCACGTACAACCAGGGAATCGAGACCACATCAGTTGACAGACCTTATGATACAATGCACACGCACTAACCATACGCCCCCTTCCCTAACAAACAAATAAATTGGCAGTCTAATTTAAATGATACCGTCTATAGGATTCAGCCTGTTCTCCTAACCAGTTTCTGTGAATAAATGTGGTTTAGAAAAAAAAAATATCGTTCTTTTTTGTTTTAGTATTCATATTATTGAGGGAGGGGAAGGGGTCAATAGTGTGATCACAAGAACGAATATGATGTTCGTGGATAAAATATCAGGGGCAATGGAAAACAAATGCTATTATAATCATCGGAGAGTCCGAAATACATCGCTCGCGAAGACCCAATCTAGTCTTCCCCCATTTACATTAAAGAACAAGGACAGCTGTCTAGTCGTTCGGATGAGACGAAAAAACGAGCTCCCGTGTTCACATTGGCGTGCACGTAAAAGATCCCTTTGTAGATTGTAGCGCAGCCGCCAGGGCAAAATTTTCCTCATAGCACACTGTATGGCGTATGCCCGTCTTCGTTAGCCCAGTTTAGGAGCAGGACGTTAATTAAACCCCATTTCATTTCATTCAAGATGTCTGTACAGGGGCGGATCCAGGAATTTTTGAAGGAGGGAGTTTACCAGGTTCCTGAGACAATATGTCTACATATACCACCCACCACACACACACACTGTCTTAAATTATTTTTGGAAATACATTGTCTTAAAAAAAGGGTCATTTTAGCGTATATACATACACATTTAGCTATTTAAAGAGATAAACAGATAAATCCAACACCCATTTTGACGTCAATTTTTATTATGAATTAATAGGATAACATGGTGCAAAGCATTAATTGTGATATCACACATGTCTACATTTGTCCCGCGCTTTGAATTCCCATCTCATCTCATCTGACGATAAAGCATAAAGCACATGCTTTAACTCTGGGCGTTCAGAGTTATATATCATATTCACACTAAAGACCACAGGTACAGCAGGTATTCTTATTTTAAAGGGACTATCCCGATTTGAACAGAGCCTCAAAAATGAAAGTCCGAGTTTGTATGATATTTAAGCGCCAAAACATAGAAGAATGGTGTATTTATCCTGCTTTAAAACCCCAGCACAAAACGTTGAGTCGTTTGGACGTGAACGTCAAAAATGTTTATCTGTACACGCAACCCTTTTAAGATTTCGAGTCAATTTTTTCTTTGAGTGACGTAATAATCGATTCTAGTTTCTTTGGGGTCCATGCATTGAATGATCCACGTACAGTACTTGATAATGAAGGGTAAATTGCACCTACACATTATTTTTATAAAATAAAAGTCTGGTTTTATCCAGACACCGCATAATACAGCTTTGGGCAGCGGCATCGATTTCCAGGTGAAGACTGTCGGGTTAAAGTTGTTTGAAAACGTATCACAAATATTGAGTTAGTTGCTCGGTCCTAAGGTAGACGATTCTAGGGGATTTTAAAGCAAAATTAAGCAGTTTTGTTCTCCAAAATAATATCGGGACGGGAGAGTTCGTAATATCATTTAGCCGTTACCTTTGTATCGGGACTTTAAAATAGACAGATTACTTTAAAAATAACTCCTGCATGAAACATCGAACAAAGAAGCCAGATCGAAGACTAAAGGGAGACAATCTTACGATAGAGATATTTGCATCAAATGCACAATGATCGCGTGGGCATGACCATTAAAGTTTCCAAAGGTTATGTTGCCCGGGCAGCGGCACTACGACCTAATCTTATTTAGAATTTCAGCTGTCAATGGTTATTTTACCTGCACGCGTATGTAGACGGGACCCCGGTTTCTGCGTCCCGTGGGAATGAATAAACACTGTTCCTTGTCAAGCATCGGAAGGGGAAACCAATAAACCATGAATGTTTCGGCCCAAACCAGGAGTGACATCGTGACCTCCTTGTTAGCGATCCGGTGCCATTTTTCGTCCAACGAATAGACGCCTTTCCCGCACCAGGTTGTTAAATCTCGATAAACTTTCCTTGCCAACAGAGATCGATCCCAGGATCTTCAGCGAGCCCGTGCCTTACTCACTGTGCCAACGTGTCTTCCCCTTAGTTGGTAAATAAGGATTGGGCGGTGAAACCATAAGGTCTGCCATTGTATCAAGTGGCGTTGTTTCGAGAGAGAGAGAGAAATGCGGTTTAACGTCCACTCGACACAAACTAGGTCATTTTGAGACTAACATATGGTTTCAATTTTATTTCAAAAATTCACTTGCGCGTAGGGGTCTTTAGCAGTGGGAGGAAACCGGAGTGCCCTGAGGAAACCCACGAGGTTGAGAAGGCGCCCCTATCTCCATGCCACATACGCTCACACCAGGGATCGAAACCACAGCCGAAAGCCAGAGCTGACCGGCCAGCTAGAGGTCGAAACGCGGCACTCCACACCACTAGGCCATCCCAACTCCCCGCATGGTTTCGAATCCCGGCATGAACTTGAAAAGGAGAAGGCTCGCCTGCCCAACCTTTTAGGTACTCTTCTGATCCTCCGGTTTCCCCAACTGCTAAAGACCTCTACGCGCGAGCAAATTATTCAAATAAAACCCAACCATGTGTTAGTCCTGAAATGAACTAGTTTGGGTTGAGTGGACGTTAAACCCCATTCTCTCTGTTGAAATGGGGTTTAACGTCCTACTGTTCTGCTTTTAAACTGTCCTAATGAAGAAGGGCATACGCCATACAGTATGCTATGGGGGACACTTTGCCCCGGCAGTGGCGCTACGTCCTACTCTCATTTTGAATTCCAACTATCAAGGGATCTTTTACGTGCACTCAAACATGTACACGGGACCTTGCTTTTCGTGCCGTTTGAACGACTATAGACGGCTGTCCTTGCCAGGCTGGCAAATAGTTGTATGAAAATAATTTTACAATACATGTAAAGTAATAAGACCAACCAATTTAACCAAAACGTTTTAATTTATAACAAATAACACATTTACATCTTGATTGGTGAAAACAGGTGTACAGGGGAGAGTAGCGGGGCAATTTGGAATTTTTTTTAACGTAATGCTGACCCAATGAGTTGATATGAATATCACAAATTTATCATTCACATTAGTATTTAGTGAGTTAAAACGTCACTTCCGTTTAAAAAAAAATGAATAACTTAGTCGTCACTTTAACAAAACGATCTGACGGACTCCATTTAAAAATACAAAATGGGGGATTAAATTCAAATCTAAATAGAGTATAACAAAATAATACATTAAGTACAATTTACACAAATAGCTTAATTTTCTTTATAATTGTCTAAAAGCACATTTAATGCCAAGGGCTAGTGTGTCCTTATTAGGAGGTCCATCCTTCGGGGGAGTTAGCACTAGGATTCTGGGGAACTGGACGACCACCGTTACATCCAGCTATGACGTTCATAGGTGCGTACGGATAGTTTCGAACATTTGGGTCGGTCATATTAGAGGCACTATTGAGGTACAAGTTAGTGAATGCGTTCATGTTCATACTTGAAGGAAAGGCCTCCATGAAATTCATATTCATACCATATCCTTGTAGAGCCTGGTTATTCCAATAAGCTGTCATTTGATTCATCATCTGTTGCTGGGAATTCACATAGCACGTCGTCGGGTCTCGGGACCCCGGGGACGATTCGGCACTTGTCGATTCTTCTCGGCAACTTTCGTCATCAACAGGAGAGATCGGAGAAACCTGGGACGAACACGAACTACCATAAGGCGAATTTTCAGTTGGTGATTTTGATAAGTAGCCTTCCGATCCAGTAGGACTTTGGTTGTAAGAGCTATGCTGACTGACAAATGGATTCCATATCGGACCAGTATTATCCGATAACTGTGGCCTTGCGAGAGGGGTTGATTCTGGGGACGATCCACTGGATGATGGAGAGGTGTTATTAGAAATACCTACAGCCATAGGCCAGGTATTATGGATCATGTTGGTTACTGGGGCGACGATTCCATCTGGGTAACCGTAACCATGACTTGGTAGAACAATGGCGTTAGGATTCGATTCGTTGTTTCGTGGTTTCTTCTTGGCCCCATCTTTAAATCGGTAACGTCTGCGAAGGAAGCTGCCATGATCGAACATGTCTTCATAATCAGGGTCAATGGCCCATTGGTGACCTTTCATACCAGGCTTACGATCCAATTTAACAAAACAGTCATTTAGGGCCAGGTTATGGCGAATTGAACCCCTCCAACCTTTGGAGTTGGGATGATCTCGATAATACGGGAACCTCTCCGTTATAAAACTGTAAATCTCGTGAAGGGTCAATTTCCTCTCTGGTGAGTTGGCGATACCCATACTTATCAGAGCAATATAACTGTATGGGGGTTTCCCTTTTGGAATAGGTCTCTTTCGTTTTCTCGAACCACGTGATGTAGTTTTGGGACTGTCTTCTTCTTCCTGGTCTTCTTCGTTTTGAATCAGATCCGGCTCGTTGCCACTGCTGTTTTCTGCTGGAAGATTTTCTCTGTTCTCGTCACCATCACTACTCACACTAACCAGAGATTGTTCACAACTTCTGATGCCGTCTTGAGACTTTTCTTCGTCAATAATCAAGGGCCTCTGTGATTCCTCCAATACGTCATATCCTGTTTGACCACTGACGTAATTCTGATATCGATAGCCCGTGTTTGGCGGCATACTTTGTGCGTTTTGAATATTCTGCATATAGGGGATATTCCTGTAGAAAGTTGGCTCTGGTGGGAAATAACTTGAATATCCATTATAATTATCTAATCTAGCCGCCATGTTGTCTATCTTGTCACTGGAGCCGTATACAGAAGCGTACTGATTCATATTTAGCGTATTTTCCAACTTGGGTTGAAAATCTGTGTTGGCAGTACTTGAATTTGTTTCAGATACAGTTTGTAAGTTTGTTCGATCGGTTAGAGGTGTAGAACTGGTCTGCATATTGATGGCCTTTCTCCAACTTTTATATCCAAAATATCGTCTGTCACATTCCAGAAATTATTACTCCAAAATTATTTTCTTTATTTGTCTTCTTCCACGCCAGTTGTCATCAACTTCAACTCAACCAGACAAGTAAACAGAACACGTGACCTATCTTGCTCGTGCACTGCATGCAGGTAGAGGCTAAAGTTGATAGTGTCACTGAAGCCGACATGTAGCCCTTAATCAAGAATAACAAAGGTCACGTGATTTGTTAATCTTAGCGGATTAAGGATTAATCAAGAGATTAACTCCAGTAATCGAACCAATTAGAAGTAAGCATACCCGAAATCCTATACTTCAGTCGCAGAAATATTTTAGTTTGAAATAAATCCATTTCTATGAATTGAATATGTACACATCACTCGGATCAACCCCATTTTCACGATTTTAATGTTGTTTTTAAAATAAACCAAATGTAATCAAATTGACGCCCAAACAGATTCGAATATTCTCAATTCCTGAATATTTTCATATACATGTATTTTCAACTTACAAATATCTTTACTTATTGCTCGGTGTTTTGGGATCTTTCAGACGTTTTTAACATAGGCGTAGCCCCCCAAAAATTTATTTTCGGGCAATGAAAAATTCCACGACCTTTTTTTTTCTATTAACGTTTAGAGAAAAAATATAACTAACTTATTTCTATGAGATCCACACTGCCCGAAAAGTATTTTCCCGTCTTTTTCTTGTCCACTGCATGTCCGAAAATATGCCCGAAGCTCTTTTATGATAGGTATGCCCGAAAAATTATATTATATTGATTATATATAATCAATATAATATACTATATATTGAGCATGTTGATTTCGATATATATACTATATTGATTATATTATATTGATTTCGGGCAATTTTCTCTTATGCCCCCCTGAATTACTTTGAGCTCCTACGCCTATGGTTTTTAACATCGTCCTTCCATTTAATTCAATGGACAAAACACTGTGGTTTTTGTCCTATTTTTCTGCTAATACAATTGACCATAAATGGTCATTTTTAAAATAAAGTTTCTAAAATATGAAGAAGTCAAATAATACGTGAATGTATTTGATGCGAATGAAGTGGTTGTTATTGTAATAGAAAGAATCAATAATTTCTTGTGAGGTATTCGGTAACCGATATCAGAATTTACAGTTCTTTTTATTCTTGTAAAAACTTTTGGTGTTTTGACAATTATAAAACCGAACGAATCCATCTAACATAAACAAATAAATGGCTACTGTTTTAGTTCAGAACGATGCCCAAGTTTAAAATAAACAATTGACACAGCTATAAACCGTTCACACGCTCTTAATCGTCTTTAAACCGTATGATAATATTACGGATTCATTCCGAAATCACTGTTACATTTCGGTGATTTAGAATCATAATGGGGAAAGCCCCTAATGCTTTGTAACAAATTCAATATTCTTTTAAAAAAAACAAACCCAACCAAAAATCATAAATGAAATGATATGGGGTTTAACGTCATACTGGTTTGCTCTGGCTAATGAGTAGGCCTACGGGCATACGCCGTATAGTGAGCCATGAGGAAAATTTTGCCCGGGCAGCGGCACTATGGCTTACCCTTATATCCAATTCTAACTGCCAAGGGATATTTTATGCGCAAACAAACTACGTCATATCGGGACAAACGCATATGGTTCAATTATATTTCAATAATTCGCCTGAGGAAACCGCAGTACCCGGAGAAAGCCCATTCCTTGTCACTTATACAATGAGGGAATCGAAATCATGCCAGTTGACTCAATGACAGCCCTTTTGATACAACGCACACACACACACTAAACATGCACCCCACCATTTCATTTGGTAAACATTTGACATTATTGAAGAATATTGAAAGTAACTTAATCTGTTAGAATATCTAAATTAATATACATATTCAATAATTACTATGAGTAAAGGTTGGTAAATGATTTCAAATTGTTGGACATATGAAACATGAATTTCGAGTCTTATTATTCGTTTTGGGATGATGTCTGTAAATCAAAGTCGAATCTTAAAATTACCCCATAGTTTATTTCTATGAACCCATACATTTATTATTGTAAAAACCCCACCGTCAACCAAACGGATCTATGTAAAATAAACATGTGTGGTGATGGTCGCTATAGTTTCCAGCAATCTTGTTCAAAATAAACAAGTCGAAAGGTGTTATTCTAGCAAGTTTTTTTTATCGTATCGGACCATCAACATGTATTCTAATTTAAGAGAAACCGTTATATTACGTGAATTTGAAATGGAGTGGAAGGTGGTATAGCGCCCTATGCCATACAGTGTGCCATGAGAAAATTTTGCTAGGATAGCGGCGTACGTCCCATTCTTATATCGAATTTCAGTTGGTAAGGTTTTTCTTAGGTGCACACCAATGAGTACACGGTACCTCGGTTTTCGTCCTATCCGAACGACTATACGTTGCCCCCTGGCATGCCCTCTGTCACGTGAATTTGAAAATACGCATCAGTTATTCCTTAAAGAAGTAGAAATGGATCTGATTGTTTTATTACTCTAAAGACCACGTTTTTCCTTTTGATGAATTTCTATAATAATATATAATGATAAGAATGTCGTTTAACGTCCTACTGTTCTGCTGTGACTGGGCTAATGTTTTTAATTACTATGTAGTTTATGAAGATGTAAAAGTGTATTGAAACCGTTATATTTTGGATTTAGCAAGAAATAAGACGGCTATCATAAGAATCTCTAAACATGCAGTAGACTAGCCCTGGTGCCCTGGCCAGACGTCCCGCCCTAATTGTCATGATATATTCGCTGTTCTATGATGAAATATTGTAGAAAGCTGTTAAACTAGATTGTCGCCGAGAAACTTTGCTGGGGAGGTGAATGTGCGGTCGCTGGTGTTAGAAATAATATAGGTCCTCCAGTAAAGTGTAAGGTTTGTTTCATCTTGATTTTTTTACTTTTTTTCTGTTTTGGGGTTTTATTTTGGTGTTTTTGATAAAATAACAGGTCGAGGAAGGGGGGGGGGGCTTTTTTCTTGGGTTGGGGTGAAATGAAATGGGGTTTAACGTCCTACTGTTCTGCTCCTGAACTGGGCTAATGAAGACGGTAGGGGTGGGGATAGTTGCACATGGTTATTCATTTTGTCGTGAGCGGGAAAATGGTGTGAAATTAGTTATTCTATTATGATCTAGTGTCGTTTTCGTATATTTGAGTAATCATATTATATTAAAGTTTTCTTCATTATTTTCTCAGCGACTCCCTGTGGTGTGACGTGTGTCATTCTTTAACACCTGTAAAACAAGGACGATAATCCACCAAGAGTTTTACTTGGTTTTAAATATTTTAATTAACCTACCAATCAATTCGTTAATCTTGTGTTATTTTTACTGACAGGGCGACGCCTATTTTTATCGATGTCTTCCCACGAGGGGTTTGATTGCTACAGTTTATGTTTGTTTGTTTATCCAAGCTGGATACAATTAAGGTTGGTGATAAAAGAATAATAGAAGCCTACTGGAATTTCGCACCTGTATTTCCAGGTAGATAACTCTACTCGTGTCGTGACTCCAGGTAGAAATAGATGAAAGAAGTGACTTAAATTAGAACCACAGTTCATTTTTTGGACCTGTGAATATGGGGTATTATAATTTGTTGGGTTTTAAAAAAAACCAAAAAAAAACCCATTAACTTTTAAGATAAAAAAATATTGTATAGTTTTGTATTTGCCATTTAATTATATTTATATAATGATTTGAGTTAGTTATAACAATATATATAGCTGTTCTGTATCATATTTTATTTTTCAAAGAATGGAAAGTATCTTTGTTTGTTTTTTGTTTTTTTTATTGTATATATATTTTTTTGGTGAAAAAAAAAACAAAATCAAAACTAAAACCCGCCCCTCTTTTAATAACCTTGTATTTCCAAGTGACCCTTAACAATAAGCCGTATAAAATTCTTTTCATATACCCCAACACAAACACTTGATGCAAATTAATGTGCTAAATATATTTTGCATACAAGGCCAATTATTGTTGCCTGGGCAGCGGTGAAATTATCAGATCTTGAACAAATTTAAATTCACTTTGGATATTCTAATAACTATTTTAACGACTACCCATTTCCTCGCCTATAAATATATATATCTAAGTCGTTAAATTGTCCGACTAATTATTCTATTAATCTCATAATGGCTTTAGAATATATTATCCTTAAAAACAACATTTATTTTGTTTTATTGACTATATGTATATTTGATCTTTCGAGCGGTGTTTTATGGAGTGGAAACCGTTAATATTGCCTGATTTCAGTTTAATCATCGAAGTTTCTTAACACGTTCGTTCGTTTATAAAGGTTTTATGCCCGCTTCCACCTAGGGTTATATAGCAGACAAACTTAACACGTCTACAGATAGACTAATTATATCATAGCTTTGATCATTGCGAGGTGATAAATTGGGTCATAGTATACTTCGTGATACACCAGTTTCACATAAAGGTGGTATGTGATTTACTACAGTGTTGTTTGTACCTTTTCACACAAAATAACCTATTTATGACTTCCCGAATTACCACGAGACAAAGATAATTGAGGATTTATTTATTTCTAACTAGAAAACAAATTATGTTTTCTTTAGTCGATAATTAGGCCACGGCGATTTTTTCACCGGCAGAATTGGCTTCATTTTCTATCCGATAAGTTATCGAATTAATTCCAAGGAAAAATCCTATTAATCCAGTGGTTCTCAACTTTTTTGTTAAACGGCACACCTTGGAACACATGAAAAACCATAGCATGGCATGACACAGTCCGCATACACAGACACAGACTAGTCATAGACACATAAAATGTCCCAAACTCAATAAAGAAAAACACATCTATGAACAACCCAGTAGACACAATTGAATATTTAATTGGAATCTCGTGGTTTTTCGCATTTCCTTAGTGTGTCGTTCAAAATTTGTTTTACTTTTATGTCAAATGTAAACGAGACACATACAGATTCAAATTGTGTAAAGGACAAAACCGTATATATACCAGTCAAACATTTAGATATTCTAGGATGTCTGACATATCATTTTATGAACCGAATGCAAAGATAAAAATTTATACATGAATTTTGCAAGTTTTGTTTTTTGATACTCAAGTGATTTTCATGGTGCTGAATATTCATAAAAAAATATGCCGATGCCTTATGTATTATTTACAAGTATAAAATTTCGAAATGGCCATTTTTATAATTTTTCAATTTTACACAATAGACATAATTATTTTCCTTAATAGTATGACAACGATTCGGCTCCATATAGAAATATTTCTATTTTTATCATAACGGGGAATAACTCTAAATAAAAGATGACCTTGACCCCGGGAACGCTACCCGCCATATTTGAAGATTCCGAGGGGCGAAATTGGAAAATGTAAATTAAAAGATTGTTATAAGATGAATAAGGTAATCATTTCACCGAAATTCAGTCCCCATTTTTACACATTAATCAGTTAGGCTATTTGGTTGAGCATTAGTAATAGGCCTAGTATTTACCTTTCCTGCTCAAAGTCGAATTTTTATTTATTGTTTTGTTTTGTTTTGCTCGATGAACAAGAGATGAAGAGTCGAGACTCTCGTCCAAAGCTGTCATTGAAAAATGATTAGCATTACTGACGCTGTTGTTTATCATCCATGTGCTATTCTGTATGTTAAAGAAAATAAATCCGTCCCGAATTAATTGAATCAGAAATGAAATAAAATGGGTTTTAACGTCCTACTGCTCCTAACTTGGGGAAGACTGCTGACTGGCATACGCCATACTGCCCCCCAAAGTCAAAGTGACGTATCTACCAAATTTGCATTTTCCCGCTTTATTACACATAACGCTATTCCAAACACTTTTCTAACATCTGACAAAGGTAGATTAACGTATCGTTTCTCTTTCATGTAAATCTCCAAGCAACATACCGACGTAAATTGTATAATGCTAACGGCAGACAACGGCAAAACGCCGTATTGTTGGTTACGTCGTTTTGACCTAACGGCAGACAACGGAAAAACGCCGTATTGTTGGTTACGTCGTTTTGCCCTTGACCAAATGTTGCCCTTGACATTCCCGGAAGTGACTTCAGTATCTTACGTCATATTGTCCCGCGGTTTTTGAAGCCTGTGGGGGTTTGTTTCTAAACGTCAACATGGCGAGGAGACAAATAAATACTTCTGAAGTATTAAATATTTTAATGAATGATGACTCTGACGATTTAGTAGACAGTGAAGACGAGTATTTGCCCAATGATGAAAGTGACAGTTCAGAAGAGCCGGATAGCCCTATACCTAAAAGGCGACGCAAAATACCGGTACCATATATTCCTTGTATTGAGTTGAAAGAGGCACCAGCACCACCAGCGGAGGAGGCACTAGCACCACCAGCGGAGGAGGCACCAGCACCACCAGCGGAGGAGACACCAGCACCACCAGCGGAGGAGGCACCAGCACCACCAGCGGAGGAGGCACCAGCACCACCAGCAGAGGAGGCACCAGCACCACCAGCGGAGGACGCACCAGCACCACCAGCGGAGGACGCACCAGCACCACCAGCGGAGGACGCACGCGCCGCGGAAGTGTACCAAGATGTAGCTAATATTCCGAAAGGGATTTATAAAAAAGCTGAGATGTACATTTTTGATACCCAAGAAAGTGTTGAGATCGAAGTTTTAGTGACTGATCAGGAACCAGAATTAAATATACCAGATGACAAGAAACCAGAAGAAGAAATTGTAGCTAAAAAGAAGAGACTGCGTTTAGAGAGTGAAAGAATGGAAAGAGACAAGCTGGCACATCCTATAAGGCCACCTTGCAAAGATTCATGTAAAAAGGGGTGCACAAAAGTCTTTGGAAGCGATGATTGTAATCAGATTCACAAACAATTTTGGTCAATGAATTTTTATGATAGAAGAAAGTGGGTGTGGAATAATGTTCAGCAGTCCAACATTAAACGAGTCACAGCTGAACGTGCGACTTCAAGAAGACGATTTACTTACACATATCGTTTTCGGAGAGCTGAAGAATCTGGTGGTGGACTTCATGATGTGTGTAAACCATTTTTTCTTAGCACTTTAGGATACGACCAAAAAAGTGATAGTGCTATTATGAGATGCCTGCAAAGTGCCCCATCTGATTCACTCAATCCGAATTCTGATCAAAGAGGTAAACATGTTCCTAACAATAAATTAGACCAGATTAAAATATTCGCTCATATATTTCGATACAACCCGTCTGTTCACCATTATAGAAGAGAACACGCCCCAAACCGGTTATATCTACCTTCAGAAATTACCATTAAAGATATGCACGAGCATTATGTCCAAAATATTGAGAAAATTAGCATTGAAAGTTATAGAAAGTGCGTTGTGGCCAAGAATATAAGTTTTACTGTGCTGGGTTCGGAAGAATGTGAAGAGTGTAAGAAATTCCATGAACACAAGAAAACGCATGAAAATGGAAGCGATATAAAGGATTGTGAGCAGTGTTTAAATCATGATCATCACATCAAGCGTAGAGATGAGACGAGGATAGCATATAAATCTGATGTCGAAAAGAGTTCGTTGGACGAGACATATTTTTATGGTTCAGCAGATCTTCAAAAAGTTATAATGCTACCTCGTATGCCTGGTGTAAAAACGTGCGCCTTTACTCGTCGAATTGTAGCATTTAACGAAACGTTTGCATCGTTGGGGCAAACCAAAACCAAAGTAACTGCTTTGTGGCATGAAGCAATTAGTGGTAGGAATGCTTCAGACATTGCTAGCACTTTCTGGAATTTTTTCAAACAGCATTTAAGGGATAAAAAGCACATTGTAATCTGGGTTGATAATTGCACGGCTCAGAACAAGAATTGGACATTTTTTTCTTGTCTAGTTTCAACAATTAACTCTGAAGATATAGATGCAGAAACAATCCAAATAAAATACCTTGAAGCAGGTCACACTTTTATGTCGGCGGATTCGGTTCACCATCAAATTGAACGCGAACTTAAGAAGTATGGTGATGTACGAGATTGGATAGAGTTTATGCAAGTTTGCAAGAATGCCAAATGTGATGTCATAGAAATGAAACATTCAAATTTTCATGATTTTATTGATGGTTCAAGTAGACCAAAACTGACTAAAACAATTCCACGCGTAAAGTTGTCTGAAATGGCCTGTGTGTTGTTTGAAAGGGGTTCTCGAGATTTAAAGTACAAGTGTTCACATTCAGACAAAGAATTTACATCATTAGGCTTTCTGAAGGATAAATATGATATAAAATTATCTCAAACATGTCGCGAAAATCCCCGAGGAATCACAAGTTTGAAGCGTGAGGATATTATTAAAAAACTATGCCCATTTATGCCTTCTAACAGACAGATATTTTGGAAAGAGTTACCAATTAATGATGCGGTACAAGATTTAATACAAAACTATTGAATCTGAAGATGAACTTTGCCCATTTTCAAACAGAATATGAGGTATTAAGGCGATATTGTATATATCGTTTATAGTCATAAACATTAAATTAAATTAGTTTGTAATAAATTTGGCGCAAATTGGCCAGGACTGCTGTTCCCACTTGCCACTAAAACGTATAAAATATCATATATTTATGATAATTATGTCTTTAGCTTTTATTTGACAAATAAATATATTTTAAATTGACAAATAAATATATTTTAAATTGACATTCTTAAATTATTCTTAACAGTTAACACTGAGTATGATGGCAGATATGGATCAACTACGTTAGTTGAACATGGTATAAGTTCTAAATATACCTGGCACCACGTAAGGCAAAACGACGTATCTGAATTTCTGGCACGAGGAACTCGATATTTCCAATTTCGCATATTGTATAAAAATTAGGTTTAAACAACCCATTGCTGTGTAGTATTTAAATAAACCCATGTATGATAGTATAGAACGGCATAACAATTAAGTTTAAAGTCGATTTTATCGGTTTGTCTTTTTGTGCAGTTACGTCACTTTGACTTTGGGGGGCAGCATACACTGATTTAGTGTGCTATGTATGAGGATATTTTGTTCGGGCAGCGGCGCTACGGCCTACTCTTATATTGAATTCTAACTGCCAAGGAATCCTTTACGTGCACGCCCATGTGTACACAGGACTTCAGTTTTTCGTCCCATCCGAACTACTGACAGGGGAAAACACAAAATCTGGATGAACTTTCTCGAACAATGCAGGGATCAAACACCCAACCTCCCGTCTTGCGAGCCAGCGTCTTACCCACTTAGGCACATGATCCCCTGTTTGATTTATTATATATTAATTAGCCTTAGGCTACACCTTGACCTATTCTTGTTTATTTTGTATATATTTCAGAGATTGTTTTCTGGGGAAGACAGTCCATCAGCTTCAGATTTTGACTTCGATACAACATTAGAGAGGAACATTAGTCAAATCATTGATGTACTGGATAGTGGTGAAAATAGTGACAAGAATGACCAGTCTGAATCGTCTACATCTAAAGTACATGTACTGGAAGGTAATAAAAGAAAACACATATATGATTCCCAGCATTTAAGCCTTAATAAATGTAACTCGTAAAAATCCTGACTGGAAATATGGCATCGGTCTGTAACAGACTTGGCATCCACCACTTCAGGCTTTGTCAGGCACAACTTGTTAAGTGTATGTCATTGACTCAGGTACAGATTTGCCCCCTTTCAGTGCTTTAGTCTCTGACAATTTGTTAAGTACAACGAAAGTCCTTATTTTCAGAATTGTTAATATTAATAATGTCACGTTTGCGACCAGGATGACTTTGAAAATATGGTCAGATTATTTCATACATGTACCTGGAAATTTCCAATTGCGGATTCTAGTGCACTATTCTATAGGCCCTACTAATATATTACAGTATTTTGATGATTTTAGTTCAACAGAGTTTAACATATATTTTTTGGGTCGCCCGCCAACCTTGTGGGTTTTCTCCGGGTCCTTCGGTTTCCTCCCACTGCTTAAATACCCCTATGCACAAGTGAAGTATTGAAATAAAATTAAACCATATGTTAGTCCCAAAATTACCTAGTTTGTGTCGAGTGGACGGTAAACCCTATTTCTCTCTTTCTCTTTAGCATGTATTTTGTTTAATAAACAAATAATCTTTATTTTATTACAGATGTCCGAGCATATGTAGAAGTCAGAACTAACAATGATAATAGAAGTGAAGCTGTTTGTTGTATGTTAAGAAATCTTGGTGCAGAGATAGAAAAAACTTTTACAAATACCGTTACTCATGTTATATTTAAAGATGGCAACAAACGAACAATTGATAAAGCCAAGAAAAAAGGAATTCCTCTGGTATCCGTTCTATGGGTCGACAGGTAAGAATTATAGAACAGTAACAAAGAGGATGTACATTTATTTGGCGATTTTCCCACTTAGTAATACCAAACTATAACACATGCTTATGGAAAATAGCTACTGATTTATTTAGGCTATTTTTCGAAGAGTATTCTCTCAACCTTTTCAAGCTAATTATGCTGTTTTCCATAAGTACCAGTGATTGTTACCCATAAAAAAATTTGTTCACTTGGTAAATCACACCTTGAACGGAAGACTGACAGTAGGTGGAAAGAGTGATCTTGAGATTATACATTTTATTTTTATAAATTTTCTAGTAAATCATATCATTCTCCTCACAAAACATTTTATACAGATTCAGAAATAGGTCATAGGGTTATTGTTTTAAATGAAGGCTCACACACACAGTGTGATTTTTGGAAGAGAATTCTGACATATGGGCAAAAAAGTCGAATTTGGAGTTGATTGGTTGAGTCATCTAAATCATGCACTTTAGATCAGAAGGCCTGTCATTGTGTTTAGTGGAGATTCGATCCCATACTTGTGACAAGTACTAGGGTTGCATGCTCAACCTGGGTTTTTCCCATATGTACAACAGTTTCCTCCTACAGCTAAAGACACCTCATGTGCAGGTGAATTATTGAAATTTAATTAAACCGTGGTTAGTTCGGAAATGATCTAATTTGTATTGAATGGATGGACATATGTTTTGAAACCTACTGAATTCTCTTTTTAAGTTGTATGCGAAATAAACGACATGTTACCGAGAGTATGTATCCAGCTGTTCTACCGGAAAAAAATAAATCAACACCAATCTTTTTTAAAAAGAATCGTTTAAAAGTAAGTTTATGTAATTATTTGAAGTACCATAGTTTAAATTAAGACTCAAAATCTATAAGTTGCTGGTCAACCTCCCAGGTTTCACTCACGAAGCCACTAGTTTCGTTCTTGTGCGAACTCATCAGGCTGTTCCCTTTATATTGTCATTGTTGACCGGAGCACAAATTGAATCTTGGGTGGACCAGAGTAATTCTGTAATACTGTACCCTTTTCGAAAAAAAAAGAAAAAAGCCAATCACACCATTTAGAAGGCTTATATATCTGCAGCAAATTAGACCAATATTATTACTTTATTAATACACCTGACAAAAAATGTCCTTTTTATAATAATCTCCCAATCATCAGTCGTTACAAGACTACAATACTCCTGCCCAAAATGCATCCTGGATTAGATCTTTTTACTTGTATAGTCTAGTCTTATCAAGTTTTTTGTTTGCTTACAGATTATTACCTCTGAATTAATACAAATGCTCAATAAATCTCTCTGATTTTGATGCCAGGTTAAACCCAATTCTTTTAAATTATTTTTTTTAAAGAAAATGAAATCTATGCAGCCGAATGATTTTGACGATGATGTAGCAAGAAGTTCTGAGAGATACGAGAGAAAACGTAAGAAGGAAGAAGAACGTTTAGGATTATCAGGGAATACAACACCAGTGGCGTCACCTAGAATATTAGCATATGATACCGTTCCTCGTTCACCGGTCAGTTTCATTCAATTTTGTAAGATGGATCATCCCTTGTTTTGTGATGTCGAATCCCTGGTTGTACGTGATAAGAAGTTGGGTCACCTGCCCAACCTCGTGGGGTTTCTGTGGGTCCTCCTGTTTCCTGCCACAGCTAAAGACTCCTATATGTACGTGCGAATTATTGACATAGAATAGAACCATATGCTATTTGCCGAAATGGCCTAGTTTGTGTTGAGTGGACATTCACTTTTAGAAAAGTAGGCGATGATTCTAGATGTGGAATATTGCAGGAAAAAATTATCAAAAATATGGAAAAATACAAAAAAGATTCTCTTGAGGAAAGTAAGGCCTGCAACCTTGTGTTTTCATCAACCAGTATTTATGTTTAGATAATAATATAAGAAAAGATTAGAATATGGTTTATTTTGATTTCAGCCTTCACCGTCTGATTGGAGATCACCAATACCATTAGTTATACCTAATACACCAGCTAGTATGAAAGATCAGATATCTAAAATACGACAAGCTAGATTAAACAGTAAGATATGAACTATTTTATATACTTAGTATTTATATATGTGATCTTCTATATACATGTATATAAAATACGACAAGCTAGATTAAACAGTAAGACATGAACTATTTTATATACTTAGTATTATCTATATATCTGGGGCCTGTTTCACGGAATTTTAACTAAGATAAAATCCATATTTTAGTAATTTGATTGGATAGTATTAGACTGATTAAAGCGCTTAGCCAATCAAAATTGAAGTATCTACTAAAATTTTGATTTTATCTTTAGTTAAGATAGCGAGAAACAGGGCCCTGGTTAGTATATGTCTGTACTGCATTCTCGAACCATGGTGGCTAAGTTGGTAAGACGCTGACTCGCTGGTCTGGAGGTTGCATGTCCAGTCTTGGTGTTGGGTACGAAAGTTCATTTTGATTTTCCTGCATTTGGAATTCAATATAAGAGTAGGCTGTATGCCTGTATGGTGTATGCCTGTCTTCAATAGCTCAGTTAGAGCAGAACAGTAGGACGTTAAATCCCATTTCATTTCATTTCAATTTTATTTGAACTAAAAATACTGAATTACAAATTAAATTTGTGAACTATGTTAAATCCTCAATTGACTAGTTGACAAGTTGTATCAGGTGGTTATGAGAGTATGCATTCCTTTCTCAATCTCTAGCCAACTAGAGTTTGGACTGTTTAAAAATCATAAGGTTTGTGTATTAATAATATTGTATATTTTAATGTATGTTTAATAATATTGTATATTTTAATATATGTTTAATAATGTTGTATATTTTAATATATGTTTAATAATGTTGTATATTTTAATATATGTTTAAAGACCACATCAAATGATTCAAAAAATTGTTACGTACGGGTACTCAATAGTTACAAAATCCATTTTACCGCAAGTTCAAACTAATCTGATTAAAATTAATTCAGATATTTACGTTTTAGTATCCGACTGCCAAAAACGGTTTTCAAATTTTCAATTACAACCTTAATCTGGTTGATTGGCTGGTGACGTCACAGGCACTACACATAGTATACACATCATATGTACAATATATCACACAGTCAGTTGACACGTGTGTATTTGTCGGTCCAATAAACATTTGACTGGCGTAATCATTAACGCATAATTATTTACACGTAAGTTACATATCACGATATCAGTCAAAGCATTTTCAAAAGCCAACCTTTCTCGTCTTGGGTTGTATGTAATAGATTATATATTTGTGACTAGAATATTACCGAGTGTATTTCAAGATGCCATATTACCGTTGTGTTATTGAGAGTTGTGGAAATCCCAGCAAGGGAAAAGGGAATAATGTACCGGCGTTTCATAAATTTCCCAACAATGAAATCGTACGGAAAAATTGGAAAGGTTTGGAAACAATTCAAATCCTGATTGGCAACCTACAGTCACAACAGTGATATGCAGTGAACATTTTACGAACGATTGCTTAATTACCTATACACACCCGGCGTGTGTATTTATTAACGCCTGACTGATTCCTTAATCCCCCTAATTACATAAAACAATTGACTACGGAATAATTTGTTTTGTAATACATTTTAATTCAAGATCCATTTTAAAATTTGTTTCATTATGTACGGCCGTTCTGTTTTCTCACGGCAGCGATTTTAATACAATCTACCATCGTGTGCAGTCCAAACGATTCGAGATACATTTTCGTCAGTATTGTGGTTCTAATTTAGAAGGGTAAATATCATTTTTTGTTACGCCGGCCACATCAATTTGTAATAATGAATATCGAATACACTTGATCAAATGTGGAGTTCCTGGTGCCGTTTGGTGAGTGATTAATCTGTCAATTTAATTGTAAAATACTTGTATTCTTTATAAAAAAGTTAAATGATGTTAGACATTACAACCTTATCTTATCACAAACGTATATCCATCGAAGGATTTATATTTAGATGTTGTTTAAACACCAATCAACAAATAATACGAGGCTACTTTATTACAAAAACATCGGTGAGCAAAGAAAAAGATAATTACCTAATCAACATTCTTAATTACTTTACTGTTAAAATTTAGTACATGTATTAACGACACTACACTTGCGATACACATAGATAGTTAGGTGATCCTTCTCAATCTGTTAATTCTAACGTATATTGAGATATTTCTTCGTATTTCATTTTTACGGTCTATTTCAGAGTAATAACGCCAAATTCGCAAGCAGAAATAAAGGCGCCGTACGTCGATAACGGATCGGTCATTTACAAATCGCGTTTGAATCACGTTTGAAATTTATGATATATTTTGCGTGACCACATCTTTTTACTCCTATACTCTTTTACTCGGGGAAATTCAAACCACAATACTCTTCTGACGAAAATGTATCTCGAATAGATGGGACTGCACACATAGGAGAGTGTATATCGTCGCTGCCGTGTGAAAATGAACGACCGTACATTATGAAACAAATTCTAAATTAGAACGACGACACTCTTCTGACGAAGATTTACCTTGAATCGTTTGGACTGCACACGATGTGGTACATTGTATTAAAATCGCTGCCGTGAGTAAACAGAACGACCGTACATAATGAAACAGATTCTAAATTCGAACAATAAACTTCTGACGAAAATGTATCTCGAATCGTTTAGACTGTACACGATGGTAGAGTGTATTAAAATCGCTGCCGTGAGAAAACAGAACGACCGTACATTATGAAGAAAATTCTAAATTGGATCTTGAATTAAATTGAATTATAAAACAAATTATTCGTAGTCAATTGTTTTATTTAATTAGGGGGATTAAGGAATCAGTCAGGCGTTAATGAATACACACGCCGGCTGTATATAGGTAATTAAGGAATAAACATTCCGAATATGCATTCGGTCACTGTGACGTCACTGGCGTCTGAGGGGATTAAGAGTGTTTTCAATAATTGGCAAAGTCGTTTTTACGGGAGGTCCATTTTTACGACTTTGAATGAAGATAGCTGATTTAATTTTAGTGGGATTGATGTGAATTTGCCCTAAAGTGGATAAAATAACCATGGACTGCTCACATAGAGAAGTTTTCAGGGCTATTTTATGTGCACTTTAATAATGTTGTATATTTTAATAGGTTCAGAATGTAGTGGAACAGATTCACCTTTAGTTGGTGTTAAACCATTTCAACCATTACACAGAAAGTTATTCAATGGTAAATTCAAATTACTTTTCATTCATTGTGTTACCACGTCCTCGCTGCTGGTGGTAGTCGCAATAAGATTCAGATTTTATTTTCACTCAGGAACTTGAGTTTGCCTGTACCAATTGATTTCAATTTTTAGAGTTTGGCACAATATATCATAGTTCCTGGTTGGGAGCTGTAGTATTGGAGCATTAAATACACTGGACTCTGGTTCGAATCTCTGTTGGGTGGGGAAGAATCTCAGAATTTATCAAACTCAAATCCCACTTGTCAGTGTTAGCATTTATTTGACTGACAATCAAGGGTTTGGCTAGTTATTAAGATGAGATGAAAAACCAAGGTCAAGAACTCTGGACATTTGGAATTGTATGAAGAGTAGGTGGGAATGTTTCTGGTAGGTTGTATATATGATATAATCCAGGATCGTTGCAACCCAAATAACTCACAATATGAGCTTGGGGAAGTAGGTTGTACATGTACGATCTTGACAATTTACGATTAATAAATTTAGATTGTACATGTACGATCTTGACAGTGAAAGAGTTAATAACATGATGTAGACATATAAATTTTAGACTTCAATTTGTTGATTAACAAATTTTGATTTATTTCAGGAAATGAATCTAGTGATACACCAACTGGAGAAAAAGCGGAAGTACCTGTAATGAAGGAAACCGATGAACTTAATAGTAACCATAGCAATAATAAAATAGTCTCTTCCTGTCCGGAGACTGTATCAAAGCGAAAACTATTCAATGTGCTCAACGCTAATTCACCCAAACCATTTTTAGTTAAACCTACCCATAGTTCAGAAAGTAATCTCCCAAATTTAACAAATTCCAATCCCAGATTAGCCACCTCGAAAAAGGTCACAAATGGGACAAAGTTGAAAGGTCAAAAGAGAAAAATAGAGACTGAGTCAGACAATAGTTTGACAGAAAACGTCAAAACTCCCAAACGGTCAAAAACTTCGACTAAAGATCCTATTCCACAAGTGAAACCTGTTAAAAACATTCATGCTCAATATTTAGAGGAAAAATTGGACTCGGGTTCTACTTTACAGAGAAAACGCACACAAGAGAGCAGGTTTAGTAAATATTCAGAGGAAGATAACTCTAAAGCATCTAGTCAGAGGAGAAGCAGTCGACGTTCTTCAGTTTTAAGTAAATCCAATAATACTTCCTTGAGTGATAATTCTGCTAAAAAACTGGATTCTTCTTCGACGAGACAAAATATGTCTTCAAAAACTAAGAAATCTTCATTAAGTGAAAATCCGACAGGCACACCTAAAGTGTTAAGCAGACGTGTTTCTATAGCAGTAACACCTGACCTTTCAACCTCCAGCATCAATTCTCTGAGACGTAGTTCACGAAGAATGTCCGTTGCAAGTTTTCCAGAAACTGAGTCCCCGAATATTACTAAAAGAACTAAATGTGGTACTAAGAGTATCACAAATAGTATTAATGAAAATGGTATAGATAATCAAGACAATCAAATGCCTCAGTCACCAAGTTCTAAAAAAGGTTCACAAAAACCTAAAAGATTATCGCATCAGTTTGATCTAGTTCATAATGAAACAATAGAGAGCGCAGATTCTTCCAGAAATGAAACCACTGGGTTTTTAGGAGCGTCAATGTCAACTGTTTTTGGGGACTCCACACTGGCTTCCTTGAATTCATCACAATCCAGACGTAGTATTGATGATTTTAAGATATTAACTTACAAGAAGAACAAACATAGCAATGTACTGTCAAGCATTTCAGAAAATGACCAAAATACGACAAAAACTACAAAGAGAAAATCAAAATCAACTAAAAGCAAATCGAACAATAAAGTGACCGATGTGGAAAACCTTTCCATGGAACTTCCCGATGATGAAACCGGGAAGCATGTTGGTTCTAATGTCAGTTTGCGGAGAGCTAACTCGTTTTGTCGAGAGAAGACTGTGGATGATATCTCAGCTAAAATAACTCGGCCAACCATTGTGATGACCAGTATGCATACGAAGTAAGTCCTTGTAGTAACAGGGATCACTTGGCTAAGTGGGTAAGATGCTGGCTCACTAGTCAGGAGGTCGGGTGTTCGATCCCTGCATTGCCTGAGAAACTTCATCAGGATTTCCGGCGTGGTATCACCTTGTCAGTGATGCAGGATGGAGGGCCTGACAAGGACAACTGTCAAGTCCATCAAATGGAAAGAGTAACAGAGGTCCCGTGTACACGTTGGCGTGCACGTAATAGATCCCCTGGCAGTTGGAATTCGATATAAGAATTGGCTTAACACATGTTTCAATTTTATTTCACCAATTTGCTTGTGCGTAGGGGCCTTTAGCAGTGGGAGGAAACCGGAGAACCCAGAGTAACCCCCCCCCCTTTGCTCCTTGCCATGTACAACCAGGTAATTGAAACCCTGCCAATTGACTCAATGGAAGACCTTATGATGCAAACCATCCAGCCATCCAAACCCCCACTGATAAGTATGTACAAATGACATACTTGCTTTCTGACATTAACTAATGCAAACAATATATGCTTATCTGTAGTTACTTTTAATTATGTCTATATCATGATTATTTATAGTGAACAGGAAGTTGTGAGTGCCGTGGTTAAGAAGTTAGGAGGGTTTCTATTGGTGGATAATGTCTGTGATACGACCACTCATGTTGTATGTGGTGATTCAAGAAGAACTCTTAATATAATAAATGGAATGGCTCGTGGATGTTGGATGGTTTATAAAGAATGGGTAAGTTATTTATTAATCTGATAAAAATACAGATTTATATTTCATTTCATATTTTCATACTTACGATGGCCTACACTACATGAAGATCTGACAAGTTATATTGGGAGTTCACGTCAGAGGTCATACGAGCCGCTTTTAACCCTATGACGTCAGATATTGATTAACCAATCAGCATTGGTGTTACTAGTTGATAACCCACAGTTCTGTACAAAAAATGCCTAAAGCTCGTGGTAACAAACGGTTTCATTGCCTAATGCCTCACATCATCCAGATCATGTCAATAATAATAACTCTTCCAGATCCTAGAAAAGACAAGTAAAAGGAAATTTTGATCTATAAAAACAAAACGAAACAGTATCTGTGTTTTAATCAGATTGGATATCTGTAAGGTACGAACTAGCATGACCCATCTAGGGTGATAGTAGTATATGTTTGTCAATATGTAACATACATGTAACCGAGTCAAGTCTTAGCAATAAATATGTGATCTTATTGATTTCATTAGGTTCTTAAATCACTGGATAATGAAGAGTGGCTGGATGAAGAAGACTATGAACTCTGTGATACTTTCCCTCAAGTTAAGGTTAGTTAAAGCATGAAAAATGTCATATTTTAATTGAGTATGTGAATTCATTTGCTTAATAGAACACAGTTATTACTAGAACACTAGTTTTGTTTTAAAAGCAAAACGCTTCGACAAGTATCTTCTCAGCAATAGGAGGATACTTGTCGAAACGTCGTGCTTTGAGAATAAAACTAGTGTTTGTATCCCATAAAAACTGTGTTCTGTTAATGTGTTTCCTGATCGCTAAATTCCACTCAAAGATTAAATTCATTTGATGTACCAAAAAATAAACCAGCAAAAGATCATCATCTTTATTTTCTATTTCATGATTAAATGGGATCCTTATCCAGTCAATATCGCACACTAGCGTTGACATCAAGAGTTGATTATGATTTGGATAAGTTAATTAATGTCTAATTATTTAGATAACATTTCAGGCCCAAAGAAAGACCTGGAATAATAGCTCTTGCATACTGTATGTTTAAATAAACTACATGTAATTATAGATAACCAGACAAGAACGGCAGCTACAAGGAAAGAATTATCATCAGACATTATTTACTGATATTGGCTCGGTATTTATATCTAGTAAATGTTCACCACCAAGATCAGCGGTGGTCAATCTACTCAGGTTGTGTGGTGGCCAGGTAATTATTTTACACATCTAAAACAAACTGAATCCATTACATATTCAAATTTATTTTTCTTACCCTAAAAGAACGTGGTAATTGCTGATTCATGTATATGCAACAAACAATTTTAAAGGGTCAGAAACAGATAGCAGAAGGCCATTTTTATTTGTTTTTAATCTATCACATATTGACAAACAGAAAATTTGAGCTATTGCAATAGATTGGTTACTGAGATACCACCATCTGAAAAGTGCCCTTTTGTCAACATGTTTTCAAAGTTGCAATATTGTTGGGCATAAGACAGAACCCTATATAAAATTTTGAATCACATCTTGTTTCTCCTTATGTTTTTACTGTGATGTTATATACATTCAGTATAATCTGATTTATTGCATCTAATAAATTATCTGTGATTTTATTACATCTATGTATCTTCTGTGACTTTATTACATCTATGTATTATCTGAGGGGGGTTGGGATGGCCTAGTGGTCTAGAGTGCCACGCTTAGACCTCTAGCTGGCCGGTCACCTCTGGCTTGCGGCTGTGGTTTCGATCCCTGGTGTGAGCGTATGTGGCATGGAGATAGGGGCGCCTACTCTACCTCGTGGGTTTCCTCCGGGCACCCCAGTATCCTCCCACTGCTAAAGACCCCTATGCGCAAACGAATTATTGAAATAAAATTGAAACCATATGTTAGTCCCAAAATGACCTGGTTTGTGTCGAGTGGATGTTAAACCCCATTTCTATCTATGTATTATCTGTGATTTTATTACACGTATTATTTGATATTGATTAGATAACTGGTTCTGCTAGTCGTTGTGATATATTTATTGGTAATGATCCAAACAGAAATAAAACTAGTATTAAACCTGTCTGGATTCTAGGTGAGTACTTATTATATTACAGGGCATAAATCTCTCACGTATTTCCCTAACTTATTTAAAGCAGTAACTTCATAGTATTGGTAAACAGTCTGACAAAATAAAATAAAGAACATTATGTGTAAATAGCCACAGCTCACCATACATTTTTCCATTAACTTAAATTTATTCTGCTCTCTTTGCCATGATGTGTGTTTTTCACAAATTTTTGTTGTGTTGAATACTTTCTACCACACTCTGCAGATTTTGGTACTCTACATCTAGCCTCGGCTGTATGATGGTGTGTGATATGTACCTACACCTATACAATTGTGATGCGGCTTCCGATTTACTTTTTGCAAAATTTGCCGCTTTTAGAAAGAAGTTCTCAAAATTGCGTCATTCAAAAACTGAATATTTTGTATTTTTGTCTCTTTCAGATTGTATAATGGAGCAGAAACTATTGAACTATGACCAACCCAAATATTTAATGAATCAAACATTTAACAGAGAAAGTAGTCCAGAATTTTGACAAGTCTTAAAATTAATTATTAATGAATTCATATTAAGTATTACATAATTAATGTCTCTGTGGAGACAATACTGTTAGTAAGTTACTCATTCGAGCTCCCTGAAAAATAATACATTTTATAAGCCAAATCAACATCCAATTTTCACAAGTATTCATTATGAAATTAAAGTACAGTTCAGTGTATACAGGATGTAGCCATTCTTAGAATTAAAAAATTATTAATGAATTCTTATAATGTATAACATAATAATCAATCTCTAGTGCTGAACCATTTTTTATCATTAAAATTTACACCCAACTGACCTTTGACATTGTGATGCAATAACGGGGATCTTGGCATGTCTCAACTTTCGAGGAGAAAAGGCAAATCTACTCATGGTTCTGTCTACATGAGTCAAAATGGCAACTAAAACTCTGATTGTCAACTGTTAGAGTTGGCAGAAAAGAAGGCTTTGCTCTCTCATGAATTGTGGTTTTGATTCCCCGGTTGTATGTGACAAGGTTTTCCTGGGTTTTCTCCGGGTCCTCCAATTTCCTCCCACTGCTAAAATCCCTACACATAAGCGAATTATTGAATAAAATTGAACCATGTTAGTCCCAAAATGACCTAGTTTGTGTTTAGTATCTGTTAAACCCCTTTTCTCTTTCTCAAAATAGCATTATGCAAGAGCAAAATCTGCTTATTACAGGTCTTTCTTTAGGCCTGAAATGTTATCTAAATAATCAATTAGACATTAATTAACATATCCAGACCATAATAAACTCTTGATGTCAAGGCTAGCCTTTGATGTTGGCGGATTAAAATCCTATATGCCTCTTAATGGCTGTTGATAATTAAATCAATCAAGTGGATAATCAAGACTATGCTGTTTATATTAATGATTTGAGTAATGATGACCGAGGCTATGTGAATATTTACACTATTTAGTTTTTAACTATTATAGTGAGAACTGCCATCTCTTTATCTTATCTCCCATAATTTAACTTTAATGAATTTGCAAGATTATAAACAATGATTGTATCGGTAAAAATAATTCTGATTTTTAAATGAATTTATGACATTTCATAGTTAATTCTTATTTAAAAATTAATTGATGACAAATTGTATAAAATAAACTATTTTAATTTAATGTATGAAGAAGTTTTGAAGAAATCAGTATTTTTATTAATACTCATATGTTTTGTTAAATTTGATTGCTAGATTGAAATATTTGCCTAAAACAATCTTATGTTTTGTTGTGTTTTGTTACTAAGCTGAATTCATTATTTGGCGGGAATCACTGTGGCTAAGTGGGTAAGACGCTGGCTCGCTAGCCTAAGCTGTATAAATTATTTGGTGGGGATCACAGTGGCTAAGACGCTGGCTCGCGATCCTAGAGATCGGGTGTTCGCTCCATGCTTCGCCTGGGAAAGTTAATCCAGATTTTGGGAGGTTCCCCCTTGTCATTGATGCAGGATGGAGGGCCTGACAAGAACAGCTGTCTAGTCATTCAGATGGGACAAAAAACCGAGGTCCCATGTACACATTGGCGTGAACATAAAAGATCCCTTGACAGTTGGAATTCGATATAAGAGTTGGCTGTAGTGCTGCTGTCCGGGCAAAATTTCCCTCATAGCACACAGTAGGGCATATGCCCACCTTCATTAGCCCAGTTCGGAGCAGAACAGTAGGATTTTAAATCTCATTTCATTATTAGGCAGTCTGGAATGTAAATTGAAAGCTTTCAAGATTCTCCATGCTGTAAGTTGAATAATGCCAGGATATGTTATTTGGACATTAACCTAACTTCATTCCCTTACTGCAGTCCCACTTTGTCTTAAGTAGATAGATAGTGAAATTTATATTAGAATATGTCTCTCAAAAAAACTAGAAATCGTTAATTACCAAACGATTTGAATTCAGATACTTTTATTTTTAACACAAGTTAGTTCATTCAATGGGGGAAGACAGGGGTGGTAACTTCGCTTGTCCTGACAGAATGCCAATCAATGACACATTATCAAACACATAACTTTACTTTTGTTGGAACTGTTCAGTTGAAATACTTCTATTTTCAACATGGGCCTGTGTTGATAATCACCAACAACCTGATGGATATTTTGAGAGTTATAAATAGTATAATTTCTTATCAAGATAAACAGAGCATAAATATATCACAAAGTCTGTTTTAATAGGCAATGATTATTTATGAAATAATACATATTTTAATAACAATATTACCACACATATACAATGATTAATTATGAAATAACAATATGATATATGTTAACAAAAATATAACCACACAAACAGTGCAACACAATATAACAGATATATGTTAACAAAAATATAACCACACAAACAGTGCAACACAATTTAACACCTTAATTTAACGAAATGACCATTGTAGATGATTTAAATGTCTTGTCAACTTGATACTTCCTTCGTTACGTGACAACAGAGGGCCTGACAAGGACAGCTATCTAGTTGTTTGGATGGAATGAAAAACCTAGGTCCCGTGTACATATTGGCATGCACGTAAAATATCCCTTGAAATTTGATGCAAGAGTAGGCCATCGCGCCGCTGCCACGGGCAATATTTCCTTCATAGCACACTGTATGACGTATGCCCATGTTCATTATCCCAGTTTAGGAGCAGAACAGTAGGACGTTAAACCTCGTTTCATTTCGTTATGTGACAAAAATGTTTTTATTTCTATAGTTAGGTGTGAAATGTGAGGTAGAAGTAGACAACAGAGTTTTGGCTAACTTTTCCTCGATTTCCAACTGTCAAGGGTTCTTTTACGTGTGTAGACCTCATTTTTTATAGGACCATGTTTCTTGTTGGCCTTGTAGGTGTCACCCCTAACACGTTAGCCTTGCAGGTGCCACCCCCTAACACGCTTATGGCCTAACAAAAAGTTAGATGATTTGAACGTTGATCCAACCTATTACCAACGAAAATGGGGTTGAGTGGTAGTTAAATACTCAGTACACCATATCAATTTTGAATATTATTCACGATGTCTTGATGTCCGATTGATCGTACATTTTAGGACGTTTGGAAAATAGTGCGGACATGTCTGGAATAAGGCCAAAATCCCATCACTGCTTTGAAGCGAAAGAATATTAGAAATCTGTCAGATCTAACTTGTAATGAAATATATTGCCACATTAAAAATACTGTAACATATGTCGATCATTAAAGTACTAACTTCATGTCTTTACGGCATGACCAGAAATATTTCATGTTGATTGTTAACAAGATTTTTGATACAATTATTATAACAAACTAAACAACTTAATTCAAACAACCTCCAGAGTTTTTTATGTCTAGACTCTAAAATAATGGTGTGACAAAAACATACTCAAACATTTGGTGTATAAAACATAAAATGAGGAAATACAAGATTATTGCTGCCTACTCATGAATTAAAATGAAATATTTATATTTTGTTGGTCATCGTTTATATACAAAAACAAACAAGAACCATTAGCTATGGGGACTTCTCAATAAAAATGGGAACTGTGGTCCAGAGAGCTCATGTACTACACTTGTCACAAAATGATGAATACAATTTGAATTGAGATTTCATATTAGGCTTCTTTCTATATTCATAGTCATCACCTGTTACAAGATATTTTTAGTTTTATGAGCTTTTATAAAATGCTTCCCTTGAAAGGAAATTCAGATCTAGATGTAAAATAACAGTATGAAACAAGGGCGATTTTTTTTCAATATTTCACAATTTGAAAAGTATATTATCTTTTACCTATTCAATTTTAACAAATAAACATTTTACTTGATAATATAAGTGATAGTGCTCGTGCATTAAATTTGACATTGTTTTTTCAATGTTTTCAATGTTCAGTTACTAAATATGTTTTAGTATGTAAATATTTTCTTTTGGATAAACAGTCATCTAACCACTGTGTTGTTACTATGGCTACGGAGCTATTCTGTTTTCTAACACTGGAGATTTCCTGTAAATAAAGTAGGAAATACAGTAAAACAAGTAATGCCAGTCAACAATTGAAAAATTGAAAAATAACTGATTAAATGACTCACAGCGATCATTAAGGCAAAACATAAGCCCTGTTTCCACTTGGCTGCGATAAGCGTGCTGTGCTCAGCACTGTACCAGGCTGCGATAAATTTCAAGAAATTGACCCGGGGCACACCAAATGTGGAACTCTTCACAGAAAAGTTTATTTCAGTCAGCAAGTTACCCAGATGAAAAAAATTATGGCCGCTGATTAAGACAGAAGTGATGACAGAGCTGTCAAAGTTTGTGGAAAAAAGGTTAAGGCTCAATTGGCGTATCCGCAGTAATCTGTACTGAAACCATTCTCACTACTAAAATTTAAGCATGCCGTATCTGGTACTCTGCTAATACCACTTCACTTCACTGGGCCAGTACCAGGCATGGCATGCTTATGTTTGACCGTTTACCCTACAAAAAACGAACCGTGCTGCACCGGGCATGCTTAAAATTTGTAATGCAAACAGGGTTAAAGTATCTTGGACAAATTTCAACTAAAATCTTGTTTTTAATATGAATTTGAAATAATTTCACTCCACAACAAAACACATTATTTGATAAATAAAGGTTAACGTACCTCTGTTGATGCTGTATTTTGAACAACAACATGTGTGGTATAATCAGTCACCTTACTTCCAACATCACCATCATAAGTTCCATAAATTAAGGATAATAAATTTAAAAATAAATCAAGGCTGCAATTGGCTAATCATTCAGGAGTTTGACATGTGTATAATAAAATATCTGAGGCAATTTATCTTGTTATGTAAATGTGTCCCAACTGACTTGTACCAAGCAAAGACCCTAGTGTTCTATTTATCAGTTCCATATTTAAGTTTTTTGCACTGATCTGTTTCTGAATTATATTGGTGAGTTCTAGCATACTTCTGTATGAATATTCACATTAATATCTATTAAAAAAATGAAATGAAATAGGGTTTGAAGTCCTACTGTTCTGCTCCATACACCATACAGTGTGCTATGAGGGAAATTTTGCCCTCACAGCGGCACTACGGCCTACTCTTATATCGATTTAAAACTGTCAAGGGATCTTTTTGTGCATGCCAATGTGTACACAGGACCTCTGTTTTTTTCGCCCATCCAAACGACTGGACAGCTGTCCTTGTCAAGCCATCCATCCTGCATTACTGACATGGGGAATCACGCCGGAAAATCTGGATGAACTTTTGCTGCAATGCAGGGATCGAACACCCGACCTCCAGGCTAGCAAGCCTGACTCCTACAACTTAGCCACCGTGACCCCCTAAATATGACCATAAGGAAATCCCTAATTCCGATATGTAACCAATCTATTAAAGGATATGCAACAATATATCGTTTATAATGTTTCTCTTTATCTTCTGGTAAACCATGGAGAACAATCAGCTGATCTTCAAATATACTAGACAACTCCTCATTAGTTGATTTCTTCCGGTTGTTATCTTCATCATTATTGGTTGAATTCTGATGACTTGAGGAGGTACTTGGTTCTGGTGACGAACTCAATCTGTCATTTGATGATTTTTTTTGGACTACAAATATTGTTAAATATCCATGATTCAACATCATTATATCATTTTGAAAATGAAATCAGGTTTAAAACGGCAATTTCATATTTTTTAAATATATTTTTAAAATATATTAAAATAAAGCCCTAAAATAGATTGAACCTATAAACAGACCTACCTTGTTAAAGAATAATCCTATTTATCCTATAATTCACAATTGCCAGTTGAGAAATTGGCAAAAATACCATTTTCAACTTTAAATTCAAACGTTTGAAGATGGCCATTGCATGGAGGTGAATGGGAAAACAAAGGAGGTAATTCAAGTAATTTTCATTGTCAGGGGTATTTATGTCCAATGAAATATTGCCCATGATCGTATAATAGTGAGTTGACCACCTTTTGAGCAAAAGACATAGAAATAATTATGTTTTGACTTTCTTAGAAATTATGAAATTTCCGCTTTAACATCCTATTGGGATGAAGACTGGCATACACCATACATTGTGTTATGAAGGAAATTTTGCCTTGACACTGGCACTACAGTATTCTTTTTTTTTATCGAATTCCAACTATCAATTCGATTCCTGCATTGGACGAGAAAGTTCATCTCGATTTTCCGGCGTGATTTCCCCTTGTCAGTGATGCAGAAGGAGGGCCTGATAAGGACAGCTGCCTAGTTGTTTGGATGGGACAAATAACCGAGGTCCCGTGTACACATTGGAGTGCAGGTAAAAGATCCCTTGGCAGTTGGAATTCGATATAAGAGTAGGCCGTAGCGCCGCTGCCCGGGCAAAAATTACCCTCATAGCACACTGTATGGCGTATGCCCGTCTTCTATTAGCCCAGGTTAGGTGCATAAGAGTAGGACGTTAAACCCCATTTCATTTCATTTCCAACTATCAAGGGATCTTTTATGTGCATATGCCACTCCATCCTGACAAGGGGATATCACATCAGAAACATGCAACAAACTTTCTCTGCCAAATTTTAACGCAAAGCACTTGTAGGTTATTTTGGAAGGAACAAACTCTAATTTCGAACGGCAACTGTTATAAGGATACATTTGCGTGTATGTCAATTGTATACAGGATCTGTTTTTTGTCCCACCTGAATGACTAGACACTGTTCCTTTTCAGGCCCTCTGTCCTGCGTGAGAAACCATGCCTAAAGATTCTAAGGAACTTTCTCGTCCAACACTACCGACTGAACCATTGCAGCCTGTGTGTCTAACTAAAGTAAGAGACATCAAAATAAAATCAGAGGATGGAATAAGAGAAAATGTTTAACTCAGAAACAAACTGTTTTATATGTCTAAACAAGATTTTGAAAATAAAAGTTCATATCAAATAAAAACTGTTATTTATCTATAAGTTGTCTTACCTTTGCTTGCATTACTCTCACTGTTAGAAGATGATTTTCTCTTTAAAGAATGTTTACGTGGAAAATAATAACTAATATTATTAAGTACGATAATAAAATATCAATATACAAATGATTACTAATCTTTGATAACCTCTTTAAGAAAATGGAAGACACCTATATATTTACAATTGGGCACATGCAAAGATGGCAAAAGGCCAGGTGGGAAATGCCGGCATCTTTTCAAAATGCTCAATTTTGTAACCAGTGTAAATACAAATTTCTGTATGGCTTCAGTTATCTGCATTTTATTTATTAACATTTCTTAAAATATTGGTTATTTTGTGCTTTACACACTTCACAATATCAATAATCCTTACTAGAGCCTTCCCTCAACCCCCCACCCACCCCCAAATGAGGGAAGACCTTTTCCCTCCCAAGCAACAGAACTACATAAATAGTACCTCTAGACCCCCCCACACACACCAAATCTGTGTCTGTTGTTATAGTTTATTGTTATATCCTATAATAATACATAATGATGTAAATTGTTGATAATAAAAGGATACATGTATGTTAGTATGCCTCTAGATGTAAGAATTTTATTGATAAGACGTTCGGTACCATACCAATTAAAACCAGGTGTATCATGGCCTATTCTAGGTAGATGAACACTGGCTGAAACAAGGAAATAAATATAACATATAGGGGGAAACTTTAAGATAACAAAACATTATCTCCTTTGATTGGCATTTTTAATTGAACATATTAACACAAGGACTGACAAGGCACAATTTTATGGATACACAATGACTGAGTATCCTCATCAAAATGTCACATAGTATTAAATTCAGTTATTGTGTACCTTGTGTTAACAAAACATTACTAGAAGTCCAAAAAGAGTACCACAATATCTAAGATTTTGACTGAAAACACTTTACTTGAACATTGTGACTATAATGAGCCTTTTAAATCAAATTTATTAAATGACCCACCTTTTTTAGCTTTAGCAACTACATATATTTTCTCGAGTCCAAGTCGTAAAGCTGATAATTTGATACCCGATAGATTATTTCTCTTGTCTCTGTGTTGAGCTATAATCAAACCAAGCTGAGGAAATAAATCAAATACATGATAACATAATTTTTTTTAATGTTAATTTTCTTTTAGAACTTTATCACTATTCTATTCAAAACCAAAAGTACTACTGAATGAATCAGGATATCTTTTTAAGGAATAAGTTCCCACTATTTTTATAATCTGGAAGGAAAGAATTAAACTAGATTCAGTTCCACATATGTAATAAAAGTATAAATTAATTGTTAAAATAAAGGTGTAATTACCATATCTTCACCATCTTCCCTGCCTTCTATATCATCTATATTAATCAGATGACAATCTCCTAGAGCTAAATCTATAATACATATATTAATCAAATGTTAATCCTAAAGCTAAATCTAAAGTAGATATATTATATTAATCAAATGACAATCAAGAGCTAAATCTATAATCTTAAGACTCTATGGTCTATATAATCTTAAACCCCTATGGTATATATACAATCTTAAACTCTATTGTTTTATATAATGTTAACCTCACCTGGTTTATAAAAAAACCCTCTATGGTTTATATAATCTGTGCACCCTATGCTTTATATAATCTGAGGATCCTATGGTTTTATAATCTATGGACCCTATGGTTTATATAATCTGTGGACCCTATGGTTTATATAATCTGTGGATCCTATGGTTTATATAATCTGTGGACCCTATGGTTTATATAATCTTAAGACTAGTTTTTGTATAATCTATAGACCCTATGGCTTTTACATAATCTTAAGCCCCTATATGGTTTATATAATCTTAATTCCCTTTAGTTTATATAAATCCCTTATGATTTATATAAAACCCCTATGGTTTATATTATTTTAACCCCCATATACAAGTTTTACAAAGACTTAATATGATCTAAATATAAATAAATCATTCAAGAGAAAGGTATAATATAAGAATAGAATACAAACCTTGACATTTACCAGCCAGTTCATATTGTTTCTCTGGTTGCGGTGAACGTGATGCTATCGCAGAAAATAAACCTCCTCTACCCCATCGTCCAGAATCATCTAGAACAAACATTCATAAAACTCTTGTACCAGAAAAACTACATCAAATATAATTCCATGACAACACAAAAAATATTACATCTGAGGAATAACTACTTATAATAGTTTGATGCATAAAAGTTTCATAAAGATATTTTGAATGGTCTATGAGATGTACTAGGATGGACAGAGCCAATTGCTATATCCAGTTTCAATGGCATTTAATAATTGAGCTGGAATATACAGGTCACAATTCTATGGAATACAATCACTGCTTATTACTGAGCGACGAGGCTTCTCTAGTCAATATCAAGCAATGATGACTGCTATATAGCTGAGCGATATTTCAACTAGGCTTCTCTAGTCACTATCACGAGCAACGTTTCGACACGGCTTCTCTAGTCATAATCAAGCATGATAATGACTAGAGAAGCCTAGTTGAAACGTCACTCAGTTATAAGCAATAATTGTATTCCAAAGAATTGCGACCCGTTTTAATTGCTATATCCCTCCCTCAACTTGGTTCAGTGCACGATAACACTATGACAATATTATAGTTTTGTACAACATATAGAATTACTCAAATTATGTGACAGGAGTAAATTAATCTGTTACCTGCACAATGTACAATGATGTTGTGTTTATTGTCAGTGTCAATAGGATGAGTGACGTCACCACTGACATACTTAATAGATCTTTGCGTCGTCTCATCGTCACTGACATCATCATCATCATCATCGTCATCATTATCATCATCATCTTCACTATCTATGGCTATATTACATGTTGAATACTTCATGGATTTCCACATATCAAACCTAATAAAGAAGAAGATAAATGGAGTTATTAATTTTTTGAAATCAGTAGGTTCATGAATGACAGATCACAAATTTCTAATTGGGCATCAAAGCTGAAGGAAAGACGAATAATAAAGTTCTTATTGTGCATCAAAAGTAAAGGAATGACAAAACTGCAGGAATGATAAATCATAAAGTTCTTATCGAGCATCAAAACTGAAGGAATGACCGATCTTAAAGTTCTTATTGGGCATCAAAAGTAAAGGAATGACAAATTATGAAACTCTGATTGGACATTTTAGTTCACTTTGATTCAGGATAGAAAATGTAGAAACATCGGTGACTTGAGCCATACTGAAATCACATGTCTGATTGATGTACAAATATTTTTATGAGTTATGGAATTTTAGCAATGGTATAATCTTACTTCATTTTACGTTGTTCCTGAGCATGTCTAATTTCCTTTTCTTCAGCTAATTTAGCTCGCTTTTCTGCTGCCTCTTTTCTCTATAATAAAATAATTCATAAAATCAATTATTCATTTGGATCAATAATGAACATCAGTAGCAGTATAAGGTTTTTCTTTTTAAAATTTGTGAATTAATAGAATCGCTTAAAACAAACTTATCTCAGATTGTACAATTCAAAGACATTAGGAAGGGGCTTATATCAATTTGCTTCCTTATAATATATGTAAAATTTAAAGTAATAGACACAAAACAATCTTTTAGATATTGTTCAAGTAAAAAAATAAAAACTTTGGACAATAGAGTAGTAAGTGTTCAGTGGTTTAGATAATAGTCACACCAGCAATAGCGATAAATATAAAGGGGGATGTCACTCATGAAATTGAAATACATCCAACACAAATCTCCTTGATTAGTATTCGTTAGGCAAATTGTAGACTATATAAATAACTACCACAAGTATTTTTCCAATATATAAAACAATATACTTTGCCAGGCCATGAAACATACACCCAAAAAGTCCAAGCAATAGTAAAGATTTACGCGAAGGTACCTTTCTCTTTCTTTCCTCTAATTGTTCTGGTGTTAGTTGTTTTCGTGGTTTTCGTACGATTTCTGGTAACGCTCCAATTAAAACAGAAGTCTTTTTCCTCATAGCTCTTTCTCCAGTGACATGACTTTCTAATATTTTACGTTCAGCTGGAAAAAACAAAAACAGAGCATTATTTCACATTTTTAAAATTTATTTGTGGTAGAAAAAGTGGAATGAAGTCAAGGGACTGTACGGCAATTCTGTTCTTCAGGAAACAGTTGTAATTAAGTAATAAACTGTGGCCTACTAAATCTCCAACTGTCAAAGAAATTTATGCAAAACATTAAAGCTGGATTTTAAACAAACTATAATATTTAGAGAGTTGAATCTACAAGGAAGATCAGTTGATTGAATATTTTGTATAAATAATCCTTGCATGATTACCTTCTATAAGTGCATCAAAAGCCTTTCTATCTTCAGCTGATGGTTCATTACTATAGTCTGTACCTTCAAACATATACATACTCTGTGGTCCCTCTTCTATTCCTTCTTCTAACTCCAATGATTCAACCTGTTGTTTAATAGTTTAATTCAGGATTGGAAGAAAACTTTGATATAGGCCTATCTATATTTTAGGGGGTGGGGTTGGAGGAGGGGGGGGGTTGTTCTTTAATATAATCAAGGAGAGAGAGAGAGAGAGAGAGAGAGAGAGAGAGAGAGAGAGAGAGAGAGAGAGAGAGAAATGGTGTTTAACAGTCCACTTGACACAAACTAAATTTTATGGGGGAGGGGGGTGGGGGTGAATTATTCTTTAATATAATCAAGAACAGAGAAATGAGGTTAAACATCCACTCGACACAAACTAGGTCATTTCGAGACTAATCAGTAAAATGAACTATCAGTGACATCATTAAAAAAAAGTCTGGATTGAAAATATAAAAAAGAGAGAAAAATTCATGTCGTTGTACGTAAGGATCTTTAACAGTTGCGCAGGATTTTTGAAGTCGTTATATATAAATAAACTCAATAATAATAAATGCACTTAGTCATCAACATCCCACGGCCTTCTATAACAACAACTAAGTCAAATTTATATCCCTCGTAATATGTATAAATTACTACTATAATGGGTTGATATGTATACAAAGTTTCATATGTATATCTTGAAAGATTTGGTATGCTATAAGGATCATAATATACATGTATATATAGCAACTCACATCTTTGTCTTTGTCTTCATCCAAGGTCCATTCCCCTTCAAGCGTCGGTCCGAGAATCTTTCTAAAATCATCTTCTTTATCGTCTTCATCACTCAATAATTTCTCTGCTCCAAACCTTAACACATCTTGTAGCTAAAAACACCCACAAATTTGTCTTGATTGGAAACTATACTATTCAAAAAAAGTAGGGGATATTTGATTTTTAAGTGTTATTAAAGTCACCTAATGAAACTGACGAAGAAACAAATGACAAAATGAAATGAAGTTCACATTCATCGATTTATTCCAAATGATCGTTAGACTAAGTAAGGCACAGACTGACCATTATAAGGGTAAAATGATACCCGGGGTCAAACAGCAAAGTTACCACAGCATCACAACAAAGTCAGTAACGGGTAAATCCTCCTCTGTTTGCCAAACAAGCATTGATCCGACGTGGCATACTCCTAATGAGACGTCTAAGGTCATTTTGGTCCAGATTGTCCCATTCCTGTTGCAACGCAGCAGCAAGTTCTTGGACATTGGCAGGATGTTGTTGACGTTGACGTAACCTTTGTCCAAGCATGTCCCAGACATGCTCGATGGGGGAGACGTCGGGACTCAGTGCTGGCCAAGGTAATGTGGTGATGTTCCGTTGTTGGAGGTAACCTGTAACGATCCTGGCCCTGTGACATCTTGCGTTGTCATCCTGGAAGATGAAACGGCGGCCATGACGTCGTGCGAACGGCACAACATGGACTGCCAAGATGTTGTCCCGGTAGTACTGGCCTGTAATACGCCCTGCAACAACATGTAAAGCCGTTCTTCCAGCAACAGTGATGCCTCCCCACACCATAACAGAACCACCCCCAAATCGATCATGTCTGATGACGTTAACGTCTTGGAAGCGCTCGTTTCGACGACGTCACACCCTCCTACGTCTGTCCAAAAAATCAACAGTGAACCTTGACTCATCTGAAAACATCACATTGCTCCAGCGTCGATTATCCAAGTGTTGACGATCCCTACACCAATGACGTCTTGCCTGAATGTGATGATCTCTCAAACAAGGGATCACGCGAGGACGTCGGGCGCGAAGGTGACCCCTATGCAGTCGATTCCGAATCGTCTGGCCACTCACTCTCACACCAGTGTCTGTTTGAAGACGAGCGCTGATCTGATTTGCTGTGATGACACGATTTTTCAAGGCCAAGGTACGGATAAATCGATCCTGGGCTTGAGTTGTCGCCCTTGGTCGACCTGAGCGTGGTCTGTCCTGTACAGATTGTGTATCACGGTATCTGGACCATAGCCTGCTTATGACAGACTGAGAAACATTCATCGTCCGCACCACAACCGCCTGTGTTGTGCCGATCTGTAGCATGTCAAGGGCACGTAACCTTTCATTTTGGGTAAGCCGACGCATATCAAAATTTGTTTTCTGGTCACTAAAACAATTAAACTGATGTTTCCACCCTGGAATTCAATGCCACAATGACTGTAACATTCAAAGTCAGAGTCGTGCAAATCTTGGGTTGGACCCCCATGATGATCCCAAGCATCACCTGCATTCCATGCGGTAGCTATTGGTGCATTTGGGCGTCACATGTAACTGGAAATGTTTCTTCTGTTAGGTTCTATAGTGACTTTTTTCGTAGTCATTTGCATATTTTAGTATTATGCCCAAAAAATCAAATATCCCCTACTTTTTTTGAATAGTATATATAGTAAAAATCTCATGCAGAAAGTGGGATAGAGAGAGAGAGAAATGGGGTTTTACATCAATTCAACACAAACTAGGTCATTTTGGGACTAACATGTGGTTCAATTTGATTTCAATACTTCAAGATAAAATGTAGCCCAGTAGGAACAGGATAGCAGGACGTTGAACCCCCTTTTCATTTTATTTTCATTTAAGTTAATATAAATATAACATACCTCTGATTTGTTTGAAGCGAATAATGGTTGTTTTCCTAACGCAAACTGTCCACTTTCAATAACTTTCTCTGTTAATTTTAGTTTGTCTTCTGCTCGTTTTAATATAATTTCCTCTACGCTGTGACGACCAATCAGTCGGATGATTTTCACTGCTCTGAAAATACCAAAGAGTATCAAAGCTTTGGTTCAAAGTTCCTCAAAATATCAATTATCTATTGTCTTGACAACATTTCTAGAGAAATTACAGCACTACCAATGATTCTATGAATGAACAAAATTCAAGGCAATTTACGTCTGACATATTTCAGTATCGCATGAATACTGTTTAAAAATATTGTATAACTAGCTCAATACACGGTTTCACTCAGGGACCAAGATCTGTTTACTCATCTTCCTTTCCTGCTAGCTTACATCATCCATAACTATTACTATTATTAAACTTAATTAGCACAATAAACAGAGTTACCTCCTGTTAACCGTTATTGATTTTTGACTATGTTAAACTTACAAATGGTCTTGATCTACATAAATCATGGCCTACAACATTCATGCTGGTTAATTTGATACCACATATGTAGCGGAGGAGCGTGGAGACAGAGCATACACTAATTAACGTGTGGGTAGGGATCCATATCAGTGGAAGGATCTCCCAAAAAAACCACGAGGTTAAGCAGGCTACCTTACTCTTTCGACACACAAAATTTTGGTATACAAACAATGTCAGCAGACTCGACAACAGACCTAATGATCTAAAGAGAGAGAGAGAGAGAGAGAGAGAGAGAGAGAGAGAGATGGGGTTTAAAAGAACACTTAACATATACTAGCACTATAAACCTCAGAATGCCTCGTTCGGCATTTCTGTCCAAACGAGGTAAAAAAAATGCCTCGTTGTCTGCAGTTCCAAAACAAGGTTTTTTAAATTGCCCTTTTTTTGGAACGAGGTATTTTGTTCAGAATGAGGCTTGGTAAAATGCCTCGTTTACTAAGCGTGTTTTTTTCAAGATAGTTATTAGCGGTTTATCGGCCAATTTGTAAAAAATAAAATTGATGTTATTTAATACGAAAATAAAACCAGTTCAAACTATATTATTATCAAAGAAATTGACAAGACAAGAATACACGCCATCGGTGGAGGTGTAAAACTATTGCAGACACATAGCTACCTTGATTGATTTATTGCCCCAATCAGGTATAGGTGTTAAGAAACAACTGAGGTGTTGTGACATTTTATTGGGGGCAATCAATTAATCAAGGTATAGCTGTGTGTCTGCAATTGTTTTACACCTCCACCGATGGCGTGTATTCTTGTCTTGTCAATTTTTCTGATAATAATATAGTTTGAACTGGTTTTATTTTCGTATTAAATAACATAAATTTTAATTTTTACAAATTGGCCGATATACCGCTAATAACTATCTTGAAAAAACCACGTTTAGTAAACGAGGCATTTTACCGAGCCTCGTTCTGAACAAAATACCTCGTTCCAAAAAAAGGGCAATTTAAAAAACCTCGTTTCGGAACTGCAGACAACGAGGCATTTTCTTTACCTCGTTTGGACAGAAATGCCGAACGAGGCATTCTGAGGTTTATAGTGTAGGTCAATTTTATTTCAATAATTCGCTTGCACGTAGGGGTGTTTAGCAGTGGGAGTAAACCAGATTACCAGGAGAAAATCCAAGCGACCGTCTGATCTAAAACCTTCCTGTCAAACCACTAAGCCATAAAACACTGTCAAATTCAAATGATCACCAAGTAAATTTAATGTTTGATAAACCTACCTTTTTTGTCCGATTCTGTGAGCTCGGGCAGCGGCTTGTAAATCATTCTGTGGATTAAAATCACTGTCAACAAATATGACGGTATCAGCTGATGTCAGATTAATACCCTGTCCTCCTGATAAAATAAAAACATAAAGTCATCAAAAAATGTTCAGTGTCCCCTATTTGATATATTTATATGGTCCAACATAGTTCCGTTAACAATTAAATGCACACAAAATCACTGATAGGCAGATTGAATAACTGTTCGTTTGTAGATGTTAACATCCACTTTCACGAAATGGTCTGGGGTTTAACGTTCTACTGTTCTGGAGCCTTATTCACGAAATTTTAATTAAGATGAAATCCAAATTTAAGTTATTTGATTGGATAATATTAGATCGATTTTAGTGCTTAGCCAATCAAAACTGAAGTATCTACTAAAATTTGGATTTTATCTTTAGTTAAGATTTCGTGAATCAGGGCCTTGCTCCAAACTAGGCTAATGAAGACCGGGCATAAACCAAAAAGTGTTTCATGAGGAAAATTTTGAGTGGATAGCAGCACTATGTCCTACTTTTATTTTGAATTCCAACTGTCAAATGATCTTTTAAATGCACACCATTGTGTACATAGGACCACGTTTTTTTGACCCATCCAAATGACTAGACAGCTGTCCTTGTCAGGCCCTCCGTCCTGCATCACTGACAAGGTGGAACCATGCCAGAAACTCTGGATGAACTTTTTTGGCGAATGTCGGAATCGAACATCCGACTTCCAGTCAGCATCTTTCCCATTAAGCCACCATGAACCCCTCCACTTTCACTGAGGGTGATATAATGACTCCTTTTAATAAGAAACTTGTTATCCAATTTAGAAGAACGATGTACATATCCCTTTTAATATGAAATTTGTTAACGAATTTAGAAGACCATTGTACATACCCCTTTTAATATGAAATTGGTTGTCCAATTTAGAAGAACGATGTACATGCCCCTTTTAATATTAAACTGGTTATCTAATTTAGAAACACGATGTACATATATACCTGCTTTAGTGCTGAGAAGAAAAACAAACGTTTCCTCATTTTGATTAAATTTCTGTATGGAGAGAAATCTCTCTTCACCTCTAACTGATCCATCTAATCTTTCATATGTATAGCCTACAAAATAAATACCATGTGCATATGTATATATCATCGGGTTTGAACGTTTGGTGTCCGCTAGTCAAGTTTAAATGGACTATATGTGAATTACATTTGTGCACAGTCAAGAGTCAATACATTTAAAGAAATTTTATTCAAAAGATTGAGTATTTAAGGAGGTCAAGTCAGTTGTGGGGATATGATGCCAGTTGGTGTTGGGGGGGGGGGGCTGTTTCAATGTAGAAATTTCTTTTATCAGATATCTTGGGTGTGTGTGAGGGTGGGGTATATTTTCAGTGTTAGATGTATGTACCCCCAACCCTACCCTTCCCCTTCCTCCTCCCCTCAAACCCTACCCTTACTCCTTGAGTTGTCTAAATCAAGTCTGTCAATTGTTATCTTGTACTATTCAGATGTTTATGCATGTATTTTTGTAAATTGTTTTTATATATTAATAAGCCAATAAATTTATTTGAAGGAAAAAAAAAAATCAGACTCCCCAACCAGCCTGAAAATATGAAAAAACACCAACACAACTTTATTTATGGCCCGAAAATAAACTCCCCCAATTCATTTACTTTCAAACTAAACTTTATTTTTACAATGATTTATCATCAGCTTCTATAAAATAATGATTCATATACTTTTTAAAATAAACTGACCATATATCCAATGGTTCTAACATCCATTTCGGAACTAACATATGATTCAATATTATTTCAATAATTTGCTTGAGCATAGGAATTATTTGCAGTGGCAAGAAACCAGAGGACCCGGAGAAAACCTATGAGGTTGGACAGGCGACCCTACTCTTTGTCTCGTACAACCAGGGAATCGAAACTATACCAGTTGACTTAATGATAGATCTTAGGATACACCCAACCCCTAACTTTCAAAAGAAACTGACCTTTATAACCCAGATAATCTTGTAATATATCTAACATGTGGGTCATCTGTGAAAACATTAAAACTTTATGACCATTCCTCTTCATATGACCTAATAACTGGTCAATCAAGACTAGTTTCCCACTAGCCTCTATCAAATGGTCTCCCAGTTCAAAAGGCTCCGGTTCAACTCCTGAAATGTGAAATGAAACATTTGATGACAAATAACGTCAGTGGGAAGTCAAAAGGTTTATCTGACATATTTTGCAAAATTCACTATTTTGTTACTTCAGAATGAGAATTTTCTTGCACATCTTTTCGTCTGGTTGTTGTATTTCTAAGCCAATACAAAGAGGATTGATAGATTATACTGCTTCAAAATGTTGTATATTGGATGTTCCAAAAAAAAAAAAAATTATTAAGAGCGAAAATGTTGTACTTTCTTGAAAAAATCAACTTTGTGTCTAACGAAATGTAGCCAATATTGTTTTATGGTTAAATAAGCATTATTGAAATTATTGTTGAGGCTCTATTGTGTGAAATCTATGAAATTGAAGCAGATAAAGGTGAAAATTTTCTTGAGATACATCTTAGCTGTATAAAACTGCAAATAACAGCTTGACATGTGTAAAATGAAATGGGGTTTAAGGTCCTACTGTTCTGCCCCAACTGGTCTATTGAAGGGAAATTTTACCCAGACAGTGGGGCTACGGCCTACTCTTATATCAAATTGCAACTGCCAAGGGATCTTTGACATGCATTCCAATGTGTACATGGGACCTTGGTTTTTCATCCCATCTGAACGACTAGACAGCTGTCCTTGCCAGGTCCTCCGTCCTGCATCACTGACAAGTGGAAACCAGGCCGGAAAATCTGGATGTACTTTCTTGGCCAATGCAGGGATCGAACACCCGACCTCCAGGCGAGCGAGCCAGGATCTTACTCACTTAGCTATGTGATCCCCTGATGACTCATAAGTTTAACAATGTAAGCAACATCCATTTATAACTAAAGTTTTAATTTATTTTTTCTAACAGTAGTGAAATATGTTGAACAAATCCTTTATCAGTTCAAAAACTTTTATAGTAATAATTATGTAGAATTTACAGGTATTGGAATTTTTTTTGAAAATTTATGTGAATTGTTTTGCAGAATTTATGAAATTTTTCTAGAAGAACTTACCTTGTATGTGAAATTTAGTAAATGAATTTACATGAAATTTAAAAAAAGAACTACGTGGATTTTTGTAAAAGAATTTATTTGGATTTTTGCATAAGAATTTATGTGGATTTTTGTAAAAGAATGAACTTTAAACTGTAATTAACATGGTGAATGAATTAGTAGGAATTCATAGCAAAAATCACATTAATTAAGAAATAAGGATAAAAGACATGACATCATTTAACAAATTCAGTTTATAAAGTAGAAAATCTTACCATCAAATAAGTACGGATGATTCACACATTTTCTGAGTTGCATCAAAATATTCATTAAGCTGGTAGATTTCACATTCGGATTAGAATTATCAAATACATCTAGAAAATATCAATAAACATATAAGCCATAAAGAGAGAGAGAAATGAGTTTTAAAGTCTGCTCGATACAAACTAGATCATTTTGGGACTAACATATGGTTTAATTTTTGGGGTCTCAGTAGTGTGAGGAAACCGGGGGACCCAGAGAAAACCCACGAGGTTGGACAGACGACCCTACTCCTTGTCACATACAACAGGGAAATCAAACCCTACCACTTGACCCAATGAGAAAGAGAGAAAGAGAAATGGGGTTTAACGTCCACTCGACACAAACTAGGTCATTTCGGGACTAACATATATTTTTTTAAATTTTATTTCAATAATCTGCTTGCGCGTAGGGGTCTTTAGCAGTTGGAGGAAACCGGAGTGTCCAGAGGAAACCCACGAGATTGAGAAGGCGCCCCTATCTCCATGCCACATACGCTCACACCTGGGCCCGAAACCACAGCCGCACGCCAGAGGTGACCGGCCACCTAGAGGTCGAAGCGCGGCACTCTAGACCACTAGGCCATCCCAACCCCCCGACTCAATGACAGACCTTATGATTTCACGTGCACTTGTTAAAACACTAGAACGCCCCCCCCCCTCCAACCACCACTTAGCTACAATATACAGATAAAAAATATATAAATAATAATCAGACCAAAAATAATCAATAATCTTTCATGTCATCAATTTTACGTTTTTAATAAATTCAATAAAAATTAAATACTGGTTTAAAGTAACGGATATAAGATCCCTGGATATAAGATCCCTGGATATGGATATAAGATCCCTGGATATAAGATCCCTGACCAGGTTTTTTCTGTGCAGACTACCAAGACAAACATAACCTTAGATAAATCAAAGTACATTCATTAAAACATTGAAATATCTTTTTTTAATATCCACAAAATATGAAACAAAAAATAAATAATGCTTTTGCAAACAAAACATCTCAATGAATCATTCACAAGATATTCTTTATAATGTTTTGTTATATATATTAACTATATACAGACAAACATAACAAGCATAGCCATAGATAAATCAAAGTACATTCATTAAAAGATATTTCTACAAAATATGAAATAAAATAAAACAGAAAGCTTTTACAAACACACATCTCAATAAACTAACTTCTAGATATTCTTTGTCATGTTTTGTTGCATAAATAAACTACATTAAATACACAATATTTACCCAAATCTTTAATTAAGATGGCTTTGTAAAGTTTTTTCTGTAATGGTGATAGACCATGGTATAAAATAACTTCTGATTTATTTGGTAAATCTTTTAATTCACCAGACTTTGTTCTTCTTAATAAATATGGTTTTAACAATGCATGCAACTCTTCAATTTCTGTAAAGATAAAAAACATAATAGTTATTTCCAACTTATTGCACGAATTTTTATGGCAAAACATTTCTGGAAAAGTTTAATGTCCTACTGTTTTGCTCTGACTAGGCTAATGAAGATGGCATAGGCCATACAGTGTACTATATGAGAAACTTATTGCACTATGGCCTACTCTTATATCAAATTCCAACAGCCAATCTATACACGGGACCTCCTTTTGTTGTCCCATCTGAACAACTAGACAACTGTCCTTAACAGGCTCTCTGTTCCGCACCAATGACAAAGAGGAAACCATGTTGGCACACTGTCCTGCACATAACAGATCCCTTGGCAGTTTTAATTTGATATAAGAGAAGGCCTGTATACTGTATGGTGTATGCCCGTTTTCATTAACCAAGTTGGTGCATGTTAAACTCCATTTCATTTCCCCACATTGTAACAGTAACTAACCTTTATTTTCTTGTTTAGAATATTTCTCCACAAACTGCTCTAATTTCGAAGGCTGGAACTGTTTCCTGTCACAAAAACTTAGTAAAGCGTAGAGTTCTGATAAATTATTCTGCACTGGTGTTCCTGTTAGTAAAATAGTCTGATGTACATCCCACTGAAACACAAATAACAGCATTTAATTCCATAGTCTTAATCAATTTGTCTTTATATAACAGGGGGGTATGGTGGCCAAATAGTCTAACACAAGGGCTGTAGATCATAAGGTCTGTCATTGAGACAAGCGGTGTGGGTCCGATACCACCCTTTGAGTAGGATCGCATACCTAACCTTAAGTGTTTTCTCCTTGCAGTTTTGTTTCCCCACACATCTAAAGACCCTTATGCACAATGAATTACTGAAATAAAATTCTACCATACAAGTCGAAAAATGACCTAGTTTCTGTTGAGTAGAATTTATACTATTATAGTCCTTTACTATCATTGACTGTGTCAGTATAAGCTTTGCAATATGGATTTAACGCAATATGGATTTAACAATTTCTTAAAAAAACTATAGTTAAACCAACTTCAATTGTTGAAAGTTTCATTGATGTATATACCGGTACTCTAAATATATACCAGCAGTTTCCACAATTCCAAGGCAAAAACCAAGACTGTATTACACACATACCACAACACATCACATGATTGTGTTATTGTTCAACCATTTAATGTCACTTAAAGAAGTTCTGATACATGCAGTGACCGCCCTAGACATTCGCCAATTAGTCAATGACGACAAATATTTTTATTGGCGAATAAAGTGATGATTCTGGCGAAAATTTTGGCGAATGAATTATTTTGTAAATCTGTTAATATTAAAGTTGAAATCGTTTCGTTAAACGCTTCTTTCGATCATTCAATGGAATGTCTATTTTTAGTACATTAATTACTCTAGTCTCAATCGTACAAGTCGCAAATCAGTCAATGTCACGCATTAAAACGACTGAAAGATCGAGTCTAGAGACTATACAACAGAATTACGCCCCTTTTTTGTGGCACTGCACTGTTTATCATGCTCGCCGCTTGCCGAGTGTACATTCGCTTTACTACAAGTAGCGATGTTCCGATATGACACCTATCGGTTTTACCGATATCAGATATTGACAGCGAAGTATATCGGCCGATACAAATAAATTACCGATAGTGGTGGATATAAAACCATTACACATTAAAATGTCTCGAATGGCATGATGATCTATGTAGATATTTGTCTTTACTTTAGTCGGGAAACGCATGGTACTTTTACTATTTTACGGCGGGAATCAACATAAACCCCGTGTTGTTGAAATAATAATTGGGCCACGCTTCTTACGCAATCGTCAAAAATATACACCATCCATTATGAATTAAATTGTTTGCTGTATCATTAATGGTCGAGATTATCATATTTTAAGTGTTAATTATATAATTCCTTACAGTAATCGGCACGGCATCTGTATATATATATCTATATCTATACGTGTGCATTAGTTCATGCGGTAATGAAATGAGACATCAAAGCGATACCTTCATGACCTGTTTGTCAACAGTGGCTATCACGTGACATTCTCCCGCCATTTCTAGAACTATTGTTAAAAATAAAACATCTAATGGGAACCTATTTGTTGATAATATTATTAATTAATAAAGTATGATCTTTATTATGAGTTTTTATTTGTCGATACAATAACCAAGCATAACAATATAAATCACTAAATTATTTCTAAATTTATATCGGCATCTAGAAGCCGGAATGTATTAGACAGTGATTACGTGACATCAAAGGAATATCCCTACTTTCATCCTTTATTCCACCACGCGCAAACCACGTGATATTTCCCACCTTTTCCAAAACTTCTACTCATATATTGACAGACAATATAGTGAACTAGATAAAACGAAGTAAAAAAAAAAAAAATACGTAGCAATTTAGATAAAGGATACTCATAAGGATTTTGTACTGTTTATTATTTCCTTTCTACGGCTGCTATGAGTCTTGTATTACCGGTACGTTTAAAAAGCAACAAGCACGTAGTTTCATTTTTAATTAACAAACATATGAATAAAAATAATATAAAATATTTGGCTATAACTTTCTGAATTGGCTAATAAAATTTTGATTTGGCTAAAAATTTGGCTAATGGTTTTAAGGGTCTAGGGCGGTCACTGTACATGGATATGGAGAAGAGACAATCCAATGTGTTACTGTTCAATTCCTAATTGCAACTTAAATAAATTAGACAGTAGTAGATCATTTTGATCAATGATTTGAAACCAGCTTTTACAATCTTTGTTTTTAATCTTGTCCGACGCGAGGAATAATCTCTTGAACTTGTCCATTCACATAAATCTGCTACGGGAATCTGAGAGAAATATTTTACCTGTTCGAGTGTAGTATAAAGAAGAGATTGATGATTCTTCAACCTGTGAGCTTCATCAACAACTAAAATATGCCAGGGTATACTCTGTAGAAAACTGTGATCCTTTAAACATATCTGAAAAAGATACCCATACAGCTGCATTTAAAACTTTATCAGAAAAAACTCTAATGGTAGTCTGCATCCTGATAAACATTAAAACATTTACTTTAACCTAATGTGTACTGTACAGTACCTTGACTATTCGCACTATTAAGATAATTAGATTTTATTCATTGCACAGCTGATAATACAATCTTCAATACATTTATCTATGGCCGAATGGTTAGCACATGCAAGCTGTATCATATACAGTCTGTCACTGAGTCAACTGACGTGGTTTCAATTCCCTGGTTGTACCTGGTTTGTTCATGACAAGAAGTTGGGTTGCTTGTTCAACCTCATGGGTTTTTTCTTGGTCCTCTGGTTTCCTCCCACTGTTAAAGACCCCTATGCACAAGCGAATTATTAAAATAAAATTGACCCATATTTTAGTCCTCATAGTGGACTTAAACCCCAGTTCTCTCTCCCTCTCTCTCGGTAGTCTACATCCTGATAAAGCATTAAAACATCTTCTTTAAACCAATGTTTACTGACAGTACATTGACTTTTTGCACTGATAGATGCTGTTCAATACTAAGCCCTATAGTACAATCTTCAATACATTTATCTATAAGCAATACCTCATATGTGGTAAGCAATACATCAAAGGGGTACTCCCCAGATTTGGCTTTCTTCTTCAAGTCATCACATAATTCTTTTCTGTGATCTTTTGCTCCGATTAAAGCAGTCACTTTCAGTTGAGGAGCAAATCTGAAAAAGTGCAGTATATCTGTTATTAAAGTTATTTACATTAGAGACGTCTCTACTGAAACAACTCTCTAAGTTTTATAGTCTAATAAAGGGTTTTATCTTTCATGATTTTCAGTTCATTGAATTATATATTTACGGTTTTCCTCGTCCAGTTTTACAGTGTAATAATAGGTACTATCTTTCATGATTTTCTGTTTATTGAATTCATATATTTTTTATTTTCCCTTGCATCAGCGATCACGCTTGTTCATTCATACTCCTATACATACACACTTCTCTTTCTATTATCGTTTATCTGTACCTCAGGTTAATTGGTTTTCCATTAATAGTGTTAATACATTGATTGAAATTTATAAAATCATCCCAAACTTACCGCTTACATTCAACTTGCCAGTTTTCTAGAACAGCTCGTGGGCAAACTACTAGATGAGGTGAAACTGTTGGTGTTTTACGCAGATACGCTAAAACTGCTATTGTCTGAAAAAATAGTTTAGGATATTATAAAAGTACAACAGGTCAGTTTGGAAAAAAAGATCGGACAAAACAAAATCAAACCAGTTATACAAAATGTAAACTATTAATTAAAGCTACAATTTCATATTTTCAAGTTATGTTTGAAGATAGCTATTGCATTGGAGGAATAGTAAAACAAGGGAGGTAATTGTGTTATTTCCGGTTTAAGTGGGGGAAATAATGCCTATGATCGAATAATAGTGAGTTGATAACCTATTATGTTTTGACTTTCTTAGAAAATATGAAACTCTTGCGTTAACCTTCAACAATAATATAAATGGCAAACCAGTTATACAAAATGTATTTACACTCAACAATAATAGAAATGGCACCACGTACCGGTACAATTCTATAAATTCCCCCACCCCACCCTAAATAAAATGTTAATCTGAACAGTACAGTACCTGACATGTTTTCCCTAATCCCATTTCATCACCAAGGATGCATCCATGTTTGCTGTTATAGCAACCAATCAACCAATTTACTCCATGCAACTGATAAGACCGTAAATCTAGATCTGGAAGGAATAGATAAATACATACATTGGACAACTAACCGTTATACTGTACATACCTGAAGTTCAGTGCATGGACCCTCTCTTGGGACAAGAAATTAACAGATAATGTACTGTACTGTATGATCAAGCAGCATTGGGCATTTGGGGTACATAGAATATATATCTATTGTGGTAAAGCTGATAGTTCGCAGAAGACCACGATGTTATGAAAGTAAAATATAACTATGACAAAAAATGTGATTATTAGTAGGTTGAGCTGTAGTCTAACAATTAAAAGGCAACAATTAAAGGTTAAATACCGGTACCGATACATTAAAAAAACATTTTAGTCACACAGTTACTTAAAATGAACAATATTTATTAATGGCTGGTTAAAGTTTACATAAGCGTCTTATAATTTCCTGAAGTCATCTTTAATGATATGTCTTTGACAATCCGATTAATAATAATTCTCGACCCTCTTGTATAATATTAATAAACCCATCCATTGCCCATTATCATGATTATCCCATAGGGCCTAACTACTAACTAGGGCTAAGGCTAGTAGGCTACTAGTAGCATAAGTTCATGTCAGTTTTTGATTTTTAGTGGATTTTTTTTTTCATTCGAAATGGGGATTTACATTAAAATAAAATATAATATTTACCCCGTCATATTTTGTCTTTTTATTATTTTAATATTGCAGTACGGGAAAAGATTTTCTAAATTTAATAAAACGCCAAAAACTGACTTCTGTCTGGATAGATTAAGTCTACACGCTAGTACTATACCACAAATTCCTTTTACCTCCCCAACCCCGATTCCTAAGCTGTTGTATCGAGATCATGATTTTTGTTCGACTGGTTCCACTCCTAGAAGACAAGTTATTTAATTGGCTTTACATATTTGTAAATTGCTGACATTTGTTTGTTCTCCTTATCTTTCAATTTCAAACAAGTCTAAACTTAGAAACTGATTCCCCCCATTTCACAACACCGTGGTAATTACCTCCCTTTGATCTATATTTAACCTCTGGGCGGATCCAACGAAAGGGTAAGCAACGAAAAGAAAGGCTCCTAATTGGCGCCTCTTGTTTATGGCATTACGTCAGGTGTAACTACGAGAATATAAAATCGTTGAATATACTGATCGATGTGTTTTAGTTGAAATATTCTTTTCTCTGACTTTATTAAAAAATCTTACCGTCTTCATAAGTCCAGGCTCGGGCCAAAGGGTAGAAGAACGTTAAATCCCATTTCATTTTAGTTGTGTGCCGGCAACATTCAGGCGCGGATCCAGAGGGGGGCGCACCCGGCGCACGCCCCCTCTATTTTTGTGGTGGCGAACAATTTTTAGCTCCATATATTCTCGGAGTAAAGGAGAGCAAAAATAGTTTAGGTTGGAAATACGGTACTAGTATGAAATTAGTCCTTGTGGGCATTTTATCCACTCAAAAATCACGGGCTGGGCTTCGCACTCCCAAGTGGGCGCAGCACACCCCCCCTTTCTGAAAATCCTGGATCCGCCCTTGAGCATTCCTTGTGACCAATCTCGACTGTAGCCCATATTATGCATTTCTTGTGAGGTCGTTTTGTTTATAAATTGACAGTTATTGTTTTAATTATTTCAGGTCAAGGAAGAGTCGTATTGTCTACAAGAGTAGGCCCTATAAATGAAATATTAATTTAATTATATAAAATACGCATGCCATGATCATGATAAAGAGTGCCATTAAAAACATAAATACAATTGGTCGAAACATTATTCATATTATTGGTCAATTCCAGTTATGAATATGTAAAATGTACATGGACATCGATTGTTTAAGATATACGGCAGGGGCGGATCCAGGATTTTTAGCAGGTGGGTTTTTTTCCAGGATCTTGTTAGATAGAGAGAAATGGGGGGTTAACGCCCACTCGACACAAACTTGGTCATTTCGGGACTAACATATGGTTTAATTTTATTTCAATAATTCGCTTGCGCGTAGGGGTCTTTAGCAGTGGAAAGAAATCGGAGGACCGGGAGAAAACCCACGGGGTTGGACAGGCGATCCTACTCCTTGTCACGTACAACCGGGGTTTCGAAACCACGCTAGCTGACTCAATGACAGGCTTTATGATACAGCTCGCACGTGCTAACCATTCAGCCATCTAACAGTTGACAATGCAGGATGCCACCATCGTCTCCAAATTACGTATAATAGGCATACACGCATTGTGTTTAATTTTATTGATGCATAGCATTTTAATGTTGTGATATGACACATGTCTGTATTATTATCTCGTGCTTTGCAGGCCCACACCACCCATACACCATCCGATGATAAAAGATAAAGCACGTGACCGTTACATTATTTTCTATTTTCCCTTTATCCTAAGAAGTGTAACCGAGCTTGGGGTGGGGAGGAGAGAGGAGGGGGGGGGGGGGTACCCGCAACGCCGGATTAACCATGGTGGGGGCCCTGGGGCCTGGAACATGTGGGGGGCCCCTGATCACTGACCGCGAGCGCCAAAGGCGCGAAGTCCCGCATAGGGGGGTCTGGGGGTTTTCTCCCCCCCCCCCAAAGAAATTTTCAGAAATTGGAGGCCAGAAACGTGATTTCCTGGCATTTCAGGCACTTGTGTTGGAGCCATTTAGAAGTACTTCCCCCAGAAAAAAATAAAATTCTGCCACCAAATTAGCGCATTCTGGCGTTATTTCAGTGGACCAATCCATGCGAGTGCTATGAAATGATGACATTTCTAGAGGAGGGGACTGTAAGTGGGCAGAGCGACATCAAACCTAATTTTGAAGTCGCTCAGTGATAAATAACGGGGTTACTTGATTCGGAATTGTATTATGCCCCCACGATGATTTGATGAATGGAGGCCGTAACGTTACGACCAAGCCGGATGTTTGACAAACAAAATGGTAATACGAGATTTAATCACGAAATATGAATATTTCGTGTGATCATGGTGTGCATCTCATCAAATTCAGCTTATACCCACAACAAATATCAACAACAACAACTACAGCTTATATACAATCGTACGTCAATCTGAGGCAAAATTCGCGCTACTCGAAATGATGGGAACGTGTAATTTGTTCGAGTTATACGATAATTCGAGTTAGACGATGGTCGGTGCGATAGAAGATCTCACGACAGTAAAAAAAACATGTGTTACACCCATCACCGGATTACACCGAATTCTCGGATGTCGATCGCAACACACCATGGATTGAGGGGGCCCCAGGGACTTCCGATGGAGGGCCCTCGAAGCATCGGAGGGGCCCCGTCACTAGGTCACCGGACGTTGGAGTCCTCGGTCCGACCATGCTCGAGATTTTTGTGGGGGGCCCCCTAATGTGGTGGGCCCTGGGGCCTGTGCCCCATGGTGCCCCATGGTTAATCCGGCGTTGGGTACCCGTCTCTACACCACCATATTTATTTCTCTTGTAGAAATATATTTTCCAAAATGTTAATATAGCATTATGCAAGAGCAAAATCTGCTTATTACAGGTCTTTCTTTAGGCCTGAAATTTTATCTAAATAATCAATTAGACATTAATTAACATATCCAGACCATAATAAACTCTTGATGTCAAGGCTAGCCTTCGATGTTGGCGGATTAAAATCCTATATGCCGCTTAATGGCCGTTGATAATTAAATCAATCAAGTGGATAATCGAGACTATGCTGTTTATATTAATGATTTGAGTAATGATGACCAAGGCTATGTGAATATTTCAAACGCTTTTTTCTCGGCTAATAGTGGATCAATTTGAAATTTTCAGCAAATTACCTTTACACTATTTAGTTTTTAACTATTATAGTGAGAACTGCCATCTCTTTATCTTATCTCCTATAATGTAACTTTAAAGTATATTTTATCATATGCCAATCAAGAGTCGATAACGTGTGTGCCCACAATTACAGCAACCATGGTGGTGAAGTGAGTAAGACATGGGATGAAATGTTGTTTAACGTCTTGCTGTTTAGCTCCTATCCGGCCATTGAAGACGGGCATACGCCGTACAGTGTGCTATGAGGGGAAATTTTTCCCGGACAGCGGCACTACGGCAACCGTCAAGGGATCTTTTACATGCACGCCAATAAGTACACGAAACCTCAGTTTTTCGTCTCATCCGAACGACTTGACAAACTGTCCTTCCATCACTGACAAGGCGGGTGGGGGAGGGATAACCACACCGGAAAATCTGGATGAATTTTCTCGGACCTCCAGGCTGGCGAGCAAGCGTCTTACCCGCTTGGCCACCGTGCTGCCCCACCCCCAGTGAGTAAGACGTTGGCTCGCTAACCTACAGGTTGCATGTACGATCCCGGCGTTGGCCGAGAAACTTAATCTGATTTTCCGGCGTGCCCCCCCCCCCCCTTTTTCAGTTACGTATGACGGGGGCCCTGGAAGGGACAACGCGTCGTTCGATTAGGACGAAAAACCGAGGTCCCGTTTATATATTGGCTTGCACGTGAAAGAACCCTTGGTGGAAAGATGTGGATATATGTAGATAGTGCTGTCTTATTTCATAGCTATATATATATTCCTATTTAATTGTATATGTTTATGCATATTTTATTTACTTGTACAGAAGTTTGGTTCCCAGTAAAGTACACACCTGAGACGTTTTATGGCTACTTGCTATAAGAAGGGCAGCAGAGTGGTGGGGCACCAATATAATGCCCGGGTTACTGATAGTCCGGTGGCTGAAAGGGGGGGGGGATCGCCACCCGAGCTGTGAATTGATGAGGCCAAGTTTTTCTAGACCAGTTTTTTGTGTAGATTCCGAATATGGGTGGTGATCAGGCGTTTGGGGGGGGGGCGTTTTCGCTTATATTGGTATCCACAGTTGTTTATCGCATCATGGCGTCAACAATTGCATAGGACCAACACCTTCCACACCCAGAAGGGGGTGAGCTATTGGATTTAAATGAATTGTTGAACTATTCGCCTGGAAATCCAAACGTGTAACGGAATTCAACAGTTGGTCCAGCAGGGTGAATTTATCGATATACATGTTTTGAACATCCAATGAATAGATGACTATTATTTCCAATACATGCTGGTGGTGTGGGGCCATTTTGATTTTATTTCATTGAAGGGTCTTAATATTTTTGAGTAACAAATTGGACGGACGCGATGGGACAGCGCACAACACTTTACGGAATACAATTAGCAGGCGCGGATCCAGGATTTTTTGCAGGGGGGGGTCTGGGTTTGATAATTTCTTAACTAATTGCGCTCAACCAGAAAAATTTGGTAAATTAGATTCAATTTGGTGCATTCTGACGTATTTCCGGAAGGTAAATTCCAAAATTACAGGTCTAAAAATCGCCAATAAAATCGCATAGATTTAAGTTTCAAATTTTCAAGCCTGAGCAGGGGGGGGGGGGGGTCCGGACCCCCTGGACCCCCCCCCCCCCGGATCCGCGCCTGATTAGTGAATTAAATAGCAGAAACAATTCAACATTGATTCTCTAATCATCAAGTACAATAAGATCAAGTGAATCGATGTTCTAATTAAATTCAGTAATTGTATAGGCTACCATAAGTGTTTATTTAATGCGTCTAATTACTAAGATATCACTTAAACGGTAAATAAATTTATATAAGCTCCGGCTTGTTTTCAGATGCCATAATTTAATATTGTATCTTTATAATATGTAAATATTGAATAAATATTGTTAATAAAAAAATATCACTTAAACAATTTAAATTGTTTGTGAAGCAATATACCGTATATACGGTTACATTGACAGGAAGCTGGTTTGTTTAAGTTTCGTTATCTTCATTGGCCTTATCGATATAGGGATCTACATTTCGTTATGTATTAAAGGGAATATCCCGATTTGAACAGAGTCCCAAAAGTAAAAGTCCGAGTACGTATGAATAGTGAGTGTCAAAATATAGGGGAGTGGTATATTTACGTTGTCTCAAAATATCAAATCAAAATATTGAGTCGTTTGGACGTGAACGTAAAAACTGCTTATCCGGACACGTAACCCTAGCTTTTAAGATTTCGGTTCAATATTTTTTTTTTTTTTTTTTTTTTTTTGTTGTGTGACCTGATAATCGATTAGAGGTCTATATACAGTAGAATCTGTATGAGCAGCCACTCCTATTCAGCGACATCTCCTTGTAAGCGGCCATGATAAATTCCCCCCGGAAATTCTATTGTTTCATCTCTTTATTCAACGGCCACTCCTCTAACGCGGCCAGCGGTCACTATTTTACCGATGAATTGAGCAAAATAGCGCTTATTCAACGGCCACTGTTGATATCCGCCATTTTATTTTGACTGTCACTATGGTTTCCATTCGCTACTTGCCTCTCCTTAACCCTAGATTAAGTGTTAATCAGCACCAACAAGCCAGTTGAAAGAAACAATAAACATATCAATCAACCGATGTTTGTCGGTTAATTAAGCCTTTGTTATTTAGTAAGAGTTAATTCCTCCTCAACAAGTCGGGTGGATGAAACAATGAAAATGACAACAACTCGGAGATCATCGGTTAATAATTACACCTTTGTTATTTAATCCTGCCCAAGCCACAATAGTCAGTATAAAATGAACACCCCACTCAAACATTCCATTTATTGATTCAATATGTCTAAATTACGGAAAGCTTTAACGATCGAGGAACGAGTAAAGGTCATTAACATCTCAGAGCAAGGTCAAAGTGGTAGGCAAATAGCAGAGTCGATAGGTGTTGGCAGAACGCAGATACAGAATATTTTGAAGAATAAGGCAGAAGTGTTAGAAGAATATCAGGTCTGTGAAGAAGATGGAGAATTAAAAGAAACAGAAAATGAAAAATGTATTAATATAGAAACAGCCATAAACTATTGTGACCAAATAAAATTACTAGCTGAAAAAGAGAGTAATTTCGAACTTTTGGATGCTGTCATGAATGTAAGAGACATAACATCAAAATTAATTGGTGCAAAACAGCCAAAAATTAGTGACTTTTTTGTTTAGTGAGATACATAGTGACTTGTTTGTTAATGGGATACATATTGTTTGTTTGTTTGTTGTTGAGATATACATATTGTTTTAATAAACTACCGGACACAGTTGCCTTTTTTAAGAATTATCTTTTCTTTTTTCTATTTTAAGAGTTATCTTTTCTTTGTCCTATTAAGAGGTCACTCCCATTAAGAGTGGCTGCTTAATACAGATTCTACTGTAGTTAATGACCCATGTGCTGTACGTCATAACGAAAGGTAAATTTCACCTACACATTAATTTTCGAAAATAAAAGTCTTGTTTTATCCAAACACCGTATATTGTCCGGTGGCTGAAGGGGGTTGGGGTGGTAATCGCCACCCGAGCTGTGAATTTATGAGACCAAGTTTTTCAAGAGCAGTTTTTGTGCAAATTCCGAATCTGGGTGGTGATCATGTGTTTGAGGGGGCGTGGGGTGTGGTGGGGTGGGGGTGAATGTCATGTTGACATAATTTACTAATACATGTAAAACGTAAATTTATAGGACAGCCAATCTTTAACTAAGTGTTTATGGTGCCCTGGACTACTGTTTTGATTTGTGGGGTGATGGGGTGGGGTGTGCGGATAGAGGGGGGGGGGTCATTATGTTGACATAAATGATGATCATAAGTTTAAACAATATTTATCCATAAAATATCATATAATACATTACAGTTATAAAGATATGATACAAAAACAAGCTAAAAGCTTATAAAAATGCTTCATTTATGTGTATGTTACTTACTTTTGATATTTCAAGAATTTGATAATGTACTTATTTCTTGACGACGAAATCGTAAATCAATAAAGATAAATAAATGAGTAACAGACCGTTCCAACCACCACGCCAACTAACTTAATTACATTAGATAAACAGTTAAAGTTGAAGAGTAATTATTGATTATTTGTTTAAAGACGTATTCCACGTTAGATCATGTTATATATTAATAAAGCATGAACTTTCTAGGACTGTCCATCTTTAAATAAGTGTTTGTGATGCGCTGCCAATCTTAAAATAAGTGTTTGTGATGCCCCTGGACAACTGTTTAAATTGTGGGATGGGGGGGGGGGTGGAGTAAAATTGGCGGGAAAATGAGTTCACGTTGATTTAAATGATGATTTTCATACAGCTTGGTAAAAACATTACTTTTTAATTCTAGTGCACATCTCTAAATGTGTCTATAAGATTACCATTGTATGGGGGAGGGGTGGGATAAATGTATTTTGGGGGACAGAAACCACTTGGCTCAAAATTGACCTGTAAAGTGTTTTCTCGAGTTTTTCGTTCAGTACCAATATTGTCATTCAAACTATCAAATTATAATGGTACTTTCGAGAGATCTGGAATTTAAACATAAAAAACACATGATAATATATTATCTTCTTGATGGCTGATCAACAGCTCGCATATATTCTTTGGATATGCTTCAGATACCCATTCACATTGTAAATCTTCATTCCAGCCTTGTATCGCAGGGTCATCTTGTTCGATCATTGGTTTTGAGGCCTGTCTCCATATTGTTGCAACACAATTACTGCGTTTAATGTGCAGCAAAAGATTACTCAGACAAGATGGTAATAAAGAAAGAAAGTTTTGTTATTTTTCATTACCATTAAAATTCCTCCAGAAGATATTTCTTCTAGTCTCATCTACAGATGTAAGTCAGTTTTCGCCGTATAAGGTACAAATAACCAGCAATTACCTCATCCCAGCTCTTTAAAAATTGTTAGAAAGTTGGGATTATCTTGAAATAGAAATGCGGGTAGTCATTACCACTAAAAGCATGTACCGTAGGCCGAGATATTCTCGACTCCTTCAATACTAATCTTGATTGGACCAAAATATATCAAGATTAGTATTGAAAATGTCGAGAATATCCTAGAACTGACAACCAACCAACAAAATATCTTACCTACCCCTCTTTGCATTTCAAATTAATGGAGGTGCCGAAAAATATTGTATTTTGCATTCTTGCACGGGAAAAATAGACATCCCAATCATTCTCTTCGCAAACGATGATCCAAATATACAAATTTTGATCGATAAAGAGACGGTCAAAGGTAGAAAATATCGCGAAAGTCGACTTAAAATCAATAGATGACGCTAGAAAAAAGATTTTCTGGGTGAAAAAATAACAGACCTTTCTTTATTACCACCTTGCCATATACGTGGTCTTTTGTTGCATAGCTGGGATGAAGATCTACAATGTGAATTGGTTTCTAAAGCATATCCAAAGGATATGCGAGCTGTTAACCAGCAACCAAGAAAATATTATCTCATCCGTATGAACTTTTGATTTTAAATCTTTTGATGAATAAAATAATAACTAAACATATCCCTGAGTTACTGTGTTTTTGATTTACATTCCTAGATCTCTTGAAAAGAACCATTATAATTTAATATTTTGAAGGAAAAAGAGATACTATTTTAAGCTCAATTATTAACGAAATGACTTATGTCCACAAAATATACATGTTGTCACGCACCCCCCCCCCCCCACACGCACACACGGAAACCCACCCCAGCGTCCACCCCCACCCAATAGGAATCTCATAAACATATTTAGAGATGTTTCATAAAGCTCCTAGACAATCATCATTTAAATGAACGTGAACTCACCATTTATGTCAACAAAATGACCCCCCCCCACACCCACGCACACCTACACCTGCTACCCCCATTTCCACCACGGTTGTCCATAGCATCATAAACACTTAGATGGGCACTACCTATATTTCGAAAACGCCCCCTCAAAGGCCTGATCACCACTCAGATTCGGAATCTATACAACAAAATGGTCTAGAAAAACTTGGTCTTATAAATTCAAAGCTCGGTGGCGATTCACCCCCTTCAGCCACCGGACTAATATTACAGTTTTGGGCACTAGTCTATGTTGCCAGTTTTAAGTTGTTTGAAAACGTATCACATACATTGAGTTAGTTCCTCGGTCGTAAGGTAGACGACGGTTTCAAGGGATTTTAACACAAAACTAAGCAGTTTTTATTCTCCACAATATTATCGGAATTGGCCCTCTGTGGATCTGAAAGTTTTAACAAATACAGGGGAATGAAATGAAATGAATGGGGTTTAACGTCCTACTGTTCTGCTCCGAACTGGGCTACTGAAGACGGGCATACGCCAAATAGTGTGCTATGAGGGAAATGTTGCCCGGACAGTCTCATCAAAAGGAACACGCACAATATTATATTGCCCCAATAACATCAATAATGCTAGTTTTTGACCCAGCTCAGGGATCAACGATGTCGATGAACAAATTTAAATTGAACCAGCAGGCTCCTATGTAATATGGTGGTCAGCAACAAATCGAATGAAATCTATCGATTAGATATACTTTAATAAAATAGAACATATCTACAAACAACAGATCATCGCGATATTACGTATTTCAATCATCAAGCATCTTTACCAGTAGTAATAACCAACATATAAAGCCAATTTGAATGAGCAACAGCAACCTAGTTAAATCTTACATGTGAATTTTATAGAATTATGTGTCATTCTGGAGGAATATCCCGATTTGAACAGAGTCCCAAAAGTAAAAGTCCGAGTACGTATGAATAGTGAGTGTCAAAATATAGGGGAGTGGTATATTTACGTTGTCTCAAAATATCAAATCAAAATATTGAGTCGTTTGGACGTGAACGTAAAAACTGCTTATCCGGACACGTAACCCTAGCTTTTAAGATTTCGGTTCAATATTTTTTTTTTTTTTTTTTTTTTTTTTTTTTGTTGTGTGACCTGATAATCGATTACCGTTCCTTTAGAGGTCTATATACAGTAGAATCTGTATGAGCAGCCACTCCTATTCAGCGACATCTCCTTGTAAGCGGCCATGATAAATTCCCCCCCGGAAATTCTATTGTTTCATCTCTTTATTCAACGGCCACTCCTCTAACGCGGCCAGCGGTCACTATTTTACCGATGAATTGAGCAAAATAGCGCTTATTCAACGGCCACTGTTGATATCCGCCATTTTATTTTGACTGTCACTATGGTTTCCATTCGCTACTTGCCTCTCCTTAACCCTAGATTAAGTGTTAATCAGCACCAACAAGCCAGTTGAAAGAAACAATAAACATATCAATCAACCGATGTTTGTCGGTTAATTAAGCCTTTGTTATTTAGTAAGAGTTAATCCCTCCTCAACAAGTCGGGTGGATGAAACAATGAAAATGACAACAACTCGGAGATCATCGGTTAATTACACCTTTGTTATTTAATCCTGCCCAAGCCACAATAGTCAGTATAAAATGAACACCCCACTCAAACATTCCATTTATTGCTTCAATATGTCTAAATTACGGAAAGCTTTAACGATCGAGGAACGAGTAAAGGTCATTAACATCTCAGAGCAAGGTCAAAGTGGTAGGCAAATAGCAGAGTCGATAGGTGTTGGCAGAACGCAGATACAGAATATTTTGAAGAATAAGGCAGAAGTGTTAGAAGAATATCAGGTCTGTGAAGAAGATGGAGAATTAAAAGAAACAGAAAATGAAAAATGTATTAATATAGAAACAGCCATAAACTATTGTGACCAAATAAAATTACTAGCTGAAAAAGAGAGTAATTTCGAACTTTTGGATGCTGTCATGAATGTAAGAGACATAACATCAAAATTAATTGTTACAAAATGTGCAAAACAGCCAAAAATTAGTGACTTTTTTGTTTAGTGAGATACATAGTGACTTGTTTGTTAATGGGATACATATTGTTTGTTTGTTTGTTGTTGAGATATACATATTGTTTTAATAAACTACCGGACACAGTTGCCTTTTTTAAGAGTTATCTTTTCTTTTTTCTATTTTAAGAGTTATCTTTTCTTTTTTCTATTTTAAGAGTTATCTTTTCTTTGTCCTATTAAGAGGTCACTCCCATTAAGAGTGGCTGCTTAATACAGATTCTACTGTAGTTAATGACCCATGTGCTGTACGTCATAACGAAAGGTAAATTTCACCTACACATTAATTTTCGAAAATAAAAGTCTTGTTTTATCCAAACACCGTATATTGTCCGGTGGCTGAAGGGGGTTGGGGTGGTAATCGCCACCCGAGCTGTGAATTTATGAGACCAAGTTTTTCAAGAGCAGTTTTTGTGCAAATTCCGAATCTGGGTGGTGATCATGTGTTTGAGGGGGCGTGGGGTGTGGTGGGGTGGGGGTGAATGTCATGTTGACATAATTTACTAATACATGTAAAACGTAAATTTATAGGACAGCCAATCTTTAACTAAGTGTTTATGGTGCCCTGGACTACTGTTTTGATTTGTGGGGTGATGGGGTGGGGTGTGCGGATAGAGGGGGGGGGGGGTCATTATGTTGACATAAATGATGATCATAAGTTTAAACAATATTTATCCATAAAATATCATATAATACATTACAGTTATAAAGATATGATACAAAAACAAGCTAAAAGCTTATAAAAATGCTTTATTTATGTGTATGTTACTTACTTTTGATATTTCAAGAATTTGATAATGTACTTATTTAAAATTGGCGGGAAAATGAGTTCACGTTGATTTAAATGATGATTTTCATACAGCTTGGTAAAAACATTACTTTTTAATTCTAGTGCACATCTCTAAATGTGTCTATAAGATTACCATTGAATGGGGGAGGGGTGGGATAAATGTATTTTGGGGGACAGAAACCACTTGGCTCAAAATTGACCTGAAAAGTGTTTTCTCGAGTTTTTCGTTCAGTACCAATATTGTCATTCAAACTATCAAATTATAATGGTACTTTCGAGAGATCTGGAATTTAAACATAAAAACACATGATAATATATTATCTTCTTGATGGCTGATCAACAGCTCGCATATATTCTTTGGATATGCTTCAGATACCCATTCACATTGTAAATCTTCATCCCAGCCTTGTATCGCAGGGTCATCTTGTTCGATCATTGGTTTTGAGGCCTGTCTCCATATTGTTGCAACACAATTATTGCGTTTAATGTGCAGCAAAAGATTACTCAGACAAGATGGTAATAAAGAAAGAAAGTTTTGTTATTTTTCATTACCATTAAAATTCCTCCAGAAGATATTTCTTCTAGTCTCATCTACAGATGTAAGTCAGTTTTCGCCGTATAAGGTACAAATAACCAGCAATTACCTCATCCCAGCTCTTTAAAAATTGTTAGAAAGTTGGGATTATCTTGAAATAGAAATGCAGGTAGTCATTACCACTAAAAGCATGTACCGTAGGCCGAGATATTCTCGACTCCTTCAATACTAATCTTGATTGGACCAAAATATATCAAGATTAGTATTGAAAATGTCGAGAATATCCTAGAACTGACAACCAACCAACAAAATATCTTACCTACCCTTCTTTGCATTTCAAATTAATGGAGGTGCCGAAAAATATTGTATTTTGCATTCTTGCACGGGAAAAATAGACATCCCAATCATTCTCTTCGCAAACGATGATCCAAATATACAAATTTTGATCGATAAAGAGACGGTCAAAGGTAGAAAATATCGCGAAAGTCGACTTAAAATCAATAGATGACGCTAGAAAAAAGATTTTCTGGGTGAAAAAATAACAGACCTTTCTTTATTACCACCTTGCCATATACGTGGTCTTTTGTTGCATAGCTGGGATGAAGATCTACAATGTGAATTGGTTTCTAAAGCATATCCAAAGGATATGCGAGCTGTTGACCAGCAACCAAGAAAATATTATCTCATCCGTATGAACTTTTGATTTTAAATCTTTTGATACTAAACATATCCCTGAGTTACTGTGTTTTTGATTTACATTCCTAGATCTCTTGAAAAGAACCATTATAATTTAATATTTTGAAGGAAAAAGAGATACTATTTTAAGCTCAATTATTAACGAAATGACTTATGTCCACAAAATATACATGTTGTCACGCCCCGCCCCCCACCCACACGCACAGACGGAAACCCACCCTAACGTCCACCCCCACCCAATAGGAATCTCATAAACATATTTAGAGATGTTTCATCAAGCTCTTAGACAATCATCATTTAAATCAACGTGAACTCACCATTTATGTCAACAAAATGACCCCCCCCCCCCACACACACACCACGCACACCTACACCTGCTACCCCCATTTCCACCACGGTTGTCCATAGCATCATAAACACTTAGATGGGCACTACCTATATTTCGAAAACGCCCCCTCAAAAGCCTGATCACCACTCAGATTCGGAATCTGAACAACAAAATGGTCTAGAAAAACTTGGTCTCATAAATTCAAAGCTCGGTGGCGATTCGCCCCCTTCAGCCACCGGACTAATATTACAGTTTTGGGCACTAGTCTATGTTGCCAGGTTTAAGTTGTTTGAAAGCGTATCACATACATTGAGTTAGTTACTCGGTCGGAAGGTAGAGGGTTTCAAGTGTTTTTAACACAAAACTAAGCAGTTTTATTCTTCAAAATATTATTTACACTAAATAGGAAATATTTTTTAACTACAAATACTTCAAACGTCTTTATTTATTTTTCTTTTACCTCAAAAAAATGTTTGAGATTTTAATTTGTCGGAGTAAAAAAGTTAATATGCCGAACTCATTAAGTCTCGTCGATGTCATGCTTATCAGTGATTGTAGCGGCCGAGCGAATATTCACTGTGGGATCAGTTTGAATAACCTGGTGTAATAAAGATAAATACAGCGAGATTTTGAACTATAACAAACGGAACGAAATAAAAACTGTGTTTTAATCACACTGAAATAACTCTATATGTTAAAGGCCCAATCCCGATAATATTTTTGAGAATAAAACTACTTAATCTTTTAGAAACCTCTACCTTAGAGAGAGAGAGAGAGAATGGGGTTTAACGTCCACTCGACACAATTAGGTCATTTCGGGACTAACATATGGTTTTTAATTTTATTTCAATAATTCGCTTGCGCGTAGGGGTCTTTAGCAGTGGGAGGAAACCGGAGTGCCCGGAGGAAACCCACGAGGTTGAGAAGGCGCCCCTATCTCCATGCCACATACGCTCACACCAGGGCTCGAAACCACAGCCCCAAGCCAGAGATGACCGGCCAGCTAGAGGTCGAAGCGCGGCACTCTACACCACTAGGCCATCCCAACCCCCCTCTACCTTAGAGCCAAGCAACTAACTCAATATATGTGATATGTTTTCAAGCAACTTAAACCCGTCAGTCTTCATCTGGAAATGGAGACCGGTGTCCCTAGCTGTATTTTATGGTGCCTGGATAAAACCAGACTTTTATTTTATAAATAATATTGTGTAGGCGAAATTCACCAAGTTCAGTACATGGCCATTCATATATATACCTCTCTAAAGGAAAAGGAATCGATTATCAGGTCACCTAACGAAAAATTGACACGATATCTTAAAGGGGTTTCGTGTCGGGATAAGCGGTTTTGTCGTTCGCGTCCAAACGACTCAATGCACCATTCCGCTTGAATTCCATGCTTACTCAGACTTTCATGTTTGAGATTCAGTTGGAATTTTATCGGGATATAGTCCTTTTAAGTTCATTGATAAATAGATATAATAATGACTTCGGGCAACAAACCTGAATTTACAAACAAAATATTAATTAAGCAAAAATTATGTGTTGTCAGGTATCGTCAAGTTAAAACATACATTATGCAAGAGCTAAATCTGCCTATTACAGGTCTTTGTTTGGACGTGATATGTTATCTAAATTACTAATTAGACATTAATTAATTCTCGATGTCAACGCGAGCGCTGTGGTGTTAACTGGATTAGAACTGGATTGGATAATCGAGACTATTTTTTTATCGTAGCTACTGTAATAATGATGATCGAGGCTAGAACAAAAATTCAATCGCTAAATTCTCGGTTCAGGGGGGATCAATTGGACTGAAATTATCAGGAAATTCTCAGTACATTATCTTGTTTTTAACTATTATAGTGAGAACTGCCAGATCTCCATCTTATCTGCCATAATGTATCATTGGTGAATAACAGCAAATACCCGTATTGAATAGGACTGATGGAGTAGTATTCAATTCTATTCACCTACTACTCCCCACCATCTCCACTTGTCCTTGGCATACATACAGTTAATTATCTCGTTGTCATGTTGGTAACTGTTTATCTGGTTTTTAACAAATACTAATCAACCAACATTTGATTAGGTTGATCTTTTCAGTAGTTTGTATTCTCGAACAATCGAAAACAAATCGATGTAGCATTTGTTTTGATGCGGATCGTGGTGACTCAATAGAACTAATACAAACAAAGTAGGCTGACAACAAATATCATACCAAACGAAAAGAAATCTAACACAATAAAACGTTCGTGTATCTTACGGGGCAATAACTCGTCTATGATTTGCGATTTTTAAGAGGGTTCGGCTTTATTTCCCAGTGATAAATCACACCAAGTTTTACAAAGGAAAGGGACGATAACTTTAGAAAACTTTTGGGCCCACTGAATAATCCATCAAACTTTTAAAGGCGTAATCAAGACACTTGATAAGCTTTACTACTCAAAATAAAATCGAAAGATAAGATTTTTCATTTCATTCATTAGAAGGCCATCTCTAATCTCGAAACGCGGAGGGTTGAAAGGTAAGGTTTCTTTTTGTTTTAGCTCATCTGAACTCTGGCCTATAGTGCGGGGGCGTTTTAAGGTTTATCATGGCGGAGGCTATACTATTTTGAGGGCCCTCTTTCGCGTGGGTCCATGAGGGGGGGGGGGTGATTGATGATTTTCATACCAGTGCAATGCAATGCATTCTCATTCAGTAGTGGATTCGACAGTAACAGTGTAAAGAAAACGATTGATTCGGTTACGGGAACCCTTTCTCTTGGCCAGAGGGGCCCTTTTGTCTGCCTTTAGGGCCCTCCCTAATTAGGGTACATTTCATTTTTCTCATCGGTTTTAGCATTTTTCTCCCGTTTTTTTTGTTCAACTTCCTTGATTTTTTTTCGCCTCCAGCGCCTCAGCTATAAAACGCCTTTGCTATAGTGCCAAAACAAACTAAATTATGAGTAGGTCGAAGGAAACGGATGGGCAATATCGAGATTCATTTTGTTTCATCGTTTGAGTCCTACTACGCCGACCGCAGCCGTATGTAAGTTATAACTGGTCGGATTCTGGTCAATGAAAGCGAGAGAGAGAAATGGGGTTTAATGTCCACTCGACACAAACTAGGTCATTTCGGGACTAACATATGGTTTAATTTTATTTCAATAATTCGCTTGTGCTTAGGGGTCTTTAGCAGTACGAGGAAACCGGATTACTCGGAGAAAACCCACGAGATTGGACAGGCGACCCTACTCCTTGCCACGTACAACCGGGGGTTTGTCAATGAAAGCGCCGTTAACAACATGCAATAGGTCTACTGAAGAAAATTTTATTAAAAAAAAAACACGATAGAAATCATAATGAACGACCCTTGCCAATTATAACACCGTGAGAAACTTCCGCGATACAATCTAGTAAAGATTTAGTAATAATAATACATTCTTAATATAGAGCATTCTACAATCATAACATAAAATATATACAATAAAATGCATGGCAAAGTCTCAATGTGCTTAACAAAAATAGAAGTAAATTATGATTTAAAAATTCAATTATGATATGGTATTCATATAATAATGTCTAATAAATCGTGTTTAAAGGGACAATAACACTCTTGCTGGCTTGGCAGCCCCAGAAAATAAATAATAGCCTTATTCTAAGTACTAGATGTTTAAGTGTCCTACCTGTTGTGTAAATTATCCATTACGACCTATTTTACTTGTCCAGAGGGTTCGAAAATATTTTAAATCAAAGTCACATTTGAAAAGGTTTACGTTAGACTTTTCAAATCAATTAGTTGAATTTTTCCAATTTTTTAAATTAGGTGTGTTAAGATGAAATTTATATCATCAATTAATTGGAATATTGTAAAATAATACAATTTGTTGACCAGAATGAAGATTGGCACATATTATTTAGTTACAACAAGAGTGTTATTGGGGCTTTAATGTTCGCTGGTTCAAACTAACCACATTTTAACACCAACAATTTTCCCCGTGAGACCGTCCACGAATACTTCATGTATTGGCACAGATCCATATCCTGGTTCGCTTAACCTGCCATTAATATTACATGGCGTGCAATCTCCGTTAAACCACCACCCACTGCCATACTCCGCCCCGCAATTGACAGAAGAATTATGATTAATCCTGTCATACGTGGAAAATTCTGCACCAAGCAGCTGAGGCATGCAGACCGGAAAGTTATTGAAACTCTCAACGATACCAAATATTTTATAATTTTCGGTTTCATTACTTATTTGAAAGTTTATGAAGCCGCTCGACAATAATTGTGATGGATTAGTTGTCTTAATTTCAATGCGAAGTCCGGTTAATCCAGCCCGTGTTAAATAATAAATATTATCCAGTCCTATCCATCTGTCCGATCCTGAATTATTAAACCCTTCTTTATATTCCTGCCAGGTGCGATTAAAGGTAAAATCTCGGTCGAAATGTTCCATAATTATACTGCGTCCACCCCACTCAAATCGACACATGATTTGAAATGGTGCCGGTGCCGTGTTAGGATAGACATAAACAATTGCACGTTCACCAGCATAGTACGATAAACTGGTACCATACCTACAATCTGTAAATATAGAAAAAATGTTTATAAACAACGCATTTTCCGGCGTGGTTTCCCCTTGTCATTGATGCAGGGCGGAGGGTCTAACAAGGACATATGTCTAGTCGTTTGGATGGGACGCAACCCCGAGGTCCAGTGTAAACATTGGCGTGCACGTAAAAGGCACCTTGGCAGTTGGAATTGGATATAAGAGTCGGTCGTAGCGCCGCTGCCCGGGCAAAATTTCCCTCATAGCCCACTGCATGGCGTATGCCGGTCTTCATTAGCGAAGTTCGGAGCAGAATGCAGTAGGACGTTAAACCCCATTACTATTTCATTTCATTTCATGCTGACGTCGGTTTCCCTGTTACATTACCGGGGCCTATCATGCTGACCAGGGGCGTACATAACGATTTTGTTTTTTGGGGGGAGGGTGTTTAGCCAAAATGCGACCGACTGATGCACATACCCCAGGAGCCGAGCACCAAAGGTGCGAACTTTCTAGAGGCCATGTTCAGTAGCGGATCAGCATAGATAGTATTGTATTACATAGTTGTTCGCCGATCTTTGTCTTGCCGGAATGCAGTTTTATTTAAGTTGACTTAAAGTTTATGTCATATTTGATGATTGTGCCTACAACACTGAGCAATTTGACAAAATTTTGAAATATTGAGTCAATGTCCTGGCATTTGAGGTCATTGCTGGGAGAAATTCTTGTGGACGTGAGGACTAGAAATGTGAGTCAATGGTACTCTCGAGATCTGTTTTGTAAGAGTTTGACAGAACATCTATACAATCTGACGCCCCACGACCCACACACCACCGGTACTACTAACTGGGCATTTCACTATAATCGTGAATTTGATAGTGATGAGACAGTATAAGACAAAAGAGAGGAGAAGAAGAATTATGTCATAATGGAATCAAGACTGGTCTTGAAAATTTTAATCAATGTCACGGCAAATGGAACCAAATTCTCGTTAACGAGATTGTTGAGGCTTATCTGTCATTTTCGCCCGTTTTGTGATTGTTTGTGTACCTCATTAATTCATTTAGTCCCAGACCGACTGCGGTGAGTACTTTTTTGAGACCGACTATGGAGAAAACATTTCATATAACAACATACTCACAACAGAATAAGAGTGACAAACACTTTTTCAAACATGACAAACAGAATTGGTTATTTTATAATTGTGTGACGTATACAATTTAGGCTCACGGATTCACGCAAATACATAGTATTTAGGATCTATTCTGGCATTGTTTGTTTACCTCATTAATTCATTATAGGTCACCGATGCATAATTTTGAGACCGACTGCAGTGATTGCACTTATTTTGAGACCGACTATTTTTCTCCCTGAGTGAAATTTTCTTCTTAGACCAACATACTAAGAGTGAAACACAACGTTTTTCCAAACATAATAAGTTGACAAGGTTATTTTATACTAATGTTTTGTGTGAGTAGCGTTACGTATGCAGTGAGCACTTATTTTGATACCGACCAGGCGCGGATCCAGGGGGAGGCCCAGGGGGCCGTGCCCCCCCCCCCCCCCCCCGTCAGCCCCAGTTTTCTTTTGCTTTGTTACTGTTGTATTTCACATATCTGCTCTTTAATAGATGATATAAACATGATTTTCGCATAATCTCCGCTGGGGGCTACACCAAACCTGATTATTACCCTTTGCTCCAATGTATGGCCCCTCCCTCGACAAAATCCTGGATCCGGGCCTGATTTTGCGACCGACTATTTTTGTTCCTGGGGGGTTGGTGGGTGTACCACGATTATTATCAAATCTAGGCATAAGGCGGCTTGCAAATTTGATAAATTCGAATTGAGTAAAATAGGTTTGATGGCACCTACGCCGGTCAATGAAAGCGGAAGTTGTTGTCTCACCGTGGATTAACCTCTGACATCTGTTGCCAGTATAACCATCGATACAATCACAACTTGTATTATTACCATTCTTAAAACCTCCATGTTGACATTCCTGAAAATAAAACAGTGTTTCGTGGTAATAAACCAACCCCGATAGACGCGGAATATTTTTGTCATCTACGTATAGACTTTGTGATATATTTTAAAGTCCCTTCATCTCTCATTCGAGGGTATGAATCCCACGCAAACTATACATTAAACGTACATTATGCAAGAGCTAAATCTGCCTATTGTAAGTCTTTATTTAGGCTTCAGATGTTATAGGAATTATTAATTAGACCTTTATTAACACAAACTCAATATCAACTCTGTTGATCCTCGGATGGCTTGGATACAGCTTGGATTTAAACAGTCGTCCATTTAAAATCAAATCAATAAATGGCGGACCAAGCTAACGTTGACCGTTAATCACTGATGTCACTACCGGAGACTGGTGATAAAAGGCCTGCCAAGCGAGGCTACCATATTACTTGATAATCGAGAATATGTAGGCGGAGTTATCGTCTGTCAATCAAACAATCGCCAATTCCCGTAGACGATGCAGACACAGTTGATACCTATTTCTAGTCCAAACTGCCAACAGTGACAATTCCGTTCAGAACAAAGTATTTTGACTGAAATTTTCAATTTTTCCTTTTTTGTTATCATCTATATTTTTAATTATTACACTCTTAACCAATGTATCTTTAATTCAATCCAGATCAGTATTTGCAAGAACATTACCAACATCCACCATCATCTGCAGACGGGGCGCTACCGACGTTTTTCTATCAATTAGATCCGATGAATCTAAGACGGGAGATTGCTTCATATTTAAAGACTGAATCTTAAAAAGTCAATCTCAATACATATGAAGAGTACAGGGGAAAAACGATTTAAAACCCCGTTTACATTACAAATTTTAAACGTGCCAGGTACCGTTCCTGGTACGGCACCGTTAATTTTTTTGTAGTGTAAACGGGTCAAACACAAGCGTGCCGTACTGAGTACCGTGCCAATCTAGCCCACTGAAGTGAGGTGGTCTCGGAACCGTGCCAAGAACGGCACATTTTAAATTTTCGTAGTGTAAACGCTAACCGGTCTGAGCACGGATTACTGTGCATGCGCCAAATGGACCTTGACCTTATTTCCCCGCGAACATTGACAGTTCTGTCATCAGTTCCGTCAAAATGGCTAATACAAGCTTTGAGTAATACAAGCTATTTATAAACGACATGATTATTCGCTTTCGCCGCCTCTGGTAGCATGATATCACTGAATAACTCGAAAAGACAGCTAACTCATTTAAAATAGGCATCAAGTCGGTTACTCTTAATAACAGACAGAACAAAAAAAAGAAAGGGCCAAACGTATCAAAATCTACCGCCATGCGTGCTTGGCACGGTTCCGAGACCGGTAATGTACCTAGTACGGCACGGTTATCGCGGCCAAGTGTAAACGGGGCTTATGTCACTTTTTCAATGAATCCTAGTTAATGGCGCCATCTGGTAGCAAATTTTCGTAGTGTAAACGCTAACCGGTCTGAGCACGGATTACTGTGCATGCGCCAAATGAACCTTGACCTTATTTCCCCGCGAACATTGACAGTTCTGTCATCAGTTCCGTCAAAATGGCTAATACAAGCTTTGAGTAATACAAGCTATTTATAAACGACATGATTATTCGCTTTCGCCGCCTCTGGTAGCATGATATCACTGAATAACTCGAAAAGACAGCTAACTCATTTAAAATAGGCATCAAGTCGGTTACTCTTAATAACAGACAAAACAAAAAAAAGAAAGGGCCAAACGTATCAAAATCGACCGCCATGCGTGCTTGGCACGGTTCCGAGACGGGTAATGTACCTAGTACGGCACGCTTATCGCGGCCAAGTGTAAACGGGGCTTATGTCACTTTTTCAATGAATCCTAGTTAATGGCGCCATCTGGTAGCAAATTGTATAAGCTTTCGGTGGAACAATCAATTTCAGGTAAAAACGATCGGAGTCAAATCGAATCAAGGCCCTTCTGAAATATGTCCATTTGACCTTAATTTGGCTGAAAAGTTGAAGTCAGTTGTACTGGTAAAATGATTCGTATTAAACATAGTTTTGAAGTTGTAATTAAACCCACTCGTTGTTCTAGTTTGTTTTGCTTTAAATTATGCGAAAAGACAAAAATGTGACTTAGATCGTTCTTCCGCTGTACTCAACGCCGGATTAACCATGGTGGGGGCCCTGGGGCCTGGAACATGTGGGGGGGGGGGGCCTGATCACTGACCGCGAGCGCCGAAGGCGCGAAGCCCCGCATAGGAGGGTCTGGGGGTTTTCTCCCCCCCCCCCCCCAAGAAATTTTCAGAAATTGGAGGCCAGAAATGTGATTTCCTGGCATTTTAGGCACTTGTGTTGGAGCCATTTAGAAGTACCTCCCCCAGAAAAAAATAAAATTCTGCCACCAAATTAGCGCATACTGGTGTTATTTAAGTGGACCAATCCATGCTAGTGCTATGAAATGATGACATTTCTAGAGGAGGGGACTGTAAGTGGGCAGAGCAACATCAAACCTAATTTTGAAGTAGCTCAGTGATAAATAACGGGGTTTACTTGATTCGGAATCGTATTATACCCCCACGATGATTTGATGAATGGAGGCCGTAACGTTACGACCAAGCCGGACTCGATGTTTGACAAACAAAATGGTAATACGAGATTTAATCAAGAAATATGAATATTTCGTGTGATCATGATGTGCATCTCAACAAATACAGCTTATACCCACAACAAATATCAACAACAACAACTACAGCTTATATACAACCGTGCGTCAATCTAAGGCAAAATTCGCGCTACTCGAAATGATGGGGACGTGTAATTTGTTCGAGTTATACGATAATTCGAGTTAGACGATGGTCGGTCTGATAGAAGATCTCACGACAATAAAAAAAACATGTGTTACACCCATCACCGGATTACACCGAATTCTCGTATGTCGATCGCAACACACCATGGATTGAGGAGGCCCCAGGGACTTCCGATGGAGGGCACTCGAAGCATCGGAGGGGCCCCGTCACTAGGTCACCAGCCGTTGGAGTCCTCGGTCCGAACATGCTCGAGGCGCACAACTGAGATTTTTGTGGGGGGCCCCCTAATGTGGTGGGCCCTGGGGCCTGTGCCCCATGGTGCCCCATGGTTAATCCGGCGTTGGCTGTACTCTTCATATTGATTAAGCCATTAAAAATTGTATATTGTCCACAAAATGCAAATGGAGATCTGGCCAAGAGTTCACAAAGTACTCCCAGACTTATGATGAGAATTTGCCGAAGGTTTTTTCATTCAGAAACACAAAAACTTTTTTAAAAGTTTTATAAACGCTATATTTTAGTATGTCGAACACGTTTGGGTAAATTCTTAACTTAATTCTAAGAATGCTTTGCGAACTCGGACCCTGCGGCTTTATTAAAACAAAGTTTTCAAAACTAAACGAAGTAAAAACATTTTTTCGTATATTTGTCGTCGATTGAGAGACCTCCGAGATCACTAACCTTTCTCAGACGTGCTTGAAACGCTAAAACAGTTTACATCTCATACAATAACAAAAACCGCCCAATCGTGATATTTTACAGATTTCTGATTGGTGTCAAATTCAGAATTTTTGATACCGTCGGATATTGTCTTGCAACACGTCATATTGAAAAAAAAACAATTTACGTAGAAAAAAATATCAAAAAATTATCTTACGTTTTTGTTTGTTCTCTCAAAATAAATTCCATTTTGGGAGACTTCAGAATTCGGAAAATCTTCAACTATGATGCCTTGATTCAGTTGACACTCTGAAGCCGTTTCCAAGTAATTGAAAGAAAAGCATCGGTCATCTCTGGAACATATCCTGGCACATTCTATTGCACCGTGGGTGGTCAACGCCTTGTAAGATTCAAACCTCTGCAGCACCCAGTGTTTATTATAACCAGCATAATTTGCAACAAAAAGTTCCGAAAGAGCCGAGGTTAGACAAACGTGAATCAAATAACAAGACATAACCGAGTAAAAAAGCTTGCATTTCTCCATTTTGATCTAGCGATGGCGATTCTAATAATGAATTACTAGAAATATTGTTGTGGTAAAAACGAGAAAACAATTATATTAACGCTACAGTGGTCTGAGAATTTAAGAGTGATTGATATCTGATCGCACGTGACCAATTAAAGATGAAGACGCTCTAATCGATTTGATACTAATCAATATATATATATATTTTAAACATTATTAAAAAGAAAACCCATTGTATAACCGCTACCCATTATCGACGTCCTCGATTAGTTTACAAAAGAAACTCAAAACGCGAATGTAAACTAACTTAATATTCAAGTATGGCATTAACCCTTACAGTGCAGCAGACAACTGCGTATAAAAGGGAAATATTTCAAAGATGGATACAGCTATTAAACATACATTATACAAGATCTAAGTCTTCCAATTGCAGGTCTTTCTTTAGGCCTGAAATGTTATCTAAATTATTAATTAGACATTAATTAACTTATCCAGACCATAATCAACTCTTGAAGTATTCGCTAGTGTGCGATATTTACTGGATTAAAATTCGATCTGGTGCTGCTGCTGATTTTTTAAAAAAAAAAGAAATATGGATTATCGGCCAACTAGCTTAGTGACTGTTCTCAAGCAGGGGTGGGTGATGGGGTGGGGTTGTGGTCACGCTGGTTAAGTGGGTAACACAGATTTTCATTACCAAATTGATGAATAAATTCAACCATGATTTTCAGTTTGTCTGGTGCCTGAAGTGTTGATTTAGTTGATGGACATCCGGGTCACTTTACGAAATGCCATTTTGGCGGCCATCCTTTAAAATGGCCGCCGTTATTTCCTCCTTGCGTGTATTTATTTATACCAAAAGATAAATTACGAAGAGCACATACATAATTTGGCTAAAATTACTCTGAACATGATGTATTAGTAAACTTATAAAATAAATCTTGAAAAAAAAATGCCAAAACGTTGCTTTTTTCAGAATAATCTGTGGGTGCGAAGATCTGTTTTATCAATTTTGAAGAAAGGTATTGTTCGACAAAAATTTCAATTAACGAGGTTTTATAATGAAGGTCTAGATTTAATAACATAATGTAAAGAACAGACCTCGGTCTTTTGTACTTAAATTCTACATATTTACAGAATTGATTTTGAAATTCAATTGAATTTTTAATGTAGTTTGAAAATGGGCTTAGTTCCTGATAAGATTACGCCACGGCTATTCTAAATGGAAGAAGAAATGGGACAATGTTCATGATTTGTGTTTCTACATTCTAATTTCAACATTTAAAATACGAAAGCAAAGTATTTTAAATTGGGGATTGCTGTTTCTACATGTTTACGTCAACATTCCATGCCCAAAATCGAAATGTGAAACGAAATATATATTAACTTTGTGTTTCATTTTCAGCGTATATAATTTGTAGTAGTTTGACATACATCATTAATCTTTTGTATGTCCCAAAACATGCCCAAAAACATGTTCCCTGGCCCTTAATCTTTTTTTTTTTTTTTTTTTTTTTTTTAAATTTTATTAAAGAACTCCACTATGCAGTTATCTATACATTACGTTACTACGGTATAAACAGTATTACACACTATTGTACAACAAAATACACACATTACTACAGTATAAACACTATTACCCAGTAAAAAAAAATAAATAGCATGTACAGTAATTGCCATGCCCCACTAACACCCCCCCTCCCCTCCCCCCACACACCCCTCCCCCCACCCACCCAACCTACCAGCTACAAAAAGAAACAACCTCGTCGTACCCCACAGGAAAAGTAAAGCCATGATGTTTTTTGTGTTGTCGATTTCTTCGAGTTATAATTCTTCTTTTGTTCCAGCACGCTTTTCAAAATATCTGTTTTCCTTATTATTAGTTTGTTTTCCTCTATACGAAAGGGGCGAAATTATAGAGACAATTACTCAAAACGTGCGGTTTAACCATTTCTGAGTTACAAGTTGTTGTCAACTATAGCTATTAAGCTATGGTGCGTAGATCAGACCACTTCGATGTGTGCACAGGTAGTGTATTATTATTCAAAGCTATTATATGTTCAATAGATTCTCGGTATCTTAATTTTTGTTTTAAAAGTGAGAGGCTTATAAAGATATCTTGGCATTTACAGCACATGATAAAATACTTGGTAAATAGGATTAAAAAATCAATGGCGTTCGTATGTTCTTTAATATTGCTATCCTGTAATATTACATTTTTTAAATCGAGTTTAAAGTCGACACTAATTGTTTTTATTTTATTTGATATCTCTTCCCATATAGGGTTAACATTTCTACACTTATATAGATAGTGTTCAGTAGTATCTAATTCATTACAGTGTACACAATCGGGTGACTTAGAAAGTCCTATTTTGTATAAGTACGAGTTTGTTGGTAGTAATTTATGTAGTAACTTAAATTGGAAGTTTCGAATTTTTGGATCTATACATATTGTACGTAAATGTATAAAAGGGTTGAAATTATCTTTTATTTTGAATTCTCTCCATTTTGTCCTTGAGATGTCAGTGTTTTTATATTCTCTCAACTGATTATATGCATATTTATTAACTTTATTTATTGACATTATTTTATCGAAAGTAGTTGTTTTACCCGGAGTACAATATCGTTTTTTGATACTACATATTACACCGTGATAGGTAAGAACATTGACGTTAATATTATATCGTTTCCGAAATAAATCGAACGTTAAAAAATTTCCATTTTCATCCAATAGATCTGATACTCTGTGTATTCCTACTGCATACCATTTGTTATAGAAGATAGTTTTGTTATTTATCTTTATGTTAGAGTTATATAACAGAGTTTTTGTGGCATGAGGGAATGAAGTTAATATATGCCCAGGATATAAAAATATCACGTATGAACTTATTGTTAGTTTTTATACAAGTAACATCTTTCGAGTTTAAATTAAATTCAAAGGGATTGATTAATTTGCATTGTTGAAATGTATCCAGGATTGAGTTTTTCCAGATCTGCATAGTATCATTTTGTATGGCTCTTTTCACCCAATTAATCTTTATTGATTTAGCGAAAGTAAAAATATCTGGGGCATTTAAACCACCTTGATCGAAAGGGCTACACATTTGTTCTTTTTCAATTTTGGCTGGCTTTCCCTCCCATATAAAGTTAAAAAATAATTTATCTATTTGGTTAAGAAATTTCTCACTTGGTGTTGGTAACATAGAGAGTTGGTAAATAATTTTCGGTAGGATTATTGATCTTAAGATTACAATTCGGCCGCTCAGTGTTTTAGATTTACCTTTAAAGGTCTTCAGGGTATTTTTCATGCTATCTATCTTATTTTCATAGTTATACTTATATATATCTTCTATTTTGTTATTTAAAGGAAGGGTAATCCCCAGGATACATATATTAGTTTTTATTATTCTGATATTGTTTGGAACTGTGTAGTTTAAACCCATCCGCCTAAGCGCGCCGAGAGGGGCAATTTCACATTTATCATAATTTGCTTTTAATCCACTTGCTATTTTAAATTCTTCCATAATACTTAATACTTTTTCCAATGTATTCAATTTCCCATCTAAAAAAAAGTGTTGTATCGTCTGCTAATTGTGAAATTTTTATATTATTTTCGTTTACATTAATTCCTGCTATTAATGGCTCGTTTTTAATTATTGATGAAAATATTTCAGCGCATAAAATAAATAAATATGGGGATAAGGGACACCCTTGTCTTACACCTCTAGATATTTTAAAACTCTTTGTGGCCCACCCATTGTTTATAACACTACTTGAAATATCTTTATAAAATATCTTAATCCATCTCTTAAATGATTTACCAAAGTTGAAAAAATCCAGCGCTTTATCAATAAAACTCCACTCTAATCTATCATATGCTTTTTCATAATCAATCTGAAATAGCATGCCTTCTTCGTCGTTTTCTTCCATATATTCTACATATACGTCAAATATATTTCTAATATTTTGTCCAATATAGCGACCCGGAATAAAACCAGTCTGATCTGTACTTATTATGTCAGTTAGTATCTTTTTAAGTCTGCTTCCTATTACTTTAGTCATTAATTTATAGTCACAGTTAAGTAGTGTTATAGGCCTCCAGTTTTTCAGGTGCTTACAGTCTTTATCTTTCTTTGGTAATAGGGTTATAATACCGTGTTTTTGAGAGATACTCATTTCATTATCAAAGAAAGAGGCGTTAAAGGAGTTAATAACGAGATCGTTAATATCGTTCCACATTATTTTATACAGCTCAATTGGGATGCCATCACTACCTGGAGTTTTACAATTTTTGAATGTTTTTATGACATTTCTACATTCGTCATCAGTTATTAGACCATCACAAATGTCTTGTTGAAATTTGTTTAAAATAGGCATGTCCTTTCCACAATGTTTAAAGAGATTATCTACATTCTTTACATACTCATTGTTTTTAATTATTTCGGAAGTGTAGAGATTTTGATAAAATTGATGTATTTCATTTAAAATATTCTGTGGGTTTATTATATTTCCTGCATTTTCATTGTATAGGGCGGAAATTACCTTTTTCGCTGAATTATTTTTTTCTAAATTAAGAAAGTATTTACTGTTTTGTTCGCCTTCACTTATTCCCCTGGCCTTTGCGCGCATCATAACCCCTTTAAGCTTTTTCTCGTTAATGGCATATATTTCCGATTTTATTTTTTCACACTCATTGTCATTAGCTGGGGGGTGTTTATTTTGTTACATGTCCAGTTTTTCTTCTAACTCCTTCAGTTGTTTTAAATCTCTTTTTTTCATTCTGCTAGAATATTGAATTGAAGCTGCTCTTATTTCCATTTTTATCATGTCCCATAACAGGGGCGCATTACAATTACGATATGTTAGTCTTCTTTCGGCTATTATTTCTTTAATAATTTTTATATAATTTTCATCTATTAAAAGAGATGTATTAAGTTTAAGTTATTTGTGTAGAAAGTTGAAATGTTATAAAAAAATCAAGCCTACAACTGATCATTGGGTTTTGTCTTTTCCAGGTGAATTTTCGATCTTCTGGGTGTTGTATACCCCAAATATCAATGCTATCCGACAAACTCATAAATTCTTTTAACAGTTTTTGTGATTTCTGGAAGGTTACCTCCCGCCCCCTTTGTTTATCTTTTTCAATATCAACTACAAAATTGAAGTCACCTCCCATTATAAAAGGTATATGGATATATTCTAAAATACTGTCGAATATGGTTTTAAACAATTGTGGCTCATCTTTATTTGGACCGTATACATTACATAGTATTAAAGGACCTGTGTCAAGATCTACTTTTAAGATTATATAACGCCCTTTATGTTCACTAATGATATCAATATTATTCAGTCCTACGACATGTTTCATTAAGATGCAGACACCTGCGCTATTTGAGGAATGGTGTGAAAAATAAATGTCATTGTCCCACTCGGTCCTCCATACATTTTCTATTTCTTTAGTCGAATGTGTTTCTTGCAGAAAAATGATATTATATTTCTTATCTTTTAGCCATTGAAATGTTTGTAATCTTTTATTTTTATCTCTCAAACCTCTCACATTTAAAGAAGCTACCTCAATACCGAAAATATGATCAAAGTATCTGTGCACACGTCATGAGGACCCCCCACCCCGCACCAACCTTATTCTTGTATAACTCAACTTTAGCTGGCCATATATTCCATATTCCTGTCTTACATCATGTCGTTTCCCCTTCCGTTTAATGTTATCTAAGTAAGAAAAATAATATATAACAATTACATAACCAAACATAAAACACAAAAACACAGAAAACATTTCTAGTAGTTGATAAATATCTGCCCAGCCATGGGCAGTGTATAATGTTTGACTCAAGAAACAATGACTACGATATGACAAGTATGTATTTGTATATACATGAATTAGGTAGAAGAATTAATGGATAGGTTGTTCGTGAACATATTGACGTCTTCAGGCCCTCGCAATTGAGCTATACCTGCACGTACGCCATCTTATTACAGATATCCAAATAACTAGTAGCGGTGGGCAATCAAGCATTCGTTTGTTTGTATTTAGACACAAGATAACTATTATCCATAAATTGTATACTAAAAGTTGTTTTACGAAGGTAATCTCCTTAAATTAAATAGTAAACTTTACAATATTATATTAGACTGAGAATATATCAGGTAATGATTCAAATACAAATTCTATATGAGGTAAATTTTATTTGTATATCATTTTTTATTAGTCTCGGTTATGCTCAACATCTGCCATCAGTTGATTATTTGTCCATGGTATGACTCTTTAACCTAATCATAATGACATAATCACCGGGGCGCTATGACACTGTCTTTAACCCTTTTGCCTTCGCGTTATGAAAACACTCCTGACTTGTGACCGCTAATTGTATCATACGCTTCTGGCCCTTAATCTTGCTCAATTATTCCTGAACACCTGAACAATTACAGGCCAATCTCAATTCTCCGCACAATTTCAAACATTTTCGAAAGACACCTGATCACTAAAATTCCTTCTTATTGGATACATTCAATGTTCTGCATGAGTACCAATCTGGATTTAGATCAGACCATTGATGTACTACTGCATTAAGCCATTCCTGCATTAGCCGAAAAAGTTCATGCAGATTTTCCAGCGTGGTTTCCTCTTGTCAGTGATGCAAGACAGAGGGCATGACGAGGACAGCTGTTTAATAGGTAGGATGGAAAGAAAAACTGAGGTCCCATATACACATTTGCGTACACATAAAAGATCCCTTGACAGTTGGAATTCGATATAAGAGTAGGCAGTAGTGCCGCCGTCCGGGCAAATTTTGCCTCATAGTACACTGTGTGGTGTATGTCCATCTTCATTAGCCCAGTTCGAAGCAGAACGGCAGGACGTTACGGTTAAACTCCATTTCATTTCATTTCAATCCGAATGACAAATAAATGGCTTGAAGCAATTAATAATGGTGCGATGAATGGTATAGTGTATCTAAATAATGGCAAGGCGTTTGATATCATTGATCCCAAGCTTATTATCGAAAATGAAAGACTACAACTTTATCGATCTGATACAAATTTACCAATCATATCCTGACTAACGCAAACAAAACGCCTTGTGGGGTCCCTCAGGGTTCGATCCTAGGCCCTCTCCTTTTCCTTATATTCATAAATGATCTTCCACTCAATATTGAATAAAGTTAGATTTGTTTGCTGATCACAGCACCCTGCGTGGTTCACACAAATTTATCATGTCCATCCCCAATAATCCTCAAAATAATCTGCACTTGGTTGCTGTTGGTGTGAAAACAATGGCATGGTAATCAATTTTATGAAAACAAAATCAATGCTGATTGCATCAAAAGACAACAGAACAACCTGCATTTATCACGTCATGGTGAAAGCATTGAGACGGTTGCTACCGCTAAAATACTTGGAATTCAAACTGATTTAGGAAACACAGGTATCAAAAATGTCTAACTAATCAAAACTTGCATCACAAATATTTCTCCCGAAATAAGATTTGTTTTTAAAAAAAGCCTTAATCTCAAGAGACAAGAATTTTGTTTTCTTTAAATTGCATCTGCATCTTATTTGGTTTATAAATTAGTTTGTTCTTCCTTAATATTACATGAATATGTATATACGTTTTGTAGTTTGGGAGGGGCTCCAAATGATTCTGTTTATAAATAGTTGTATTCATCCCTGATATAACATGTAAATGTTAGTTGCAAACTAAATAAATTGCTTTATTAAAGTTAACAAGCCAACAGTGAGGCTGATGTCCCCCGCCGAAATCCCAAAATAAATAGATGACATATATTAATTAATCGCACATTTATTTTTTTCAAACGTATCGACCAATCAAACTAAACACGAAGTGTCATCCAAAAATTGCTTATCTCTGCCTACCGTAAGAAAAAAAATGCTCATCTTCGAACTCCATCAAGGCATTGACCTAATAAGCATACACACCAATTTTGAACATTTTAACTCAATTCGAAGGAGAGTTATTGTGTTCCAAAGTCTCGGCAAATCAAATTGCTTATCGCTCTGCTTACCCTGAGCAGAAAATGCTCATTATCGATCTTAGTCAAGGTATTACTGTAATGAAACTATACACCAAGTTTCATCACTCTCACTTAATTAGAACTAAAGTTATCGTGTCTCAAAGCATCAACCAATCAAATTGCTTATCTCTGCCTACCCTAAGCGGAAAATGCTCATCTTCGAACTCCATCAAGGCATTGACCTAATAAGCATATACACCAAGTTTGAACATTTTAACTCAATTAGAAGGAGAGTTATTGTGTTCCAAAATCTCGACCAATCAAATTGCGTATCGCTCTGCTTACCCTGAGCAGAAAATGCTCATTATCGAACTTAGTCAAGGTATTACTGTAATGAAACTATACACCAAGTTTCATCACTCTCACTTAATTAGAACTAAAGTTATCGTGTCCCAAAGCATCAACCAATCAAATTGCTTATCTCTGCTTACCCTAAGCGGAAAATGCTCATCTTCGAACTCCATCAAGGCATTGACCTAATAAGCATATACACCAAGTTTGAACATTTTAACTCAATTAGAAGGAGAGTTATTGTGTTCCAAAGTCTCGACCAATCAAATTGCGTATCGCTCTGCTTACCCTGAGCAGAAAATGCTCATTACCGAACTTAGTCAAGGTATTACTATAATGAAACTATACACCAAGTTTCATCACTCTCACTTAATTAGAACTAAAGTTATCGTGTCCCAAAGCATCAACCAATCAAATTGCTTATCTCTGCTTACCCTAAGCGGAAAATGCTCATCTTCGAACTCCATCAAGGCATTGACCTAATAAGCATATACACCAAGTTTGAACATTTTAACTCAATTTGAAGGAGAGTTATTGTGTTACAAATTCTCGACCAATCAAATTGCGTATAGCTCTGCTTACCCCGAGCAGAAAATGCTCATTATCGAACTTAGTCAAGGTATTACTATAATGAAACTATACACCAAGTTTCATCAATCTCACTTAATTAGAACTAAAGTTATCGTGTCCCAAAGCATCAACCAATCAAATTGCTTATCTCTGCTTACCCTAAGCGGAAAATGCTCATCTTCGAACTCCATCAAGGCATTGACCTAATAAACACATACACCAAGTTTGAACATTCTAACTCAATTAGGAAGAGAGTTATTGTGTCCCAAAAAGTGTGACGGACAGACAGACGGACAGACAGACGAACAGACAGACGGACAGACAGACAGACGGACGAACCCATTTTAATAGTCCCCCAACTTTCTTCGAAAGGCGGGGGACAATAACATTATTTCAATAATACGATTGCGCGAAGGGGTTTTTAGCAGTGGGAGGAAACCGGAGTACCCAGAGAAAACAGAGGAGGTTGGACAGGCGACCCTACTCCTTGCCACGTACACAACCGGGGAAAATTTGAAATCACGCCAGTTGACTCAATGACAGGCTTTATGATATAGCGTGCATGTGCTAACCATTCGGCAACACACACCCCCCCCCCCCCAAAACCTGGGCTAGCGTGTCAGTGTCTTACAAACTGAGCCACGGTGCCCCCCCCCCTTATATATTAGCAAGAAAGTTGAACCGCTAGGATCTATACTAACATATTGGGTCATTGATTCGTGATTAATAAAAACAAACAACAGGAAAATTATTGATCAGTTTGTTTACATTGGGTATGGTTTTCAATTAACTATACATCCGATCATATATTGTCATATCTCGAAAGTACAAGATTCCATTTTAAAATCGAAACGTTAAGGCTTTCATATCCATATTTTACTGTTCCACTAACCTTAATTGGGGTTACTTATTCTGATTTCAGAGAATTCGAAGTCTGTTTTCAAGCTCACACTTATTTGAAAAGTATATATATGTAGTCAGTAACAACCACCAATGGCATATCGCTTTGCCTTTTGTTTTTTGATATTTAAAGGTGTCATTTTGAGCAGACATTTTCAGCAGCAGTGATCAAGGTACAACGAACAACAAACAAAATATTCCCGAACCAACGGGTGCAAGTTTTACAACACCTGGACGTTGCTAGATTACGTTGCAATTCCCAAACTAATAGCTAAGTTTTCTCCCTTTACTGCAGACACGTGAATAGTGGGGTACAATCAAGTTTTGACACTAACGCACACAAATCAAATATAGAGAGCGCCACGTGAACCTTGACATTGAACGAATCTTGAACTTTGCAACTCGATTATCACAGGTAGGCATCTTAGTTGAAAAACTTGAGACTTCGTATTCGCGATGATCAAGGAATCCGACAGGCTCTCAAGCTGAGTTAATACCCAATCGAAATTGGTGCCGAAACAAGCAAGGTATTACGAGAAAGCCTTGATAAGATGGGCGGAGTTAAAGCGACATCAGGCTTTCTGTTGAAGATGCACAAACAGAGAACTACTCTAAAGACTACAAAGAGTTCCCAGTAACTGCTCATGTGTTATTACTGCATTATTAGGATTATCTCCAGTCACCTAGCTAGCTTCGGGTTTATACACAAATTTGGTGCTAGATGCCGTGGATTTGTTTTCGTCCTTTAATTTATCCCTTATTCTTTTCTTCTTTAATTTTCGTTTTTGATTTTTCGTTAATTTGTTTTGGCCATTATCTACAGGCTTTCTGTCGGGTTTTTCTTCGTGCGCCATCTTTCTCTTTCTTTGCCTTCTCTTTGGTGCCGGACCCTCGTCACCTGAAGAGAACAAAATTCTAACGGTTAACAGTTTGAAATATGGCAATGTCAATTTTCAAAAAAATAAAAAAATAAAATAAAGGGCACTGTGTTTTAATCAGTAGTATGTGCTTTTAGACCCATTTTCGTCTATTTAAGATCCTTAATGGCAAAAGTGACGTCATTTGCTATAGAGAATATTATGTAGTTTAGTTATTTTAAGATTTGCAATTCTATTGATTTGATAAATAATAATATAAACCCACTGCTGCCGCCCCCCTACCCATCCATAACATCCCTTTCCATTTCATAGTTGAATTAGATGCTAGACGCTCAATCTGGTTAAAACACAGAGCCTATTTCGTTTCGCTTTTATATTTAAAAATTTCGTTTTACGTGTCTTTACTACACTAGGATCTGGAAAAATTGATATAATATAACCCGCGCTCTGGTTGATGCGAGGTATTAGGCGTCGAGTTCTTGGCCTTTCGATGCACGGAACTCTGGGTACACTGATTTGTCACTCAAGTGTCTGACGTCATAGGATCAAAAGCCTCCCAGTAACTCTAAAAACCGTGTCAGTCGACCCAATGACAGACCCCTGGTGGGCTAAGTACAAATAAGTGATACCTTATAGAATTATATATATCTTCATATGAAAGTCAATACACTAAATTGAACCGAAAGAACACGCGACATAATATTATTATGTATTATGGTCGATATGGCCATGAAATAAAAAAGTGTTTTTGTTCAGTTTTTTCGATGTCACGTATGTATTCTTTCGGTTCAATTTAATGTATTGACGTTCATATGAAGATATTTTTAATTGTATAAAGTATCACTCATATGTACATAGCCCACCATGACTCGACTGGCAGGGTTTCGACCCAAGCTTATACATGTGGGTTTTCTCCGGACCCTCTACGCACAAACGAATTACAGAATTAAAATTGAACCAAATGTTACTTTCTGAAATTACCTAGTTTGTGTGGAAGTAATGGAGTTTAACGTCCTACTATTCTGCCCCGACTGGGATGATGAAGGCGGACATATGCTATGAGGTAAATTTTTCTCCGAAAGCGGAGCTACGCCCAACTCTTGTACCGAATTCCGACTGCCGAGGGATCTTTAACGTGCACGCCAATGTGAACGACTAGACAACTGTCCTCCACCCCGGAAAATCCCAATGAACTTTCTCGGCCAAAGTAGCTCTGGTTTTTGTCGAATGGAAGTATCCCTTGTCCCCCACCCCGTACAAGCACAAACCTACCACTTGAGCCGGACTGAGTGGAAGACACATTCTGTGAATGCGTATGTGCTAAATGGAAATCATAATATCCCGGCGGAAGTTTGTAATCCGCATCTTGAGGCTCCACACCATATATTCTAACCGGATTTTTCACGTTCGTGTCAATAATATCAGCATCGAGTTCTTCTTCGATTTCCACTTCATCATTACATGCATACAATTTTTTTATCACTTTATCACGAAACCCTACAAATATAGATAAAGGTAAAATAGATCGATTTTTGTTCAACATGCATTATGCAAGGGTTAAATCTGCCTATTGCAGTTCAATCTCCCAAACACAGTTGTCCTCCTTTGCAGTCAAATGCTGGATAGCGAAACAGCGCGACCTGTGTGGGAGAGAAATGAAATTAAATGGGGTTTAACGTCCTACTCTTTTGCACCTGTGTGGGAGAGAGAGAGAAATGAGGCTTAAAGTTCACTCGACACAAACTAGGTCATTTTTGAAATAAGAATTAGGCCTGAAATGTTATCTAAATTATTAATTTGACATTAAAGCCGCATTATGGAAAATTATATAAAGAGCTGGCAGTTTTCACTATAATAGTAAAATTAAGATAATGTAAATGGATTATGCTGAAAATTTCAGTAAAATTGCTCTACTCTAAACCGAGATATAAGCGTTTGAATTTTAGAACTAGCCTCGATCACCATTACTAAAGTCGGCACGAATAAAAACGTTGTCTCGATTATCCGACACATAAGATGACATCGGGAGTTGATTAAGGTCTTTTCATTTTAATAAATGTCTAATTTATATAACATTTCAGACCCAAAGAAAGACCTTCAATAAGCAGATTTAGCTTTTGCATAATGTATGTTTAACAAACTTTTCCATAGTATAATCAATTCTCGATGTCAAGGCTAGCCTGTGATATTTAGTGGATTTGAATACATTTTGTGATGGACAGTTTAACTTAAAAATGGATAATAAAGACTCTGTTTATTATCATTCCAACGTTAGTAATGGCGATCGAGATTAGCCTAAAATTGAATCGCTAATATCTGTGTTCAGAGTGGAGCAATTCTTTTTCCATTATGTATTTCTAACTGTTATAGCGAGAACTGTCGATCAGCTCTCGACCTAATCTTACCTCGTGACCCTTAGGCCGGGATTCCATGTGTACGCAGTGCGTGCGGAATGCGTGCGGAATGCGTGTTACGTGATGCGTGTTGCGTATTGCGTAACGCGTATTGTCAGTTTCCATGTGTGCGTGAGTGGCGTATTATATGTGGATGAGAACCGAATATTGCCATCCCGATTGGAAAACCCCTGGGGAATCACCGTTTCCGGTCTCCGTATACATGCGTATTGCGTATTCGGACACTCTTGTGAGCGTCCCGAGAAACACGTACTACGCGCTGCGCATCACGCTTTACGCATTACGTGTACATGGAATCAACTCCTACCATTTTGGTGCAAAGTGTTAAATACGCATTACGTACTACGCATTCCGCATTACGCAGTACGTAAACATGGAATCCCGACTTTAAGCGTGTAGCATTTTAATCCATCGCACGTGAACAGAAAATAATGTATGCGCCCAAAGAAGACAGTGTGCGCATACTAAAGAAAATGAAGACGGTAAAAGACAATACCTTCATATATGTTTGGATATGGATGTGTGAAAAGCCATTTGACACACGTTCCAGGGACTAAATTCACCAGGCCGAAATTTGTGGCCATGTTCTAAATCAGAAAATTAGGGAATGAGGGAAACTGTCACTACATTATTATTACTTTACTATACATGTACAATTACTGCTTATTACTTAGCGACGTTTCGATTTCTCTAGTCATTATCGAGCAATAATAAAATTTGAAAATATGACAAGTTAATATATACATGTACACAACAATACTTAGTTAACGTTGACAAACCAGAGATCTCCGTTAATTTGCACGTACCTAAAGGGAATCTTATTGAATCATGGACCTTATAATAAGGTCCATGATTGAATTAAGGATTATAAAGTTAAACGCTAATAACAACATTCAATAGCTCATTTACTAAATGCCATTGAAACAGTTTACATGTATAATAGTTGTCTGTTCCCTTGGCCTAGGGGTGCACAAACATTGCAATGTAACCTCGAAGGCAATGGGCGAATCTTGTGCAATAAATATCAGTGTATACAACTCTTACTGTCGGTAATGGTTAATCATTGATGTGCTGAGTCAATTCAGAAATTCACGATGTGTGGCGAATGCAACAGGTGAAAACAGATTTCGACGGTGAAAAGATGGCATGGTTCGAAGTTGTTGGGGAGTTGCACATACTAAATAAATGGAATTGAGCATCTGAAAAATGTGTTACCCTTATCTTTTTCCATTGTAAAGTCCTGGCTCAGAAATAATTTAACACTAATTAATTTTAAACTCAAAAGGTGGATCTCTCCGCTGGACAATGTACCATGGGAGGTAACTCTTATGGAAACCAATTCACTCGGCACACCGCGTGCAACCAACAAAGTCAAAATGACACACATGCAAACATCAGAAAATCGAAACTATCGGCTGCTGATTATGGATCATTGAGCTACTAGCCGAACGAAATGGAATTAAATGGGGTGCAATAACTCAAAGAGAAGTGTCATTGTGCCCCTTTACTTCGTTTGGCACCGGAAAGACTTGAAATGGACGCTTTTACAATTCAAAGACACATTATTATTCTCTCCATAAAAAGAAATGGGGTTTAACGTCCACTCAACACAACCAGATCATTTCGGGTCTAACGTGGTTAGACAGAGGGCTCTACTCCTTGTCAGTAGGGGCGGGGTAGCGGGCGAATGGTTAGCACGTGTGCGCTGTATCATAAAGCTGGCGTGGTTTCGAATCCACGGTTGTACGTGGATCTATCCACCTGTCCAACCTCGTGGGTTTTCTCGCACTGTTAAAGACCCCTACGCGCAAGCCAATTATTGAAATAAAATTAAACCATATGTTGACCCAGAAATGACCTAGTTTGTGTCGAGTGGACATTTAATCCCATTTCCCTCTCTCTACCTTGTCAATAGTAGAAACCACGGTTTTTCGTCCCACCCGAACGACTAGACAGCTGTCCTGCATCACTGATAAGGGGAAACCACGCCGGGAAATCTTGATGAACTATCTCGGCTAATGCAGGGATCGAACACCCACTTACCCACTTAGCCACGTTATCCCCTTCTTGACTCAAAACGCATGCGTTGTAACATTCGACAAGCCCAACTTCGCAATTGAGAACCTTTAATGTACTTGTAGATATAAAATAATTAATATTTACGTGCACGCCCATGTGTATACATAGCCTCTTTGTTTTCGTCCCATACAAATGACTACACATATCTGATTTGCAGTGAACACCAAAAATCATGCAGCCTGGACTGCGATACAGAGCGGGACGAATAAATGAAAACAAACTGAAACAAAAACATGATCAGCGTATATCGACTATCTTTAATGAACTTCATTCATGATTTTGCGGACGACTTGTAATAGGTCAGATCCGTCAAAACACATGCACGCGATGACCCCGAACAGTTCTCACGTGTAGGTCAAACTCTAACTCTACCTGAACTGTCATTGAAATAAAATGAATCGTGATCTAAACATGGTGTATGATACCTGAAGTTATAGCTTTCTATATGGAAGGATAACTTTGCTTTTCAAATTATGTTTCATATGGACATATATTATATACTTATTCGTCTAAATGTGAACACCAATACGAGATATGCCCGCAGATGTAAACAAAGTTTCAGATATTCTTATGGTGAGTGAAAGTTGTTTTGTTCTAGACGATTTTGAAGTTTTACCCCAAACCCCGTTTGAAGACCTTGCTTCAAGATTTTTAAATAAAGACGATTACGACTTGGGTAAATTATTAGGTGCTGGTGGCTTTGGTAGCGTCTATCTGGCTTCGTACAAAAATAAAATCACGGCAGTAAAAACTTTACACAAAGTAACTAAAAATCCGAAAGCTCAAATGGAAAGCTACAAGGCCGAGTTGAATGTTTATAACTGGAAGCACCCGAACATCGTGAGAACGGTAGCGGCAACGAGTATAGAACAATATGATACCGGTGCCTGGATCGTCATGGAGTACATCGGTTCAAGAAATTTACAGATGCTGATAAATGATACCGAAGAGGAGTTGGACCAGCTACGAAGATTGAAGTATAGTTTGGAAGTTGCTAGTGCTCTGGAGTTCACTCATGGCAACCACATTGTGCATCTCGACCTGAAGCCAGCAAATATTCTGCTCACAGAACGGGACAGCTGTAAACTGGGTGATTTCGGATGCTGTCAACGAGTCGAAGAAGACACAGGACGTGTCAGTCCGACAAATCGTTCGGCTCTGACCGGAACTTTCGCATACAGAGCACCTGAATTACTTCGAGGTGGCGCACCGACTTTAGTCGCAGATGTGTATTCTTTCGGCGTTACCCTGTGGCAGTTGTTAAGTCGGGAAACTCCCTATGCAAACCAGAATCAACATGTGGTCATATTCAGTGTCGTGTCCAAAAATTTGCGACCGCCACACCCGGATGTTGGTGACGACCCATTCGAACTGTTATATCAGGAACTATACACGCAATGTTGGTCGGCAAAACCAGAGACGAGACCAACTTCATGTGAGCTGGTGGAACTATTAAAAATGTGGAAATATTATATGTGATAAGTGCTAAAGTGGGTGAACATGGATAAACGGGTTAACATTGGAAACAATAATTCCATAGTGCCAACAGAGATATTTTCTGGGTGATATTGTTGACAAATACTAATAGAGTACGTATTTTTGAAATGAGGTGATCTTTGTGTGATATAACTCAGCTGTAAACTTGAATGATTTTTAAAGAGAAAACGACACGAACATTATTATGTAAACTCTTCCGTTCGATTTGAAATGAAGTTTCGGCTGTCTTCCCCTTTTGGAGGCGTTTGCGCATCTCTTTTTGATAAGTGTCTAGTTTGAATGGATATTTATGTCTGCAATACAGTGTTGATTCTGAACGATATTCTTTTTTTTTTTTGACGCCGATTTAGTATTATCGTTGTTGATGGAAAACTTTTTTACAGAGCAACGGATCATTCCATCCATCCAAAAAGTGCTTGTGTTGTGTACATATGTTTTTCTATATAATTTTGCATCGGGTATACTTATGATAATCGCTACCGTATATTGTAAATATTATTAAGATGTTCACTGTGATCCTTGATTGTACAGAATGATATAATAATATATAATTTTTTCCATGGATTTTATTGTGTTTTTGCAAACATGGATTTCCTTATTTATTGTATATATATTTTTGTAAGAAAATTAATATATATATGTAATATAATATTGTATCATAAATATGCTCGTAATTTTTTCCATCCATGATATTCTATTTAGATAATTTATTATATATACGTTAATTGATCATATGACGAGTGTTTTAGAATAAAAGATACTGTATACTGATATTTGTCAACAATATGCCGTTTAAAGGAGATTAATCGCTAATATTTGGGACCTAATTGACACACCTGGGTCGCAACGCATATAATAATGTATAATGAATGTTTATAAACTGATTTACATTCAATCGTTTGTTTTTACTGTAATTTCTAATCAGTTATGTTCGGCAAAATACGCCAGAAGTCTCAATCGAGTGGCAATCTCTTGCGTCTGGTTATTCCAGACTAAACCGGTAATATTTATTGCACATGCTCTCCAGATAAGAATGTGGCGTCACGTCACCGTTTGTCATAACTTGTGGGATATGTCTGGCTTCGTTCTTCGAATCCCTTGTTACAAATGACTCTGAAACGCATTATGGTACACGATTCGTGTACCAATTGTAAAATGTTTAATTTGTCTTAAATATTGGAAACCAGAAGCACATCTTTTCCCGGTAAGATCAAAACATCAATGTTAAGTGTCAAAGACTTTGGGTGATATTGAATTAGCGACTTAGCCACTTTAATATGAATTACAGAGTAATAAATAAAATGGCTTTTAACCTTTTGTGTATTTGGCTTGCTGCATTGGCTGTTTTTGATCTGAGTTACCCCCCTTTTTACGTTTCACTTTGAAAACTTGTGAAATGAAATGAAATGGGTTTAACGTCCTACTCTTCTGCACCTGACTTGGACTAATGGCAGACGGGCATACGCCGTACAGTGTGCTATGAGGGAAATTTTGCCCGGGCAGCGGCGCTACGGCTTACTCTTATATCGAATTCTAACTGTCAAGGGATCTTTTACGTGCACGCCAATCTGTACACGGGACCTCGGTTTTTCGTCTCATCCGAACGACGAGGCAGCTGTCCTTGTCAGGCCCTCCTTCTGCGTCACTGACAAGAGGAAACCAAGCCGGAAAATCAAGATGAACTTTCTCGGCCAATACAGGGATCGAACATCCGACTAGCGAGCCAGCGCCCTGCCCACTTAGCCACCGTGATTCCCGGAAAACTTTTGAACGCGAAATGATGGACTTATACAATGAAATGAAATGGGGTTTAAGCATCCTACTTTTCTGCTTCTATCGGGACTAATGAAGACGGGCATACGCCATACAGTATGCTATGAGGGAAATTTTTCCCGGGCAGCGGGCACTATGACCTACTCTTAGTCTATATTGAATTCCAACTGCCAAGGAATCTTCCAGGTACACAACCATGTTTACCCGGGACCTCGATTTTGCGTCACATCCGAACGACTAGACAGCTATCCTTGTCATGGACTTTTGCCATGTGAAATGAGATTCGTATAGACTTCTAAAAAAATGAGGTGTTGGATTTTTCTCATTAAAAAGCACAATGTGTATGTATGCCTACTTAATTTAGAGACGATGATGTCATCATGCATTGCCAACTGTCAAATTTCCTTAACAGGAGCCTGGTAAAACACCCTCCTGCAAAAATTCCTGGATCCGCCACTGCGGTTTGCTGCAAGGTCTCTCACAGATATCTTGCCGTCGTTTGCACAGTGGTGGGTTTCGCGGTCAAGATCTGGTCGAAATATTCGTTTGTCTGCCTGTTGGCCAGTCCCCGTTGTTACCTGCAAATCTTTGTTAAGAAAAGTATACAGGTTAAAAAACTGGCATCCCTACTCTTGTGAGTCTTCATTTATTTATTCCGCTTTGGGATTCTCACCATACTACATTTCAATCTGTTTCATAGAGAATTACGAAAGCGTTCTACTATCTCTGTAAAAGATTTATGTCTTCAACATGCGACGTCACAGCACGTGGCGTCAATCATGGGCTCAAAGGCGTGTTTATTATTTACATAAGACGTTACTGAATCGGACAGAATGGTGCCTTGTACTCGTTTTAATACTCATTTACACTACATTTATATAGGAAATAATTTTTGCCCCACAAACCCTTCAAACGTCAGTGTGATAAAGGCCTATTGGAGATTGTGTTTTTTCTTTGAAAGTTTTTCTTAAAACCTCAAACGGGTTATTCTTTCAGCCTGGGTTTTTTTTCTGAAATGTTTTTCATATGTTAGTTTTATTGAAGAAGTGTATGGATTTTTATTTATTTATTTTTTTTTTTAACGGAACGACTGTAGTCTTGTATATAAAAATATATACATGTACACGGAATGTGGCAGTTTTGGTCAAAATGGTACACAGTAAAAAATATATAATTGCTTCTAAGCCAATTCGAAATTGTTAGTGTTTTCCACATCTATCTTGATTGCCTTCATTACCCGATGGCATTTCAATTACTTGGTAAGGCTTTCACTTGTATACAGTATCAGTCGATTTTTACTTTTTGGTGTTTTGTTTTTGTTTTGTTGGGGTTTTTTTTGTAAACCCAGGTCGAGGTTGCATCGCGGAGATCAGTAATAGACAAATCTGTTTTAATCCGACTGCAAGGGGATAACGCAACAGCATGGTACGTAAAACAGCTGATTGGGGTCTTATCTGGAATTATCTTACTTAGTAAACAAAGGGGCGTGATATATTATGCATATTGAACTTTCGTGCTATAAATAACGATGAGGTGACAGAGACGCCAGAAAATCTAACCAATCAGTGCTGCACTATTTATAGTAACGCGGGCTTTGCGAGAGGAGACGAGGGGTTTTCTGCAAACATGGCGGAGACAAACGATCACTCGGTGGCGAATGGGGCATTATTATTTGATCCCCCTTCGAATCTTCAAAATGAAGCACATGTTAAAAGTATGCAACAATATCAGAAGATGTACAAGCAGTCAATTGAGGACCCAGAAACATTTTGGAGGGAGATCTCAGCTCAATTTTATTGGAAATCTCCTCCGACCGGGAAATTCTTCGAGTACAATTTTGATGTCGGCAAAGGACCAATTTCTATCAAATGGATGACGGGCGCCAAGACAAATATATGTTACAATATGCTGGATCGACATATTGCAAATGGTCTGGGAGATAAGGTTGCGTTTTATTGGTAAGGAATTTCAGAATGTCATGGCATAATATGTACGCCGGTGGTAGTTAAAACTTTGTCTTTTATGGCTACTAAAAAGTGATGAAGATGCAAATTTATTAATGTGAGGCAGCACAAAGAGAAGAGGAGTCAGTGGGCAGTTGTTATTCAGTTTGCTATGAAATCAATTTGATCGGTGAATGTTTGCGGTGTTATAAGAATCTCACATGACAGAAATAACCAATTTACATGGAATATTGGCTTTTTTGACGGCTGTACTGTGTGTTGTTTGTAAATAATATAAGCCTATTTACTCTAGTATTAAAAACACCTGTAGTCACTAGTAACCAAATCAAGCCATTACAGATGCATTATTCTAGAGCTAAATCTGCCTAATGCAGAGGTTTCGTTTGGCCTCAAATGTTATACATATTGTATGATTCATGAATCATTAATTAGGTGGGGTGGGGGATGACTGAATTATCTGAATATAGCGTTTGACTTGACACTGTAAGGTCTGTCATTGAGTCAACTGGCATATGGTTTCGATTTCTTGGTTGTACATGACAAGGAGTAGGTGGTAGGGACACTAGTCCAACCTCGTGGTTTTTTTTCAGCTGGGTCCTCTGGTTTCTTCCTATTGCTAAAGACCCCCAGATGCAAGCGAATTATTGAAATAAAATTGAACCATATGTTGGTCCTGAAATAACCTAGTGGACGCTAAACCTTATTTCTCTCTCTCTCACTTACATTATGAAGATTATTAAAATACACTGTAGATAATGGAATATAATCTTCCGTTGCGAAGATTATGAGAATACACTGTAAAGGATGAAAATGTATTTATTTGTATATAAAGTAGCCTTATTAAAGCGGTAGCACCATATTTAAAGCAAGCTATATACCATAGTATATTATCCAACACCTGTACCTCTTGTGACCATATATAATTAATCATTTTCATTTCAGGGAAGGAAATGATCCAAATGATTTTGGGAAAGTTACGTACTCAGAGCTTCTGGCTAGAGTGTGTAAATTCTCCAATGTATTAAAAAATTTAGGTGAGTTTAGTCAAATGCTTCTATTAGATTTAATATCCAGAGACACTATTTTCCATTTATATATGTTAGTCTCGAAATGACATAGTTTGTGTTGAGTGGATGATAAATTTCATTTATTAATTAATTAATTAATATTATTTTGCAGGAATATCGAGAGGCGATCGTGTAGCTATTTATATGCCCATGATATTGGATCTGTCGGTTGCCATGTTGGCGTGTGCTAGAATCGGTGCCATTCATTCAATAGTGGTAAGATTAGAACTAGATCTTTATCGTTCCATGAAACGAATATAATGACCAAATATCACATATATCCAAATATCACATATATCCCTCTATCTTGGGTTAAAATGAAATCAGTTTAACATCCTTGTTATCTACAGTAGCCTACTCTCTGGTATGAGCTGCCACTAAGACTGAGATCACTCACCAAATTTAGCCTATTTATTCAATTAGGCAATAATACTATTAGTAAATCTAATGTTGCAAAGAAGGTAGAGACGATTTGTGTGTAACAGTATATATTATTAGGGTTTCACACTGCGTAGCTTGTGTGAAACACTATTGTTTTTGTTAAAATTATTCTTATTATTATTCTTCTTATTATTATTATTTTTTTTTTTCCAATTTGCTTATATCTCAGCAACTTCTTGTCGGATCGATACAATGTCTTCAGTTTTACTGGGAAAGTGGGTGTGACTTAGAGATTAAAGCTATTCCCGGCATTCTGCGACATTGCGAAATGTCCGAAATCACCGAAAATGTCGTTTTTTGAAATATTGCCGTAATATTAACAATAATCATTGGATTTTAGCATATGATGCATTTTGACATAGCCAGAAACAGGGGACATAGCTATGTTACTTTTGATTTTTGAATTTCGACGAATCTTGGAAGATATTAGGCGCAAAATTTTGAAAATTTAAATTTTTACAAAAAACTTTTTTATTTATTAATATTTTTAGATGACATTTTAACCAAGGTTAAAGAGTCATCTGATTTGAACAAAAATGTCAACATTTTTTGTTTCCGTAATTTTCCCTGGCCGCCATTGGCAAATTTAGTTTTTCAGTCCTACATTAATTATTTATTGTTCGATTTGTATAAAACCATGTTCATATGTTCCGTGGTTCAAAATGTCATTTTTTTTGTTACCGGTAAAGTTTCCTGTAGGCACCGGAAGTGGCGTAAATTCAGCAAAAACTACAATATTGACAGTTCGGTACAACTTTTTGAAAGCAAATACTATTTTCTACTAAACTGATCTTACTCAAAAGATGCGCCCTGTAAAGGTGCACAAAATCTCGGACTCAGTTTTTTTAATTTCGATTTTGTTTTCGGGCCTTTTCGGTTAAAAGGTAAAAAAAGGGGTAAAAATAAGCTTTTTACAACCCATCCAGTGTCTTCATATATTAAGATATTTCTTCGATACTTTCATAAACTTGTAGCAATAATCCATACAAAGAGAATGTATGTGAAATTTAGTTTGTAATATAAGCAGTTGCCGAGAAATGGGCAATTTTGCATGAGTCACTTTTCACGTTATTTTGGCTGTAAAAGAATCAATTATTATTCGATTTTCAATTTTCTTTCACTGTCTGTTGCCTATTGCCACAGTCGACTATTCCAAACCATTTTAACACTTTCACTGTTACCGGAAGTGACGTCATTTAGGCAATAACTGAATTTTTAGCCTTAAAAATACATTTTTTTATTCAAATGAGTATTATTTGTAATATATTTAGAATTATGAAATTTGGTTCCCATCAACAAATAGAATGAACCCATACAATCATATAGATACCACAAAATGGTTTCTAACTTGTACGGTTGCAGAGAAATGGACGATTTTCCACAAGCCACTTTTTACTTTATTTTGGCTCTAAAAGAATCAGTTATTATTCGATTTTCACAAAATTTTCACCATATGATGTCTTATGCCATTTACGATTTTATAGAACTAATTTAACCTTTTTAGTATCACCGGAAGTGAAGTCATTTTGTCAAAAACTGTATTTTTAGCCTGCAAAACAGATATTTTATACAAATGAGTCTGATTTGTAATGTTTTCAAAATTATGATATTTGATTCCATTCAACAAATAGATTGAACCCATACGATCATACAGACACCACAAAATGGTTTCTAACTTGTGCGATTGCAGAGAAATAGTCGATTGTCTACAAGTCACTTTTCAAGGTTTTTGGTCTATAAAAGTGGCAATTATTATTCTATTTACATAAAATTTTCACTATATGATGTCATATGCCATTTCGGATTTCATAAAACTAATTGAACATTTTCATTATCACCGGAAGTAATGTAATTTTGTCAGGATCACTTACAAGTAACAAATGTATAAAATGAATTGATATTTGCTGGATTTGGTTGATTCTGTGTGCAATTTATTTGATGTGTGCAATGCTTATGGGGAAACCTGTTTAATGGTTTCATTGGTACAGGAAGTGACATATGTTCAAGGGTAACGTGGCACCGGAAGTGACATGTTAAAGGGTAATGTGGCACCAGTGAAACCCGTCATTCCTGCATGCAGGTCTAGTTATTATTGTTATAATTAAAATTTAAGTTACACTCACTTGATCTTACTGTTCGCTTTTATGAATCAGTGATTTAATATCCCACTTCCTCAAGTTATCCTTTTTAGTACGTGACAGACAATTTTTTGAGACCCCAACTTTTGTGTTTGACTGCTCAAATCACTTAACCATCTCCTTTCGCTTTGATGTGGATGACACTAATCCCATAATACTCAAAAAACTGTGATTTTAAGTTTGCAGGATTTTCTGTGGCAGCTTTAGTCGAAAGGTTACTTGATTCGAAAGCAGAAGTCATTGTTATAGCAGGTCTATTTCTTTAATTTAGAAGTGTGAATTGTATTTTTATGTATTTTAGTTTGGCTTATAGGTAAATATATAGGATATGTTAAGATAGGGTTATTGGTCACTTGCCATGTGATGTATATATGTGGGTAATACGTACATGTTCTCTGTATTGGAGAATGATATCAGATGATGCATACATAAACAACAAAAAATAACATCATGCATGTAGAACATTCCTTTTACAAAATGCAGTACAATTTGTTTTCTTATGTACATTCCCCTTTTTAAAAAAAAGATCAAATTCAAGTAATTTCTTTTTTTTAAATATAGTACAGTTTTGTACAAAATAATAATAAAAATGGCATAAATAAAAACCCAGCAACAATCATTAGTGAAGCCCACTAATTTTTGTTGATTTATAATTGTCCTTTTTAATGAAATCAAATCTTGGCTTTCAAATCAAATTAGAGTAAATTTATGACATATCCTTTAGGCTTAATATCCTTCATACAGAGAAAGAATATAGCCATTAGCTTGAACACCGAGACGTAATTCTATGTAAAGACGTGTTGAAAGTATTTATCATGTAGTAAATACAGCTAGAGACCTGTTCACTAAAACCCTGTAAAACTCTGAAGACTCTACAAATAAAGGCAAACATTCCTCTTAGTTTTCTTCCATATTTGTGAATTTACATTTGAGGTAGATAAATTCATTGAGTTATTTGGAGTGGTTTCAATTACTCGGTTGTATGTGACAAGGAGTGGGGTCACAGGTCCAACCTCATGGGTTTTCTCTGGGTCCTTTGATTTTCTCCCACTGCTAAAAGACACCTACCCGCAAGCGAATTATTGAAATAAAATTGAAGCATATGTTAGTCCCAAAATGACCCAGTTTGTGTCAAGTGGACGTTACACCTCATTTCTCCCTCTCTTTGAAGAAGATAAAGTACAAATACTTTTATGTGTACTGTAGATAAGTATATAAATAAATTAAAAATACGTCCATGTCAAAGGGAATTCAGATTTATGGCTGTTTTGTCAATTTCTTTAGGATTGTGAAATGAAGGATAAAAGTCGAATCAGTGAGTTTGTAGTAAACAAAGATTAGTTATTAAGTGTTATACAGTGTTAGTGTAAACAAAGAGTTAGTGTATGTTGTATACATGTATTCACTGAGCCATAACTAAAGGTATAATATGATTTGACCTGGCCTTGAACTCGGGAATGTGGTTAAAGATCTGTTCAAATAAACCTTTATGTACCCTTCGAGACAGGTGTAATGATGGTCATTCATCAGTAATTATAACCCTCATGATGACAAAAGATATAAAATATTCAACATCGTAGTAAATTATGTTAGTGTCAATCTGTTTTCATATTTATTTCCCTGAGACCATCCAACTTACAGAAATGAAAAGGTGTTTAACGTCTTACTGTTCTGTTCTGACTGGCTAATGATGACAGGAATTCATTATACAGTGTGCTATGAGGGAAATTTTGCCTGGGCAGCAATGCTTCAGCATACTCTTTATCTTATTCCAACTGTTGAGGGATCTTTTATGTGCACACCAATGGGTACACAGGACCTTGGTTTTTCGTGTCGTCCGAATGACTAGACAACTGTTCATGTCAAGCCTTCTGTCCTAAACGACTGACAAGGGAAAACCACCCCAAAAATCCTGATGAACTTTCTTGGCCAACACCAAGATCTCCAGGCTAGCGGGCCAGTGTTTTACTCATTCAGCCATCATGACTCTCCACTTTATACAGACTCTTCAAGTATATTAATAAGTAGGAAGTAATATTGACACACTGTCATGAAGACACATTTATATGTTAAAGTTGAAATAATTCATAAGATTAGAACCAATCGCATCCAGTCTTTGAAATTTAGGCTAGTCTCGATCATCATTACTTAAAGGGACAATAACATTCTTGCTGGCTTGGAAGCTCCAGAAAATAAATAATACCCTTATTCTAAGTACTAGATGTTTAAGTGTCCTACCTGTTGGGTAAATTATCCATTACAACCTATTTTACTTGTCCAGAGGGTTCGAATATATTTTAAAATCCAAGTCGCATTTGAAAAGGTTTACGTTAGACTTTTCAAATCAATTGGTTGAATTTTTCCAATTTTTTAAAATAGGTGTGTTAAGATGAAATTTATATCATCAATTAATTGGAATATTGTAGAATAATACGATTTGTCGACCAGAATGAAGATTGGGACATATTATTCAGTTACAACAAGAGTGTTATTGGGGCTTTAAATTGATACGATAAGAAAACAAAGTCTCGATTATCCATTTTTACGTTATGATTATTTATCAAATAATGTATTTCAATCCACTAAGTTGATTATGGTCTGGATAAGTAAATTAAAGTCTAATTAACAATTTAGATAACATTTCAGGCCTTAAGAAAGACCTGCAATAGGCAGATTTAGCTCTTGCATAATGTATGTTTAATATTCAGCATTTAATATGATAATAGGTTGACTGATGACCCAGATGTCAATAAATTATTCTGACTTAGATTCATTGCCACTTTAAAGGTAACGGGTATATTTGCTACAGACATTGATATACAAATCACATAACTGAGAGTTAATCAATGTACATTATTAGGAAATATTGTTCTTACTGGAGTTAAAAGTGTTAACATTTCTAAATAGATATTAATGTTCAACATTTAATATGATAACAGACTGCCTGATGACTCTGATGTCAATAAATTATTCTGACTGACAAAGACTTATTGCCACTTTAAAGATAACAAGTAGACCTCACTGACAAGGATGTGCAGGTAGAAATACATGTAGGTTATAACAACAAATAAAATACAACCACATCTTTGTTTATTTTTTCATGTACTTATTTAAATAGACATAATGTGCAATCGAGCGATGTTACGTAAAACTGCAGAATAAATTTTTCAACTTATAATAAATCATAAAAATGATTCATAGATATAATGTTTTTCAAAAGATAAGATATTTTTTGCATCAAGACGACATTCATTAAGAAAAGTGTGCATTCATATTCTTTAAGTGGATTTAATAACTGGGCAAGTAAATAAACTATACACCTATTATGTGTACATACATGTACATGTTGGTACATGTGGATCTTGGGGTAAGGCGCTAGCTCGCTAGCCAGGAGTTCGGGTGTTCGATCCCTGCATTGGCGGAGAAAGTTCATCTCGATTTTCCAGCGTGGTTTCCCCTTGTCAGTGATGCAGAACGGAGGGCCTGACAAGGATAGCTGTCTAGTCATTTGGATGGGACAAAAAAACGAGGTCCAGTGTACACATTGGAGTGCACGTAAAAGATCCCTTGGCAGTTGGAATTCGATATAAGAGTAGGCCTTTGTGCAGCTGCCAAGGCAAAATTTCCCTCATAGCAAACTGTATGGCGTTTGCCCGTCTTCCATTAGCCCATGTTGAGTGCATAAGAGTGGGACTTTAAACCCCATTTCATTCATTCATTCATGTTGGTACATGTACTATGGATAGCATTACACGTGGCCAATACATTGCATAAGATAAACATAATATACATATAGGCAGCATTACCAACACCTAATACATATCACGAAATATACATAATATACATATACATACAGTTGATATATACCTTTTAAGAATACAGAACATTGGACAAAAAGTTGAACGTTGATTGATTAAAAACAATTCTTTAAATGGCTTATATGGATATACTACTTGTGAATTTATTAACTTGCTACGTTTCAATATACATAGAGATATCGATACCAAGCATTTTCTTGATAACGATATCTGTATGTGGATTGAAACGTAGCATGTTAATAAATTCACAAGTAGTATATCCATATAAGTATTTTTAATTTGTGAAATCTACTTCTATATATGTCTTAAAAGGATAATAAAATGTTGATAAATGACTTATTATTAGTCGGTTATGGTATATTTATATTAGCTATGGTATCTATAAAGCATGCTTTACAAGGGAGGGTATACATTATTCATATTTTAAACCATTATAGTCTATTATCTATATCTATATGGAAATAGATTACTGGCAGTCTAATTTGTCGTTAGATTTGTGGGGTGCAAGAGAAGTTCTTATCAAAAATTAATGAAAAAGTATGGAATACAAGAACTGAATTTAATATGAGTGACATTTGAACAATGATTGTGTTAAACATGATAATGACAAGGTATTGTTGTTATAATATTGCTCCTATTAAAATCAGTAATGTTATTCCATGGAATTTTTGTGTTTTATTTAATGTTCTTGTAGGTCACGTTAAATGGAAAACTAGAAATATTCAAGAAAATCTTAGGGCTGTATATACAGTGTACCAACAACGCCTTTGTCTACTGTTTTACTGGGTTAAGTCTTTGATAAGCCTAGTACACGTATTTAAGTGCACAATGACAAATAGACTACTTTTAACATTAGAACTCCATGCGCGAGCAGAGTTAATCTAATGTTTGCTTTCTGTCATACTTGAGTCACACAAAGAGTGGGGCAAACATGTTAGACACAATTTACAGTGATCCAGAATCTAAGATCTTCCATTTATCCTTGGTGGTTAAGTACGTAAGACGCTAGCTCGCATGTTTGATCCCAGCATTGACCAAGTAAGTTCCTGTTACGAAAAACGAAGGTCCGTCCGTGTATACATTGGTGTGAATGTAAAAGATCCCTTGGTAGTTGGAATTCGATGTAAGAGTAGGCCATAGTGCTGCTGTCCAGGCAAAATTTTCCTCATAGCACACTGTATTGCGTATCGTATGCCCGTCTTCATAAGGCCAGTATAGGAGCAGAACAGTAGGATGTTAAACCCCATTTCATTTCCATTTATTCATGTCAGTGAACTGACCTTTGACCTGGATCCCTAATTATTTTGAATATTTATTCATGTCCATGAACTGACCTTTGACCTGGATCCCTAATTATTTTGACTATTTATTTATCTAGTTTGCTGGCTATTCATCTGAATCATTAGCAGAAAGAATTCTCGATGCCACATGTAGTGCAATAATAACAGCAGGTTGGTAACCACAAAAACAGATCAAATCTTGAATTATTTCTTTTCCCGGCAAAAATTCTCAAAGTTCTTTCTCTACCCTGATAAATATCTCAAATTCTTTCTTTTCCGTGAAAAAAGAGTAGAAAAACGTTATATTATTGATTTTTATAGAAAATGTTTTTAAATTGCCTGAAACTGATGCACCTTTAGTCATAGAACTTATATAGTTTATCTCTATTTGCCAGACTCTGGCAGGTATGCGATGGGTGGGGATGTGGTACAGCAGTGACTTCAGGCTGTTCAAGTTATAAAGAGATAAATTAATTAATCATTTAAACACTTTTTAATGAATCTCTTGCCATTATGATAATGCTGGTGTATACACTGGAATTATAGTTGCATGTAAAATATATATATATTGCTGTTTATTCTATGGTTATGGATGGGATATGGGAAAGGTTATTGGTTCTCCGGCCATTGTCTCTTGAAAATCATTCTATATCAAGCTACTGATCTCCAACTGTATTCTTCAGTCCATATCTAATGTTTCTCAGCTTAATCCAAGCTACCATGTTCTCTGATTGATTAAATTTAATTAAAGAAGAAAAGAAAACCAAAACAGTAGATAATCTCCCTTCTTTGGCTCAATCAGTTCCAAAATAGCTCTATCAAAAGAATTTACCCAACACTTGTTGAATTATGTCCACATGCACTGTAAGATTGTCTTTTTATAATGGACAGATCCTTGATCAATAATAATAAATGAATTGTTTATTATTTAGATGGTGTTTGGAGAGGTACCAAATTGCTTAACCTTAAGAAAATAGTAGATGATGCTCTGAAAATATGTGATGAAAAGTAAGAATACTATGATTTATTTTAGAAAATCCTAGGAATATCTGGATTTAAAAATTGAGACTTGAATGAAAAAAACTGGTGTTTAAATTTTTTTGAATGTCTGTTCCTTGGGAGAGAAAAACCAGCATTTCTAGGAACTTAACCCAGGATCTCCTGATTCGAGCCTTACTTACTGATGAGACTTTTATATTATTTTATGTATACAAATGGTCATATTACCTCGTGGGATTGTTGGATGGCCGAATGGTTAGCACATGCGTGTTGTATCATAAGGTCTGTCATTGAGATAACTGGCTTGGTTTTGATTCCCTGGTTACACATGGCAAGGAGTAGGAACGCCTGTCCAACCTTGTGGGTTTTCTGCGGGTCCTCCGGTTTCCTTCCAACGCTGAAGACCTCTCCTACATGCAAGCAAATTATTGAAATAAAATTAAACCATGTGTTAGTCCCGAAATGACCTTTAACCCCATTTCTCTCTCTCTCCCTCTCTTTCATATCACCTCCTAGATTTTTATATCTGATGTTTTATTTTTTACCAGGGGACATCGTGTTGAGAAGTGTGTAGTTGTAAGACATTTGAGTCCGTCAGATGAGATTGTTAAAACTAATGGTAATAGTGATATTGAAGAAGAACCTGAGGCATGTAGACCCAGTCGAAAACTCAAGGTATTGATATTGTTATATAGACGGATGTCTGGTTCTGAGGGTCACTTTAGACGCAGAACAGACTGTGGTTTGCTCAGTAAACTTTCCATAACATTTATTGGCAATATTCGGCTACGTGCACATAGATTTTGTTGCATATAAATTTCACTCCACATTTTTCTACTGATGTAATATTGTAATATATGTTTCAAAACAGATCAATTAAGATTATGTTCACCAGAAATCTTGAATTCTCAAAACTTCCCATGTGATGGTAAGATATTTACTCTTTGAAACACAGATCCCATCTCTCCAATTTATCATTTATAAGAATGTACAGATGTTGTGTTGGTGCCAAAAAAGAGCCTGTACTCAGCCCCCAGGGCCCGTGGGAGTCCAACTTTGAATAACGTTGATAAATGTTTATATTTTGGTCAGATCAACTGGCAAGCAGGAAGAGATATATGGTGGCATGAGATGATGACATCAGTTAGTACTGAATGTGAACCGGAATGGATGGATGCTGAAGATCCGTTATTTATGTTATATACCAGGTATAAGACTGATATATGTGGGGGATATTATTCCACAAGATAAAATCAAGGTCTTGTGTACATGGTCTTAGACTGGGATGGAGGGGATATTTGTCCACAAGATAAACCAAGGTCCTGTCACTCTTGTGTACACGTTGGCATACACGGCAAAGATTCCTTGCCAGTTGGAATTCAAATGCAGTCTGGGCTAAATTGCCCTCATTAGCCTATTTGGTGTAAAAACAGGGGGATTTTAAACCCCATTCCATTCATACCATTAGGCATGGAGAACCTGTAAAGCTCAATAGGTATTGGTTGGCAGGTGAAGCTGGTATTCCTGGACCTTATAAATTGAATCTCTTATATCTTTGTTGATACTATTGGACAGAGAGAACAACAACTGCTTCACCCAACAGGTCTGCTCATATGGAACTTGTTCATCAATCAACTGGTTTAATATTTGACTCCATCATTAATCCTTTTCTGGCAGCTTTTCACAGACCATGTTCATCATAGTATAACTGGATACATGTCCCAATTGGAGGATCTGAATCGCTTTGCAGAAATTTAAGCATATCATTGATTGATTAAGAATTATGTTTGCATCTGGCATAGTTTTGAAGCAGAGAGACAGAGTGAGAGACATGATTCCATTTTAAGTCACTAATTTGGTTGCGCGTAGGGGTTTCTAGCAGTGGGAGGAAACGGGGAAGACCCATAGAAAACCCACACGGTTGTCAAGTACAACCGGGAAATCAAAACCATGCCAGTTGACTCAATGACAGACTTTATAGTACAGCACACACATGCTAACCTTTTTGCCATCCACAGTGTCGATAAACAACAAGACAGACATTTTCAAAGATTGCTGAGTAGGACCATAACAAACAACATAAGCTGTGGAGCATTATAGAACATTAAACTTAGAAAAATGACTAATCAATTGATTGAAATGGCTACTTAAATTGCTATTTTGACATTGATTACCATTTTTTTTTATATAAATGCAAATTGTACTCAAAACTATTAATCAATTATCTTGAGTTAAAATATAATGAATAAATATAAGTATATTTAAATAATTTATGTTTCAGTGGTTCGACTGGTAAACCTAAAGGTGTTTTACATACTATAGGAGGTTATATGCTATATACAGCTACAACATTTAAATATGTATTTGACTATCAACCTGAGGATGTTTATTGGTGTACAGCAGATGTGGGCTGGATTACTGGACATTCCTATGTAACATATGGTCCTCTTGGTAATGGGGCAACAGGGTTAATAGTAAGTTGTTTTTATTAAAAGTTCAAGGGAAAATCCATTATTCTAAAATTAGGTTTTTCTGCTGTTGTCAACAAATTGTTTCAGTGGTATTTAGTATTTTACTGGTTATGTACAAGACACAGTTTATCAACAAGTCATGATGTACATGTAGACTATAGTTTATAATATAAACAAACCAGTGTTTTATATATCAATCACTTATCAGTGATGCAGGAAAGAGGGCCTGACAAGGACATTGTCGAGTCATTCGGATGGTATGAAAAACCGCGGTCCTGTGCACATTGGCACACTCGTAAAAGATCCTTTAGCAGTTGGCTGTAGCGCTTCTCTCTGCACATGTAATAAACTGGTGTTTGTATTCTATATATAAGAATAAATTTTAATTTTAATTAAAATTTGTGTTTAAACCATTTTAAAAAAGACTTTATAATAGTTACATAGACAGGCGATTGTATCAGCTGATTATTCTATTTTATCAGTGACATGTATAGATAACTCAAGATATAGATGATGATGTTGATGTTATCTCCTCCTATTATGTTATCTGGGTCAATAAAACTATTTAATTGTGTCAGTAGGCTCTTTATCATTTAATCAATGATGCAACGAAAATTGATGACTTACAAAATTTTGTTTTTACATACATCCAGTCTAAACATGGACATTGTTAACCCTATTAATAGACATACATGTATTGTTTTTATATACAACCAGGGGGGGTGGATGGCCGAATGGTTAGCGTGTGCATACTGTATCATAAAGTCTGTCATTGATGTCATTGAGTCAACTGGCGTGGTTTCGATTCCCCAGTTGTATGTGACGAGGAGTAGGGTCGTCTGTTCAGCCTTGTGGGTCCTCCAGTTTCCTCCCAATACTAAAGACGCCTACGCAAGTGATTTATTGAAATAAAATTGAGCCACATGTTAGTCCCAAAATGACCCAGTTTGTTTCGAGTGGACATTAAACCCGTTTGTGTCTGTCTCTCTCCAAAAGTGTGCCGAAATACACTTAATATGTATCACAGAATAAATATTAGGATTTCTTTTCTTAAAACTTAAATACAGGGGTTATAATTGAATCACTGGGGTCATAAATTACTGTGTTTATTTTTCCAATCAGTAATGCACTTTACAGGAAAAGTAAACTTTTAAGATTTTTTAGTTTAAACTTATACATGTGTGTTATAAAATGCCATTTTCACTCAGGAATTAATGTTACATGTAAGTTAGGTTCAGACAACAACATTTGAAATAATGTATAAATATGTTTTTGTTTTCTTTCCATAGTTTGAAGGAACTCCATTTTACCCGGACGCTGGTCGGTTCTGGGAAATAGTTGATAAATACAGAGTGACCAAATTCTATACAGCACCAACAGCTATCAGAGCTTTAATGAAATTTGGTGATGATTTTGTTAACAAGTAAGTTTATTATGAATGAAATGGTGTTTCACATATAACTTTGTAAAAAATGGGACCAACAGGGCTGATGAAGAGGGGCATACTCTTTTTTTGCGTTCTAACTGTTAATTGTTGTTTTACGTGCACGCCAATGTGTACAAGATCTTCCATTTTTTTGTCCTCCATCCCGCACCACTGTCCAGGGGAAGATACGTTGAACCATATTTAACGCTATGCAAGCATAAGTTGAGTTTGAATGGAAATGCCAAGTCAAACTATGATCGACGTGTAAGTCTTTATACCGTGGGGTTCACGTTCAAAACCGAAGCTGGGGGGTTGCTGGCCTTTCACTTCAAAAAAATGCCAGCTAGGGTTGGATCGCCGAATGGTTAGCGTCTGTCATTGAGTAATCTGGCATGGTAGAGTTACCTGTCCAACCTGGTGGTTTTTCTGCGGGTCCTACGGTTTCCTGTTAAAGACCCCTACGCACAAGCGAATTATTAAAATAAAATTAAAACATGTTAGTGCAGAAATGACTTAATTTGTGTCTAGTGGACATTGAACCCCATTTCTCCCTATCTCTCATTTCAGATACAAAAGAGATTCGCTAAAAATTCTTGGAACAGTTGGAGAGCCTATAAATCCTGAAGCATGGTTATGGTACTATCGGGTTGTAGGAAACAGTAAATGTGCTATTGTAGATACCTTTTGGCAAACTGAGACGGTAAATAAGCTTAACATTCAGTTCATGGATAAGGTTCCATTGAGGAGGGAAGCGTTTTATGATTAAGAACCGTATATCTGTTTTTCCTAGGTTTGGAAGAACCCTTCACTTTTATGTTTTAACTATATTTTGTCATCCATAATCTGAAAGATCAAGTCCTGAGCCTTTATCTATGTAAAATACTCTCATAAGCCTAAAATTTTATATACCCAGACCTGTCAACTCTACCGCATCACGCGGTAAAGTGCCGCGAAAAGGCCTCATGTGCCGCTCTACTGCGCGGTAACAGATTTCTACCGCATTTTCAAACAAAGAGTTTTTTTAATTTTCTCGCCAAAACTATGGAACTAAGGGAAGCAACTCTTTGCATGTAAACAAAAAAAGGTCGCGAATTTCGGTTATCAACGTCGATATTGTAAGGTGTAATTTAGCTAAGAGATTTGTTCTCAAATTCTGTTCAACCTTTTTTGGAGTTAATAAAGCGGATATAATTATTGCCACGTGTTCCAAATACTCTTAAAATGAGTAGCGATAAACTAAACAAATAGCGACCAATTTACGGCAGCAATGGCTGACATTTTCGTTTGCTCGCGTACGTGCAGTGCCGCGTACGTACAGAATGTAATACAATACTTCGAATGCAACATAACCTGGAACTTTGATTTCAAGATGGGAATACGTGTCGCCGATTCTGACTTCAATGGAAGTCTCTCTCGAATAAATGTAAAAGCAGATTTACGGAATCACGAGAGAAAAAAATCCCGTAGGCCTACATTGTATTGTGAGAGGATAATTGCCATGGCATGAACTTTGATTGAAGCATGATTAAATCGATGCCAATATGAATATTTATATCATATATATTATATAGATCTAGTCGTTATGCAAAAATAATTTTTTACGCCCTCCCCTCTCTATTCCTAATGTAGAAATACTATAGAATTTATATAATAAGCACACCAATTATTTTACATGAAACAACATTGGAATGGGAAACACATGTCACATGGATATTTTTAAAATCATGCCAAATTAAAACAAAAGAAAAACGGTACTGCCAGTAGGCCTACTCCTGGACTGGTAATTTAAAAAAAAAATTAATGTTGCTAATTATTTCTTTCTGTATCCTGCATATTCAGTAAATAATTTTAGATATGGTTCATCATTGCTTGTGTATTTTATCTATGTATTGTTGGGCCTACAGTTCAATGTATCATTTCTAAATTAATTACCCTTGGAAGTGCGAATTTACGCGTTTTGGGAAATCTACTGCCAAATCATGGTTTCTACTGCTTTTTTTACACTACCCTACTGCTTTTCAGCTCTGAGGGGTTGACGGGTCTGTATACCTAATCCCTTGTTTGGACTATGGAATAACATGTCATTCCTTATAAGTATATATGTGATAGTTTGGACTTATTGCTGAATGGAACTATACATAGTATGGACTTATTATATATTGAATGTTTGAATTTTATATACCTAATTTGGACTGTGGAAATTACATGTCATTCCTTATAAGTATATGGGGTGATAGCGCTGAATGGAACTATACATAGTATATTGAATGTTTGAATTTCATATACCTAATTTGGACTACCGTATACAAATACATGTCATTCCTTATAATTATATATCTGGAGTGATAGTTTGGACCTATCACTGAATGGAACTATATATGGTATGAACTTATATTTTTGAATGTTTGAATTTTAGGGTGGTCATGTACTTACACCATTACCTGGAGCTACGCCAACAAAACCGGGTTCAGCTGTAAGTATATTTACATCACTTTAATGATGCATTCCTATTAAAATATTTAGTAGTTTTTTCCATAAAAAGAGTATGGCAATTTAGGTATACATGTATTTTAAAGGTAGAGAAACCAAATCTTAGTAGAAAAGTACCGGATTTCCTGAAAAATACCCATTGGGTGCGCACAAGACACTTTTAAGATGAATTTCCCTAAAAATATTGATCAAGTAATTACTTCCTGTAAAAGTATGGCAATTTTGGTATACATGTATATTCAAAGTGGAGAAACCAATTGTTAATAGAAAAATACTGGATTCCCTGAAAAATACAATAGGCAATTCGTCTCCTTGGTTAATCTAAGAAGCTGTTCTTAGTGTTGATCTAATGGCTCACAGTTGTGAGAATATTGAGATAATTAAGATTCCAGTCGACTCAGAGAGTAACGTTGGTGTGAAAACCCATTTCATTGCATTTCTATTTACAGACGTTTCCGTTCTTCGGTGTGATTCCAGCCTTACTAACAGAAGAAGGGAAAGTAATAGAAGGCCCCGGAGAAGGATATTTAGTAAGTTTGAATTTTCTGGATTTTTAAAGTGAGGTTCTCACGTTTTGTGATCTTATTTTAGATTATTTTCAAGACTGAGACACAGTAATCATCATGAAAGATGGAATTCACTGCCTTTCGGTGGAATTCTCTGGCTGTTGGAGGTCACTTATGCAGTCCATTGGGAATTATGGACGTGGTTCCCTCTTGTTATGACTGAAGGACAGAGAGTCTGACAAGGACATTTGTCTAAGCATTCTGATGGTACGAAAAACTAAGATTCTGTGTATTGCCATGCACGTAAAAGGTCCCTTGGCATTCAGAGCAGAATGCGCGTTGTATCATAAGACCAATCATTGAGTCAACTGGTGTGGTTTTGATTCCTCGGTCGTACGTGACATCGAGTGGGGTCAGCTGTCCCAAAAATTGAACCATGTGTTAGTCCTGAAATGACCTAGTTTGTTTCTGGCACAAAGTGTATAATATCAGTTGGTAACAGTCTGTCATGTACAACTAGAATCATTATATCCAGACCTTTCAATGGAATGAATTTGACCTCCTTAGAGGGTAGAAATTAAATTGTGATTTAGCAATTTTTATGTATTACAGATTAGAATTATAATCATTATTGAACTACTTTCAGGTATTTAAACAGCCATGGCCTAGTTTAATGAGAACTGTTTACGGAAATCAGGAGAGATTTGAAACCACATACTTTAAGAAATTCCCAGGTTATTACTGCACAGGAGATGGTAAGATAATCAAGACTATGTTTTTTATCGAGCAATGATGATCGAGGCTAGAACCCAAATTCAATCGCTAAATTCCTGGTTCAGAGCAGATCAATTTGACAGAAATAGATGAGAGAGAAATGGAGTTTAAAGTCTACTTGACACAAACTAGGTCATCTTGGGACTAACACATGGTTCAATTTTATTTCAATAATTCGTTTGCACATAGGGGTCGCTAGCAGTGGAAGGAAACGGTATGACCTGGTTAAAACCCATGAGGTTGGACAGGTGACCCTACACCTTAAGATTCAGTGCGCACACGCTAACCATTTGGCCACCCGAACTACTGGTGTGTGTATTGTTTTGTTTCATGGTGTTGTGTGTTTTTGTTTTTTATCAGGTGCCAAACGAGACGAGGATGGTTATATCTGGATTACAGGACGTATAGACGACATGGTTAACGTATCTGGTCATCTTCTATCAACAGCAGAAGTTGAATCAGCTTTAATCACACATACAAACGTGGCTGAAGCAGCATCAGTTTCACATCCACATAGTATAAAAGGAGAATGTATTTACTGTTTCGTAACTTTAAAACAGGTAAGGCAAGAATCAGGAGATCTGGACGATATTTGTAAAATAAAACTCTACGACTTGATATATTTCTATTGTAGTAGGACTTTAAACCCCATTTCATTTAACCTCATTTCATTTCATTTATTTCTGTTCTGTTTCAGGGTGCTGAATACACAAATGATCTAGTAACAGAGTTGAAAAATATAGGTAAGATTCTTTTCGAACATTTAATCAGAGTTTAATTTAGGGAAGAGAGTTGTTGGGGTTTGTCTTCCATGGACAAGCAATATGTGCAGGATTGAGTATGACTGGCAAAAAGACAGACTTTGTAAGTTGTCGTCTCTGTTCAAATGCTGTAGTACCATGTAACATTAAAGATTCTGTAATCAAGCCAGGGTGATATCGAAATTAACTTAATTACGGAAAGACATAGTTAAAATCATTCACAAGGGATTCCAGATTCTTTATTGTATCTGCAGTGACAAAAGTTTAATCTAAAGAAGTAACACTGGTAATATGAAACAGAAGAAATGCTGTGAACCCGGTCCAGTAATCTGGATTGTCATTTGTCCGCAGAGCCATGTAGGTTAAGTTGGCATGACAATGGCTCGATAACCTGAAGGTTGCGGGTTCACTCCTGACATTGGCCAAGAAAATTCAGTGGTGCAGGATGGGGGGGCCTGACAATGACAGCTGTCTAAACCCAGGTCCCATGTACACTCTGGCATTCACATTTAAAAGGCTAATCCCGGTATTTTTTTGGAGAATAAAACTGCTTAATTTTGTGTTAAAGAGGCAGAGAAACTAACTCAATATTTGTGAAACGTTTTCAAACAACTAAAACCTGTCAATCTTCATCTGGTAAGGAAATCGGTGTCCTAAGCTGTATTCTGCGGTGTCTACGTAAAACCAGACTTCTTTCATAAAAAAATAACGTGTAGGTGAAATTTACCTTTCAATATCAAGTACAGTACATGGGTAAATCACTATAGAGACTTTCAATAAACGTGAGTTGATTATCAGGTCATCAACGAAAAAAAGACCCAAATTCTTAAAAGGGTTACGTGTCCGAATAAGCAGTTTTGATGTTCACGCCCAAACGACTCAATATTTAGAGCTAAAATTTTGAGACAAGGTAAATACACCATTCTTCGATATTTCGGTGCTTAAATTTCACACCTACTCAGACTTTTATTTTTAGACTTTGTTTAAAACGGGATCCCTTGGCAGTGAGAATTTGATATAAGAATAGGCTGTAGCTCTGCTGTCCAGGCAAAATTTCCCTCATAGCCCATTCATTTCATTTGTCTGCACTTGTCCAGATTAATGGTATTCGTAATAGTAAGTGCTGGTGTAGATGTAAGTTGCTGAAGATGCACATTGATCACTATCATATTCTCTTTCAGTTCGTGCCAAGATAGGTCCTTTTGCACAACCAGACTTCTTACAAAATGCTCCAGCTTTACCAAAAACACGCTCAGGTAAAATCATGCGAAGAATTCTCAGGAAGATAGCCGTAGGAGACCGAAGTTTAGGTGATACTTCAACATTAGCTGATGAATCTGTTATAGATGTTTTATTCCAAAACCGACCAGATAACGCATAAAATACATCCATCATCTATGCAATTGTTATACATTTATCCAATCTGATTAAAACGCAGATCCTATTTTGTTTCGTTTTTAAAGTTCAAAATTTCGTTTTACTTTTCTTTATTATACTAGAATCTGGAAAAGTTGTTATCATTGACGTGTTCAGGTTGACGTGAGGGATTAGCCAATGAAACGGTCTGTTACAGAGAGTTCTTGGCCTTTTGATGCATTGAACTGTGGTTAAACCACTTGAAACATCAAAGATAATTGATTAATCAATGCCTGGCATCATAGGGTCAAAAGCCGCTCGCTTGACCCGACGTGAACTCTCACTCGTATAATTTTCAGATCTTCATGTAGTGTAGCCCATCACAAGTATAATAAACAAAATAAAATATAGATCTGTATTTTAATCATATTGACATATATCATTTCAATAGACGACTTGGCAGCATTTATTTATATAAACCTGCATCATGGGAGCTCATGGTTGTTTATTTTAGATGCGATTGGTTGATTAGAAAAATGGAAACTAGCCAATTTAATATTGGATCAATTTTAATAATTCTACTTTCATTTTTCAAATGAATCATGATATGAATGTGTTTTATACTCAAACTAGATAGATTATTGTCTACTTTTGTTTTATTGATGTATTTCATTTTTATGTTCTTGTTAAATTTTGGTTTGACAGTGGTTGATAATCAATTTCTTCTGTAGGCATTTGGGGGTTGGGATGGCCTAGTGGTCTAGAGTGCCGCGCTTCGACCTCTAGCTGGCTGGTCACCTCTGGCTTGCGGCTGTGGTTTCGATCCCTGGTGTGAGCGTCTGTGGCATTGTGATAGGGGCACCTTCTCAACCTCGTGGGTTTCCTCCGGGCACTCCGGTTTCCTGTCACTGCTAAAGACCCCTATTTATTATTGAAATAAAATTGAAAACCATGTTAGTCCCAAAATGACCTAGTTTGTGTCGAGTGGACGTTAAATCCAATTTCTCTCTCTCTCTTTCGGTAGGCATTTATTTCAATTTATGCCTACTTAACTCTGGTTCACCGTTCTTTAGTCTTTTAAAAGACAATAATATTGGGCCATAAACAACATCATCATGAAATAAATTTTCGAGTAGCTTTAAATTGATTTCTAGTTTACTAAGTCCATGGGGGCCTTACTCATAAAAGGTTTAAACTGAAATAAATTAAGGATGTCACCTTGTCATTAGTTAAGGTTTAAAATCCTGATAAAATTAAATTTAAGCATTGGATGAGGCTTAAGCTTAAAATCCTAATACAGTATTTAGCAATAATCCAATGATAAAGATTGCAAAATAATCAAGTTAAACCTTAATGTATTTCATATCATCAATTATGATGATATTAATTTGTTAATTCTTTTTGTTTTAATGTCATTTTTTATTGTTAGAGAAAATTATCGACTGTCTCTTCTATAAACTGGGTAGTAACTGGTCACCATTCTGTGATCAACAACAGGTAATTCTCCAAAAGCAAAGGGAGATAATTGACTCATGTTTATGTTTTATGAATGAGACAGTTGGATAGGAAATTATGGATTTTACTGAGTTTACTTAAGAGATTAACTGAAATACTACCGGTATGTATGTGTACATAACTAATTTAAATTTTATAGAGGGATGTTATTTTACTTTCATTTTAGATAGGTTGTTTTTCTTTTATCTAGAGAACCATATTGTGCTGTTATTTGCGTTTGCAAATGGTGTGCTAACAATATTTATTTGCGCAAATTGACAAGGGTGTGCCAATATTTGAAGTTATGAAGATGTGCAAGAATTTGTCAGTATTTGTAATTGAATCCATATCAGAGAGGTAGTTGATTAGTTGTACATGTGTACTCATTCCATTGTAATCAATCATTTAATTATAAGGTAGCTGGTAATAGCATACATGTGTTATATATAATAATAATATAGTTAGTGGAACAATTAATCATTATGATACATTAGGCGAAGAGCAAATTTACAGAATGCTATTTCAGATCAACTTTTTTTAAAACCCTTCCACCCAGTCAATACTATACTTTTTATGTGCAAAAACACTCAAGTATGGATATAAAAATTTGTAATAGTGCATAAAAATATGACATTCTTTGGAAGAAAATGTCTTGCTAATGTCCCCAAACATATTGATTGACTGGCATGTTTTGAAAGATCTATATATAGTGTTTTGGAAAATAACTTTTTAAATTTTACCTCATATATTAGTGAATATTTATGTATTTCCTGTTGTATCTGACCATCCATGTTAGGTTTAGTGAATATTTTAATGTATCTACTCTTATATAGTTGACTATTGACCATTGGCTATTCTAGCTAACCATTGACTGTTTTAGTTAACTATTGCTGACCATTAGCTGTTATAGCTGACCATTGACTGTTTTAGCTAACTATTGCTGACCATTAGCTGTTATAGCTGACCATTGGCTGTTTTAGCTAACTATTGCTGACCATTGGCTGTTATAGCTGACTATTGGCTCTTATAGTAAACTATCAGGGCCCTGTTTCACGAAATTTTAACTTAAGATAAAATCCAAATTTTAGTAGATACTTCAATTTTGATTGGCTAATCACTAAAATCAATCTATTATTATTGAATGAAATTCCTAAAATTTGGATTTTATCTTAGTTAAACTTTGGTAAAACAGGGGCCTGCTCTTATAGCTGACTATAGGCTGCTATAGCTAACTATCAGCTGTTATAGCTGACTAACAGCTGTTACAGCTGACCATCCATACTTTACATTTCCATAAAATGACTAACCGGTAAAATTTTGAAAATGGCCTCAAGTAGAAATGAACCTGTTCATAGATGAACTACAATATTTGTTACGACTAAACTCTGAAACCGAAAGTAGTAGCTACACTTATACACCAAATTGTAGTTGCCAACCCCGAACAGACAAAGGACGGCTACCACGACATAGATAAAAGCCACAGACATGTTAATGCTATATGTACATTGTCAGTAATGTCATATATAAAAATTGTTTTAGTATAGCTGTCAATTGTAAGAAACAGTTGAACTATGCCAAATAACTTTGAACTGAACAAATTTTATTTCAGAAATTGTTTTGAAAAGTAAAGTACCCTATATATTGTTTTATGTTTGCACCTGAAGTTTATACCTATACAATACAGCAGTCCCTAATTAACGGTGACATGATTTTAATATGAACACATTCTACATACCTCATGTTCTGAACATGGTTTGAAATGAAATAAAATGTGGTTTTAATGTCTGAATCACCCAGGCTTATGATGGCAGGAATATGGCATGGGAATTTTGCCTGGACATTGACGCTATGCCCAACTCTTTTTTTTTTGCAACTGTCAGAGGATCATTAATGTGCTGCCATTAAGTCAAGTGACATGGTCTCAAATCCTCGCTTGTATGTGACAAGGAGTAGGGACATCCAGTTTCTTCCCACTGCTAAAAGGACACCTACAAATGAGTGAATTATTGAACCCTATGTTAGTCCCAAAATGGCCTAGTGTGTGTCGATTGGACGTTAAACGCTGTTTCTCGCACTCTCCCTTGCAGAAAATTGGATTGTCCATCATGAAACTTTGAGATATTATTATTTTTAAGAAGATGACTTTAACTAATTTTATATGACATCTTAGTGAAAATAACGGGTTCGGAACAGGGGCTCTGTAGAATGTGTATAATATTTTAATGTATACCAACCTTCATGATTGTTATTATTTTAAAAATAATTATGAATTAATTTAATGAAATACAAAAATAATAAATGATTTGGAAGTACTTAAGGCTAAATAAATATGTTATGACATAACATCGCAATATATAAACAGCTTTCTATTTATATAATTTGATAATTTTTGATATGGGTATTTGTGCAAATAAAACATTGAGGGAATTATTGGAAACAATTAATTGTCTTTTACTTTGTTTTTTTACGCTGTCATGGAAATGTGATCATATATTACCATTGCATTACCCCAGTTCGTCTGTCTGCCTGCCATCCACCGTTTCTTGTGAACAGACTATATTTATCATGTTTGCATTAGTGAGCTGAAGAATCCTATTTAATTTCTGTTTATTTCTTGTGGAGTTATGGCCCTTGTTTCATGTTGTGAACGATCTAACGACAAAAGTTATCATCCGACTTGTATGAAATTTATATGCATCAATGAATAAAAGATACAGAAAAACATATTGAATTTCAGCGATTTGCATTTAGAGTTATGCACCATTGACAGGAAAAACCTTGGAACTTTCTCGACTAATACTGGATCTCCTGTTTAGCATTCAAACGGCGTTACCCAGGCAGTCATCATGGCTCCTAAATGTTATATAAATCACAAACTACCTAGCTCAATATTATCTTTTTATTGAAAAAAAGTAGATATTTGAGAAACATGTAACAATATTTTACAACAAGATGTAAACCACACTTGAAACTAGACCAGTAGTTATCAAGATCTTAAATCTTAAAACATGATCTACGCCTGGGCCAGTATTATTAATATATCAAACTTATAAAATGCTCAGTAGTCTTATTCACAAAAATGTGTGAGAAATCCTGCCTTTTCATTTGCCAATAGCTTGGATTTTAACTCCAACCAAAAAAATACTGTAGCTGCTTCCTTACAATATTTTAAATCTTCATGAATTACGCCTCAGATTTTGCAATTTGGTCAGAAAATATGAATTACCTGCCAATATCAATCCATTAAAGGGCTGTAGTTATCCTACACTTACTACTATATCAGTTCTAAGAAATTTTACAACAGACAATAATTGATGACTTTGAACTCAGGAATCTAAGAGTGTTACCCCAAGAACAAGATGAGTAGCGGTTAGCAGCAAGGCCCCGAGCCCGAGATCACAAAGCATTCTCAGACTAGTGACTTTACAGCCCTTTATAAAACTATGTGAAAGTTTTGGGTTTCTGGATAGTTCTCATAAACAGTAATTGAGAGTTGAGTAAAATATTAACTTAAGCCTGAGAATGCTTTGTGAACTCGGGGCCTGTTCCTGGTCAATAAAAATGTAAACAACAATCAGTGACCTTATTAAATGCAAACACTACGTATAACCAAACCTATTAAATCCCTCGACAGAATATAACTTAGGATTTTTATTAACTAATAAACAAAATATTTCATATAAAAAGTTCCCACGGTTTCATTTACACTCCTTGAGAAAACTTTGAACTACACTTTTACATGAATGAATAAAAGTTTTTCTATTTTCAACAGTTCGCTAACTGAGCGATATCTCTTCTTCTTCACCTATATCTACCATTGTTTCACATTCATCAGGTTTTTTAGGTGAATCGAAGTCATCCGATGATGTTTGAAGACCTTCAGCGCCATTTGTTTTTACATCGTCACCATCTTGTTCCATTTCACTTTGTTTCTGCTTAATCTTTTGCTGTTTACGTCGTCTAAAAATTAAACAAACATAACATAGATACATGTATATATTAAAGCTAGATTGGAAATCAATGTAAGAGTAGGCTGAATTTCCCTCATAGCGAGAGAGAGAGATGGGGTTTAACGTCCACTCGACACAAACTAGGTCATTTTGGAACTAACATATGGTTTCAATTTTATTTCAATAATTCGCATGCGCGTAGGGGTCTTTAGCAGTGGGAGGAAACTGGGGTGCTCGGAGGAAACCCAAGAGGTTGAGAAGGCACCCCTATCTCCATGCCACATACGCTCACACCAGGGATCGAAACCACAGCCGCCAGCCAGAGGTGGAAGAGCGGCACTCTAGACCACTAGGCCATCCCAACCCCCCCTTCCCTCATAGCACAATGAATGAGGTATGCCTGTCTTCATTAGCCCAGTCAGAGAAGAACAGTGGGACGTTAACTCCGTTTTCATTTCCATGACTATAACTTTTAATCCAACTGGTTGCTTTGTTGAAATATACATGTATATCCCAATGAAGAAGGTTGTAATTTACCTGGCATCTCTTGCAATTTTCACTTTAATTTTTTCTTCTTCAGCAAATATTTGTTTAATATTGGCTTTTGTCACATCCATATCCATCTTTAATAACTGCAAAAATACACCACCAGGTGTCCTCCTTCTCTCTCCATTCTACATATAGAAAGATATTATACAAGCAATCGGGAGTCACGGGTGTCTAAGTGGGTAAGAACTAAGACGCTGACTCGGTAGCCTGGAGGTCGGGTGTTCGATCCCTGCATTGGCTGAGAAAGTTCATCTGGATTTTCAAAAGTGGTTTCCCCTTGTCAGTGGTGAAGGATGGACAGCTGTCTAATCCTTGGGATGGGACGAAAAACCGAGGTCCTGTGTATACATTGGAATGCACGTCAAATATCCATTGGCAATTGGAATTCGATATAAGAGTAGGCCATAGTGCTGCTAACGCTGTTGGCGGGATTTTATAGATTTGATTCTTTAAATAAATCCAATATTAATTTAGATTTTTGTTTGTCTGATAATTTACTGAATTCATCCAAAAACAAATCTGATGACTTGCCATGCGTTTAATATTTTGGTTTTCAAACTTCAACCGAACAACAAATCTTTATATATTTTGCCACATATTTCAAGAACTTACCATAACAAACATACCACCGGACTCCTCAACATCTTCAGTTAAATATAAAAGTTCTAAAGCCTTTCTTTTTCCTAACGTTTCCACAACGCGATCTGTAAGTAAGATTTATATTAGATTTAAAAAAAACATAATCAAATACAACAAAAATTTATTGCAGAAAGAGTAATAATAGTTGGCTTTGCACTCAATAGGGCTATCTGTCACTAAAGAATTTCCAAGTGAGTACCTAATTAATGATGGGAAAAGAGAGAGAGAGAAGTGGGGATTAACATCCACTCTACACAAACTAGGTCATTTTAGGACTAACACATGGTTCAATTAAATGTCAATAATTCCCTTGCACATAGGGTGTTTAGCAGTGGGAGAAAACTGGAGAACGTGAAGAAAACCACTAGGTTGGACAGGCGGTCCTATTCCTTGTCATACTGCTCCCGCCCCCAAATAGCAAGAAAGAAAACACAGTATTTTACTTACGCATAAGATCAACTTTAGGTTCATTTAAACTTTTAACAATAGCATTGACAATTTGAGGCACTGAGTCATCTGCTGTTGCACCAATATGCTCTCTGGATTTTGTTTTATCGAAAGTTCTTTTTCCAATTCTTAATTTTGCTGGCCTTTTTCTTTTTAAACCATGTGACCCTTCTTCAGGTTCTAAATCCACAATTTCGCCAAATGGATCATCATGTGAAGGACCAACAGCGACGAGGTCAGGTTCAACATTTGGACGGGAATCTAAATGGGATTTTGTGTAATCATAACTTTCTACATTTCTATCACACTGTAAATCTCTCTCTTTGTCCACTCCGAATCCGATGATGCCCTGAGTTAAAGTTTGTTCTTGTATCACAGCTCCCCAGATATTATTTTTCTTTTTATGAGAGGTTGTTGTGTTGCTATTATTTAGGAAACCAGAGTTCGGTTTTCTGGGTGAATGAATAAAATGTTCAGTTTTAGAATAATTGGGACCATTGTGTTTTGAACTAAATTCTTTGGCTCGATCAGAAGAGAGGTATTTAGCTCTTTTACGATTCCACAAATCTGAGTCTTCATCGCTGCTGGCATCCGATTCATCAGAATATGCTGCGTATGTACTAGATGACCTGTACGAATTGACCTGTGCATGTCGGTCTTCTAGGGATTTATTGGCAAGATTTGTTGTACACTGCACGATGTCTGGTTGTAAAGATTTCAACACACCACTTGGACCAAGCTGTAAGACACAAATAAATATTTTTAAAAAGATCTATTTATATGAATAGTAACATACGGTACATTAATCAAACCCCCATTGAAAATGTTTCATGAAAGTGTCTTTTGAATTTATTTGCATCATCTTCAATAAGAGAGAGAGAGAGAAATGGGGTTTAACGTCCACTCGACACAAACTAGGTAATTTTGGGACTAACATATGGTTTCAATTTTATTTTAATAATTCGCTTGCGTGTAGAGGTCTTTAGCAGTGGGAGGAAACCGGAGTACCCGGAGGAAACCCACGAGGTTGAGAAGGCGCCCCTATCTCCATGTCACATACGCTCACACCAGGGATCGAAACCACAGACGCAAGCCAGAGGTGACCGGCCAGCTAAAGGTCGAAGCATGGCACTCTAGACCACTAGGCCATCCCCCCCCCCATCTTCAATAATCCTACAGCTTTTTTTATAACAAGAAAACATCTCAATACCTTTTTTATGCTATAACCACCATACCAGCTTATTTCTGTAAGTTGGAAACGGTAAGACATATTTTGTGTAATTTCATAGTTTTGTTCTCATGGGAGTAGTGTCAACCTTTGTGTTTATCTTAATGTGTTTAATTACTTATTGCCATTCAAAACAGTATAGAGTCAAGTACCATGGCTTAAAAAACCCATGCCAATTAGACACCAGATCGTCAAATATGTCACTAAATCATGGTGATTAAAGCAAATTAGAATTACGTCCCCTAACCCAATCTGTTTCACAGAGAAATACATACGAATTATCTCTGTCACAGATGACTGTCCTTAACACGTGCATTGACATCATGTGGCGACAATCATTGGCTCAAAGGCTTGTGAATTGTTTACATAACACGTAACTGCTCCGGGCAAAATGATGCCTTTTACTCATTTTAATACCTATTTACACTAAATAGGAAATACTTTTTTAACTACAAATACTTCAAACGTCTTTACTTATTTTTCTAATACATACAAAATATGTTTTAGAATCTAATTCTAATTTGTCGAAAGAAAAAAGTTAATATTGGGGACTAATTAAGTTGCGTCGATGTCATCCTTATCAGTGATTGTAGTGGCCTAGCGAATATTCACTGCTGATCAGTGTGCCCCTAACCCAGGGTCAATCGATTCCTTAGCTCATTAAAATAACAAGTTGCTGATAAATATTTCTGCTGGAGTCCAAAGTCAGATCTTTCTAAGTTGACTTGACGCCGGCATGTTCCCTCTCCACCGTGTGTGAATCTGATATTCGATGTGGTGTGTTATTTGAAGTTTGGCCGCAATGAAGGTGGGGTTCATAGAAGATTGATAACAAAGATATTTATTTGGTGTCATTTAGATTCCGTGGACAGCGCGAATTCAAGATAAAGAAAGCGCAATATTATCACGTTTTTTTCGTCGTGGTTTGCATTTCCGGTCATGAAAAAAGTTGGTTTTTACTTTATTTTTGGGGTGGTTTAAAAATAAATCATAGAAAACAAATAAAAATAAACCTTGGCAACTTAAGTCTATTTGAAAAATTACCCTTGAATCTTTTACTTCGTCCACATTTTCATTACTATCGGAATCAACCACTTCACCGTCTTCTAAGTCGTCCATTGTTGATAATGAGCTACCTTTATTACCTTCATCCTAGAAAAGTGGTGAAATTGCAGTTGTCTCCCCTGACATTTACTTTCTGATTTTTATGGAGTTCTGAAAACACTGTCGACTGTCTCCTTTTTTGATTTATTTGTTTATTTGTTAGGTGTTTTATTTTAAATTTGCATGATAAAAGGACTGCCATATCTCTTTAAATGTAGGTCGATTAAATGGGAGGCCCGAAGTTAAAGGATATGAATACATCACAGGTACATGTGAACAGGAACGCCCTTTTTACCTATGTGATTTTTTCCAAATTTTTGATTTTGTTTTTTTCCGCTTCATATTTTTCAAAAATTTAATCTTCTTTATTTTTCTTCCTATCTGGTTCTAAATCATATAATATTTAAAATTATGTTTGATAGTAAATATTATAAGATTTAGCCCCAGATAGGAAGAAAAATAAAGAAGATTAACATTTTGAAAAATATGGAGAAGAAAAAAACAAAATCAAAAATTTGGAAAAAATCACATAAGAGCTTGCCTGTCCACATGTACCCTTGGAATACATTGAATCACTTTAACTAGGCCTATCCCTATTATTATTATTATTAATATAGTGAGTGCAGGAGGACCGCACTATACGCAAAACTAAAATCTACAAGAAAAACCTGCGGACAAGACAAAAAATAGACATTGGAAAAAAGAAACAAATATCAAAGCAAAAGAATGGATCGGGGGGAGGGGGGCGTAAACGTCAAATACTAAAATGAATTCATATTTGTTATTTGATTAATTCCCGAAAATAGTCACACCTGGCAGCCCTGCTGTAAAATTGTCTGGGATTTGTGAGCTGCGGTGCCTCTTTCTGGTGTGGGCATAGGCGTTCGGGCTCGATGACAGTTAGGGGGGCAGAACCCGAATTGCCCGAAAAATTTTCGGGTTTACAGACGCCCCCCCCCCCCCCCGTCCCCCTCAAGAAAATTTTGGAATATTTGACGAATGCAAACACGTTTTCCTGCCATTTCAACCCGTGAACAAAGCAACTTCAAAGTGGTCTAATATAGCTTAATTAAGGAGGCTGACTGGAATTTCAATGAATCGTTTTAATCCATAGTCAACCCAGAACAAATTCGTGGTATTCAATTAAAAGAAAAGTAAAATTAGTGTTTTATTAGGGCTCAGGGGCAGTTAGGGAAGCAAAACTAAAAATACCCGAAAATATTTCAGGTTTACAGACAGCGGCGCCGGTTTTCTTCGAGAGGCGAAGAAGCGGCGCTGACCTTGTATAGACCTTCCAAGAAAATTTTGGAATATTTGATGACCGCAAACTCGCTTTACTGCTATTCCAGCCCGTAAAATTAGTGTTTTATTAGATTTCGGGCACTTTTTTTTCTCTCTTTACCTGTCTGCACGAAGAGTCAGCTTGCCCGAAAGTTAGGGGGGCAGCTGCCCCCCCCCCCCGGCTCGTACGCCTATGGTGTGGGCTCAATTTGAGGAAATTGGCTAAATGTGCCAAAGAACGGCTGTGGACGAATATCCCCGCGCACTGGGCGACTGTTCCGAAGTAGTTCAGCACAATATTCGAGGAAGCGTAGGGGTCTTTAGTAGTGGGAGGACCTGGAGAAAACCTATACGAGATTGGACAAGCGACCCCACTCCTTGCAACGGGGGCGCAACTCCGGGGAACCGAAACCACGCCAGTTGACCCAATCACAGACCTTATGATGCAACGCGCGTGCTAACCATTCGGCCATCGGGGATCCACCAGCGACACCTATCGATTAGTATAAGTAAATACCCATGACGCCAGAAAGGGAAATTAAGGATGAAACTTCGTTTTAATTACACAAAAAAAAACCAACACTTTTCGGTAAGATATTGTTTGTCAAGAAGAGGGTCGTAGTTCTAAAGTGGGTGAGCAACATTGGCATGCACGTTAAAGAAGAAATTAAATGGGCTTGAACTCCCTACTTTTCTACGCTGACTCAGCTAATGAAGACGGGCATAAGCCATACAGGGTGCTAGACAAACTTATCCCGCAGTGAATATTCGCTTGGCCGCTACAATCACTGAAAATGACATCGACGAGACTTAATGAGTACGGCATATTAACTTTTTTACTCCGACAAATTAAATTCTCAAACATTTTTTTGAGGTAAAAGAAAAATAAATAAAAACGTTTGAAGTATTTGTAGTTAAACCATATTTCCTATTTAGTGTAAATGGGTATTAAAATGAGTAAAATGCATCATGACTGACGCCACGTGAAGTCAATGCACGTGTTATAGACAGTCATCTGTGACAGAGATAATTCGTAAGTAATTCTCTGTGAAACAGATTGACAGTGTGCTAGACTCTATGTATGAAGGTAATTTTTGCCGGACAACGGCGCTATGGCCTAATTGTATTCCATAGAATTATGACCTATATATGTGATCATATAGAGTGACACAAATGGGGTTTAACGTCCACTCGACACAAACTAGGTCATTTCGAGAGAAACACGTGGTACAATTTTATTTCAATAATTTGCTTGCGCGCAGGGATCTTTAGTAGTGGTAGGAAACCGGAGAACCCGGAGAAAACCCACGAGTATGGAATATGATCATATAGTTTGTTTTGTCTTGTTTTGTTGGTTGTGCATAATTTTAAATTCTATATTGCGTTTGTTTTGGAATGTAGTTGCTATAATAACTTACTACGGATCCGTTAAATGTATCTGTTTCCTTGAGACAGGATCTTATCAGAACATCAGAACTACGGTTTGAATTACCCGTTGCTAAGGTATTTCGTGTTTAAAAAAATACTGTCGACAAAATATTATAATTATTTTTAAAAATCATTCATATGTTAATATTTGCGGTTTTGTTTTCTAGTATACTTCAGCTAAGTCACACCATTGATTCTCAATGCTGTATTGTTCTCAATATTCGATCTATCGATGTCAATCCACCCTCGGGAATACGGCATTGTCGTCTGGTGAGATACTTTCGTGCTCCTAGCACGCTGTGATCGCTTTCCATAAATATGGTTGATCAGGCAATGGTAAGGTGAACTCAACATCTATTTCTATTTAATGGAACATTGTGGTAGGTAGCCATCGCACAATTCTGTGGATTCCTGTCGAATTCCTACTTATTGTTTTATCAGATTTCCTTATGGAAGAACAAATGATCCATGTGTAAAAACGACACCACTTTGTTCAAAAACCGTTTCTTTAATTGTCATTTTAATGTCAATATATAATTTTCAGATTTCAGACTTGATTGAAATGGATCAATTCGTGGAGTTAATGTAATTATGAAATTACCGTACATCAACAAACTGTGTGGAGCTTTTATTTAAAGAAATGTGTTGCTGGTGAAGGTATTTTGGTTGAAATACCAATTCTTGAACAATTAGCGCGAACACGAATTAACTGTGCTAACGTACAACTTTTTATCAATTGGCATCACCGGAGAGTGTGCCATAAAAGCCAATTGGTTTTAGCGAGTTAAAATGGCTGGCGGTATTAATAAGAAAACAATCAACACGATTGGTGATTGCCTGTCTTTGATATGAATGCCGAGTAATTAACCAAGGTTAAATTTTGCTCATTTGTTAAACTGTTTATTGAACGTGGAGTCGTCGTGGAGAATCTCTACACGTGTTGTGCTTTAATTTTATATCATCGACATCTCTTTCACAAGCTCACACCCGTGCCTATAAAACTAATGTGATAATTGTAATCGTAATATTATGGCGGAAAAGGACGAAATATTGTTCATTTTGACGTAAATTTTCATTTAGACAAAATAAGAAAAATGGACACACCGGACAGATTGGGAGACCGGCGGCTCAGATTAAATGTTGGGGGCGTTCGTTTCGAGACGCTAAAGAGTACATTGGAACTGAAACCCGGTACCAGATTAGCACTTCTAGCACATCTCCTAGAATCCGACGAGACTTGGGATGGAGATACCGATGAATACTTCTTTGACCGCCACCCAGGAGCTTTTACAGCCATCTTACAGTATTACAGAACAGATGAACTACATACAGATCATAATATCTGTGGAAATATTATAAAAGGGGTAAGTTTTACTAGAGATGGTCATTATCTGATCTCTTGAAATTGGTCTGAGTTCCATTGACCTCGAATCACACAGGTTTAACCCCAGCTTGCTCGCGTTCCTCTTTTTTTTCTTCTTGTAGACAACCGCCCATGACAGCAAGCAACCGTTCATGTCAGCAAGCAACCATTCATGACATCATGCAACCGGTTATGACTGAGAGCGACCGTTCATGACCATAGGCAACTGTTCTTGACTACACGCGACGGTTTATGACCACAAGCAAGCGACCGTTCATGACCACAGGCAACCGTTCATGACCACAGACAACCGTTCATGACATCAAGCAACTGTTTATGACCGCAAGCAACTATTCATTGCCTGAACTTGACAAAGCTCACTGGAAAACACGTACTTGTTCTATAAGTGGAGTCGAACTTGATTTTATATAAACATCAAAGGCGTTTTATAGCTGAGGCGCTGGAGGCGCCAGCCTCCTCGCGAATAAAAATCAAAGAAATTGGAAAAGTAAAACGGGAGCAAAATGCTAAAATCGATGAGAAAATGAAAATGTACCCTAATTAGGGGGGCCCTGAAGGCAGAGAAAAGGGCCCTACGTCTGACAAAAGGGTCCCTCTGGCCAAGTGAAAGGGCCCCCGTGTCCGAGTCAATCGTTTTCTATACACTGTTACTGTCGAATTTACTACTGAATGAGAATTTAGTCATTGCATTGGGATAAAAATCATCAACCAACACCCCCCTCCCCCGCGAAATAGGGACCTCAAAATAGTGTAGCCTCCACCATGATAAACCTTAAAACGCCCCTGATAAACATTCATTCTTTGCTTGTTAAAAACGAGAGAAACCTCGTCGAAATGTCGCCAGAAATGAACTTTCAAGTAACTTGTATTCCATATAATTGTGTCGTTTGTTGTTCCCATTCACATTCAATTATTAAATGTCGCTTAACAATTTGATAAAATGTGTCTAAATGATTTTAAAACATATTTTAGATTTTTGAAATTATAGTCGCCTGAAATCCGACCTGATGATATCTTTTAAAAAGACACGTAAATTTAAACACAATATTATCATTGTCAAGACATCTGCTTAAAAGATTAAAAACGAGACAACGAGAAGTGGGGTGGGGTTGAATGTCCACTCGACACAAACTAGGTCATTTTGGAACTAACATGGTTTAATTTTATTTCAAAATTCGTTTGCGCAAAAGGGTCTTTAGCAGTGGGAGGAAAGCGGGGGAACCGGAGAAAACCCACGATGTTAGGCAGTCGACCCTACTCCTTGTCACGTACAAACGGAGAATCAATAAAAATGAATAACTAATCGTCTACATATCGAAAATCTTGTAAACATTATCATTGTCTAGACGCAATAATATTAAAACAAAAATGTGAATCACATAAAATGATTTTATAAATTCAATCATGTGCTATTGATTTAGTGAAATCGTTATAGCCATGTTTTAAATCAAAGCTATATATAAACCTATTGAGTGAGCGAAGATTAATTATTTGTTAAGAACACGAGAATAAATTATAGTTAACAAGTCTCTTTATTTAGATTAGATATATTAATTAGGAGTTTAATTGCGAAACACCTATGTCGTTATAAATATCTGTTACACAAAATCCCTAACAACTTGTGAAAAACATAAAATGTGTTAACATGACAATAGGTTGGTGCAACACAAATCATAACATGACAGAAGGACATGACAATAGGAATACCTCTAAATTAGGGAAGCGTTATTCGTATACATAGTCATTATGTTTATTTAAAAAATGATTAAAATGGCAGGTTATCACGGTGCTCGTATGTTAAGGGATCAATAACCTTCGAAAAAAAACTGTGAAAGTCACTTTATGTTATATTCGACTAAATCGGTATAATTAGTGATATACCGCCCCCCCCCTCCGGACACACGCGCGTTATTTTGCATTGATTTCACCCATTAGATCGTGTATAACTCATTCGTAAACAACAAGTTCAAAAAGTATTGTTTTTTGAACCTGGAAGTGCATTGATCGACGTAACAATTCCAAAATGGTGGCGATGACGTAATACGGATGTCAGGGGCCTGTTTCACGGAATTTTAACTAAGATAAAATCCAAATTTTAGTAATTCGATTGGATAATATTAGATTGGTTTTAGTACTTAGCCAATCAAAATTGACGCATCTACAAAAATTTGGATTTTATCTTTAGTTAAGATTTCGAGAAAACAGGGCCCTGGTCCAGAAGTAAATTTACCCTGGTGCATGTTTTATATATTCATCTTAACACCTGCCAATACATATTTTTTTATTTTTCTCAAATAAGAAACATTATTAAGTGGTCTTTTGGTGCATTGGAATGCCTTCTTCTTCTTCTGAACATGCACGTTTCCAGTATATCACACGGAACTTTGGTAGGGCCCAAAGCTATTTTTGTTATTCCTTCCAATGGCCTTTAAAGGACAATATTGGTGTCAGTCATTATCACATATGAGATAGGACTGGTTAAACACATTCCAAATATAATTTTAACACAGAGATCATTGCTACGATAGAGGAGTAATAAACTTACTTAATACTGATACTTAATTACTTTATTGAATCGTCAGATATCCTCTTGCGGTCCCATATAATAACAACTTTTTGTCTTCGAAGGAATTATTAGTGAGCAGAAATTCGCCCATGTATCTGTTATCACTAAAATTATATTTGGAATATGTTTAATCAGTTCTATCACATATATGATAATGACTGACACCAATATTGTCCTTTAACTTTCAACCAATGTTTGTTCATGTACTTGGGTTATATTGGGACTAACATACCGTGAATGCGTTTCATTATAAGGACGAGATTGTCCCGAATTCTTACATGAACAGCACAATAAGCTTGGTCGAATGGTTAGTGCGTGAGCGTTGTCTCATAAGGTCTGTCATTGAGTCAAGTAGCGTGGTTTCGCATCCTCCCTAGTACGTGACAAGGAGTAGTGTTGGCTGTCCAACCTCGTGTTATATTTTAACCACAGATATGTTTTAATGAAAGCAAAAGTTCGTCACCCCTCAAACACATGTTGTTTTTAAAAAATGTTATCAACTCGATACTTTTATTTACGTCAAAATCAAATTTAGTTGGCGTTTTTAAACCAAAACAAAAAGGTTGTCAATTCGGCATTGTTATTTTCAATCAAATTAAAGTTAGCGTTGTATATGAAAAATTTAACCAAATAGACACTTTCAATCCTTACCCATTCTGAAGATTTCATGTCTGTTGAAGGTTGTTGACACTTTTCACTATTCTTCTTCAAAATTCAGAGGGTTGGATGAGAGAATGGCCCTACTCGTGCGCTTTAGATCATAGGGCCTTTCATTGAGTCAAGTGAAGTGATTTCGATTCCAAGCCTCTGAGTGACACTGAGTAAGGTTGCCTACGCAACCTCGTGGGGTTTCTCCGAGTTCTCCGGTTTCCTCCCACTGCTAAAGCCCCCTTAGCGTGAGCAAATTATTGAAATAAAATTGTACCGCATGTAAGTCGTCTGTGTCGAGTGGACGTTAATCTCTCTCATGGATATTCGCCGTATTATCTAGTTTTATTCGACCCCTCTCCGAGAGAAAATACATGTCAATAAAGATAATTATGCTTATTTGCACCTCTCTCTCTCTCTCTCTCTCTCTCTCCCTCTCTCCCTCTCTCTCTCTCCCCTCTCTCCCTCTCTCTCGCAAGCAGTACCCCTTCTTCCTCTCTCGCCAACAGCCAACACCTTCACGTGTTCATCCGCGTGTGGACCTCAATTTATCTTTTCACCCGAAGAATTAAGTCAACATAACATCTCTAACTTCCTTGCGTGTACGCTTTGCCTATGACAAATGAGAAAATAAATCAAATATGCCTACACACATACTGTTATCCAGTTATAAAAGACATTGAAACACTAAAAGAAATATTATTTTTCAATTACTTCGAGCTTAGTGTATTTGTCAGTGTCTTGAATACATGCTAAATCTTTTACAATTTCCTTTCAACGATCAATTAAAACAACATTGGTCTGTTTATACGTCATGACAATGTTTGAAGACAAACCGTAGATTTTATATGCCCGCGGCTATTATGTAAAATTCCATCATTCGATGTAAAGTTTTGACAAGTTTGTGTCGTTTCCAAGGAAATATACGGGATGTATTTCTGTCATTTACCTGAAGTTGTAGTTAATTGCTTTATTCTGACTATTATTGGTTGGTAGTTCATACGGTCTAATTTGTTTCATGCTGTATCCGGCACTTCAATTCAATTTGTATATCCGGGTTTTTTTCTGTGGAAGTGTATTAACCTAGTCCCCGTACGTCAACAAACCCTCAATAATGAAATTAAATTGTGGGTTTAACGTCTGTCTTAATTCCTTGTTCCATCGGGGGGGGGGGGGGGGGGTCGAATGGTTAGAGTGTGCGCGCTGCATCATAAGGTCTGTCATTGAGTCATCTGACGTAGTTTCGATTCCCCGCTTGTACATGACAAGGAGTGGGGGTGCTTGTCCAATCTCGTGGGCTTTCTCCGGGTTCTCCTGTTTCCTCCCAGTGCTTAAGACCCCTACGCGCAAGCGAATTATTGAAATAAAAGTGAACCATGTTAGTCCCGAAACGACCTAGTTTGTGTCGAGTGGATGTTAACACACACTCTCTCTCTCTCTAACGTCAACCTAAACACAAGCTAGGTCATTTCGGGACTTTAGTACTGGGTGATGGCCTCACAGACCGCCCACTAGGTTACAAAGGCGAGTAAAATTACATTAAAGATACATTATGGGAGATTAGATAACGAGCTGTCAGTTCTCAATATATTAAAAACTAGCTAACGTAATGGCAATTTGCTGAAAATTGATCCACTATGAACCGCTTAGCCTCGATCATAATTACTAAAGTCGGTAAGACAAAAGTAGTAGTCTCGATTATCCATTTAATCGTTATTCACGAAGAAAATTTTTGCATAAAATCGAACTACAATCCAACAAATATCCCAGCTAGCCTTGACTTCGAGAGATAATTATGGTCTGGAAGCTAACTAATGTCTAATTAATAGTTTTTATAACATTTCGGGTCTAAAGAAAGACACTTAATAGGCAGACTTTGCTCTTGCATAATGTATGTTTAAGTTGTTTGAAATTTGAAATTATCGCTGTTAATGTGTTGTTCTTTCAGATTTAAACTGTCTTCATTTCTCGCATAAATTCTTGGTCCTAGGTTCTATTCTTAAATCTAATATGCATACTATAACCAAACCCCGGGGCCTATTGTAAGGGGTGGGGTGAATGGCCTAGTGGTCTAGAGTGCCGCGCTTCGACCTCTAGCTGACCGCTCACCTCTGGCTTGCGGCTGTGGTTCATCCCCGGTGTGAGCGTATGTGGCATGGAGATAAGGGCGCCTTTTCAACCTCGTGGGTTTCCTCCGGGCACTCTGGTTTCCCCCACTACTAAAGACCCCTACGCGAAAGCGAATTATTGAAATTAAATTTAAAACTATATGTTAGTCCCGAAATGACCTAGTTTGTGTCGAGTGGACGTTAAACCCCATTTCTTCCTCTCTCTCCCTATTTTAAGGAAATTTTCTCGGACTAAAATGATGAATATCCCCAAGGGGGTGGGGCAAGTAATACCATACGCGACTTGTTCTGGGTCTTGTAACTGTCTTGAACTAAAACCAGATGTAAAGATTACTGGATACAATAAGGTCAGGATTAGTTCTGATTGTTGGCGAAAGGGTTCTGAAATCGGCCCATCACCTGTCCCGTCCGATATGTGCTTTTCCTTGCCATAAGAATCTCCTCTCTGACAATATTTAGGAAAAAGGGGAAATAATGTATATTTTATATTTTAAATCTTGGTCTAAGGAATATTACCCGTGTTGTTATAGAAACCCAATCAACATACTTGTAAACCATTATATCCAAAGGAAACTGTAATCAAATATTTATATCATGTTTAGTACGTCACCTAATGCGTTGACACAAATAGGCTACTTAACTTTTGGTCACGATTAAAGCAATACTTCCAAAATAATTAAAACTAATCAATATGAATTTATTGTTTTTACGATGTCAGAGGGTGTTTTATTTGTGGGCTCTGTCAAGCCTCACTGGAAGTCGTGTTTTCGTTTAAATGCAAAGTGCCAGGAGAATCTGTATAAAGAGAGAGAGAGAGAGAGAAAGAGAGAGAGAGGGAGAGAGCATACAAAGCTTTCAATGTCTGGAGCTTTTTTTCTAGTTTATCCGATTTAAACAAATGACAATTTTACAATAAAAACTCGACACACTCTTCGAACAATGCGATTTTGAGAACTTCTTTCTACAAGCGGCAAGTTTCCGTAATAAGTAAACCGGTAGTCGCGTTACAGTTGTATGGTGTAACGACTTATATCACATACCGTCATACAGCCGAGGTAGATGTAGGAAACCGGAATCTGTCGAAGTTTGCCGAATGGTAGCGATTCATATGGCCTACAATGATCCATCGGGACTTTAATGTGAATATCCCAAATTGCGCAGGTTTTCTAATATCTAGTCAAATGTAATTGAATTTTATTCACTGTGATATACCTCGGGCATATGCTTTAAATTATTATGCAATATTAATTCTAAACGACTTCTATATTATTGATGAATATTAGCTTCATTCAAAACATCCAAGTGGCATAAGATTTCAAGTTTGAATATTTTATAAAGAACCATTAAAATAGGCCTTTGATTTATGTTTCTCCAACCTTCAGCGATTGATAAAAGTCATAGGCTGAAATAATGGAATTATTTACAAGCTTTTTTCATTTCACAAACAGGTTACTTGATCGTCCTATTTATCATACTTAATTGGGGGAGGGGGCGTTTTCAATCATAAATTCCATCATTTAGTCCGGTGGTGTCTTGTGGTTTCGATTGAAGCTTTTACGTGGCAAGATGTAGGGTCGCATGCGTAATCTCGTGGGTCCAGGGTTTGTTGCTCTGGGTCCCCCGGTCCACCACCGCTAAAGCTCCCTAACGATTAAGCACCTTGTGTCAGTCCCGAAGTGACTTAGTTTGCCTTGAGTGGACGTTAAACACCATCACTTTCGCTTCACGAACTTAAAATAAAAGGTCGGGCTTCGCGAACTTAAGATACAAGGTCGAATTAAATTCCAAATGCCATATCACCATTTCGGCTAGTGAAAATGTTTAATCACTGCCCTAAAAAACCTTGGTTCAACGACGAAATCAATAGCTATTTTGTTTCCTGTTCCTTTGTTTTTCGTCCCATCCGAACGACTAGACACAGTGCCTTGTCAGGCCCCTGTCCTGCCTCAATGACAAGAGGAAACCACTCCTGAAATCTTGCAAGTCGGCGTCTTACTCACAGACCCAACGCGACTTCCGCTGCCAACATGAGCTAGTTGGTTCAAATTATGGTTCAAATTAGTGCTATCCTGACCGTACAATTATTGTACGTAACCCTATTCAGCAAAATCCCTATATCTTGATTTATGAATGCAAGGCTGTTTGTTGGCGAAAACCGGTAGCGCACTAATTTGAAGGTGAATCGATTTATTGCAAAGTCGATTATATATCGATGTTGTTTCTATTGCTCTCAATGGCAATCAATCGTTCTTAGGACATTTAAGACGAAGTCTGACATTTTGAACACAATGCCACTTTCTAATTAGGTTTCAGATTATTAATTAACATCATGGCCCGAGAGTTGTTTGTTGTTGTCCTGGAATTCCTTAAAGCTGAACTCCGATTACAAAACTACAGTAATGATCAAATAAAAAAAATTACTGCTAAACATAATCGCCATACTTGTTTTCAATTTGCCGAACAAGTATGGCCGCTGTACGGTGTACGAAAACAGAGGCAGGCCACGCCCACATCCAGTATACACTTTGGCCACCACACTGTCCACATCCGGCTAGCAATATTTCAACTACCAATTACCAGCTACTGACTGGGCGGTTTTTCTCTATAAATTGACTGGAAATATTATTGCTACACAATTATTATGTCTGATCAGGTACATATTATTTTACAAATTAGAAGAAATAAGTAAAGTCCGGTGTACCTTTGCTCTAAAAATGAAAGAAAACTACTCCAAACAACAACAAATCTATGTTGTTGACATAACATCAAGGGACATAACCACCTATGTCCCTTGATCGTCATAAATAACAACAAGATGAAAATTATTTTGAAGTGAAGACATACTTCTTCGATGGAGAGAACAGTTGTTTTATTGCTGCTTTGGATACATTTTGGAACGATAATACTGAACTTTATAATACTAGAAATCATTTGGTGTTTCTACCCTGTTGTGCAAAACCTTTCAAGAAATAAGAATAAACATGGTTGGATGATGTCGGTAGATTTGTTGTTTGTTTGGGGTAAGACACTTTTTCCTATACTTTTAGAGCAAAAATATACCGTAGGTTACTTATTTCGTACAATTAGTAAAATAATATGTAATTGATCAGACATAATAATTGTGTAGCAATAATATTTTCAGTAAACTTATAGAGAAAAGCCGCTCACTCAGTAGGTAATTGGTAGTTGGAATATTGCTAGCCGGATGTGGACAGTGTGGTTGACACAGTGTATACTGGATGTGGGCGTGGCCTGCCTCTGTTTTCGTACACCGTACAGCGGCCATACTTGTTCTGCAAATTGAAAACAAGTATGGCGATTATGTATGGCAGTATTTTTTTTTATTCAATTATTTCTGTAGTTTTGTAATAGGAGTTCAGCTTTAATAACAATGACCAAATCTGTGGTGTTTGTTAAAACAATATTGTCTGAACACACCCAGACTATGTGTAGATAATTTAAAATAACAATAATTCCAGGAATTAAAGGTTAAACAGAACACTAGTTGAAGGAGTGTAATATTAAATATTGAATCGATAAGTCTCTTTCAATGACGTTTCATACAGAAACAGAATACTACAGTCAACTCAAAAATAGCTAGCCTGGAGGTCTCGTATTCGTTTACTGCATTGGCCGACGTGGTTTCCACGGAGGGCCTAACAAGGACAGCTGTCTGGTCGTTTGGAGGTTCCGTGTATACATTGGCATGCATGTAAAAGATCCCTTGGCAGTTGGAATTCGATATAAGAGTAGGTCAAAGTGCCGCTGCCAGGGCAAAATGTCCCTTATAGCACACTGTATCACGCATGCCCATTGGAGCAGAACAGTAGGACGTTAATTGTTGAAGGGGTCGTGGTGGCTCGGTGAATAAGGCGCTAGCTTGCTCACCAGGTCTTGGGTTCGATCACGTTGTTGGTCGAGAGAGAAAATTCCCGCGAATTTCCCAGCATGGTTTCAGCGGGTCTTTCATGGACATTGTCTAGTCGTTCGGATGGGACAACAAACCGAGGGCGAATAGGATGCGATATTAATTAGAAGCGCGTCGATTCCAGCGACCTGCCATGCATAACCTCGTGAATTTTCGTTGTGTTATCCAGTTTCCTTCTGGAACTAACGAGAACCCTTTGCGAATAAATCCAAATAAAACTCCCTCTCTCTCGTAATGTTGAACCTGACCTCGTCGCTGTTGGTCCTTCACATGGTGATCCTTTTGGCGAAATTGTGGATTTAGAACCTGAAGAAGGGTCACATGTTTTAAAAAGAAAAAGGCCAGCAAAATTAAGAATTGGAAAAAGAACTTTCGATAAAACAAAATCAAGAGAGCATATTGGTGCAACAGCAGATAACTCAGGGCCTCAAATTGTCAATGCTATTGTTAAAAGTTTAAATGAACCTAAAGTTGATCTTATGCGTAAGTAAAATACTGTGTTTTCTTTCTTGCTATTTGGGGGCGGGGGCAGTATGACAAGGAATAGGACCGCCTGTCCAAACTAGTGGTTTTCGTCACGTTCTCCAGTTTTCTCCCACTGCTAAACACCCTATGTGCAAGGAAATTATTGACATTAGTCCTAAAATGACCTAGTTTGTGTCGAGTGGAAGTTAAATCTCTCTCTCTCTCTCTCTCTCTCTCTCTCTCCCTCCCTCTCTCTCTCTCTCTCTCTCTCTTTCTCTCTTGTGTCGAGTCGACGTTAATCTCTCTCGTGGGTTTTCTCCGTATTATCTATGATTATCCGACACCTGTTCGGGAACGAATGAATACCATTAAAGATAATAATGCTTATTTGTGGCACCCTCGTTCACTCTCTCTCTCTCTCTCTCTCTCTCTCTCTCTCTTCGCAAACTCTTCGCACTCAACTGCGTTATAAAAAATAAATGATTGAACTTGTTTATAATCCACAACGAGGCATTAACCATTTGTTATTTTACCAGTAGAGAAGAGATTGCAGTATCCGGTCTTATACAATTCGGAAATAGTTCCATAAAATATTAAATTTCTCATCTCATGTTTTCTTAAAGTGTAGACGGCGCAGTAGTAAAATGAAATCATTGGATTTTATTGATTTTTATAAGATTTCGTAATCTGTTATACTCTTCAACAAATCACAACATTTAAACCGCTTTGGGCTGTTGGATGGCCGCATGGTTAACACGTGCTATATCATAAGGTCTGTCATTGACTCAACTGGCGTGGTTTCGATTCACCGGCTGTACGTGACAATGAGTAGGGTCGCCTATCGAGCCTCGTGGTTCTCTGGGTCCTCCGGTTCCCCCTACTACGCGCAAGCAAGTGATAAAAATAAACCATATGTTTGTCCCGAAATGACCTAGTGTGTATGGACGTTAAACCATCTCTCTGTCTGTCTGTCTCTCTCACTTATTGTCTTTTAAGGGGTTTTGTATCCCTTCAAACTAAGATCTGCAACAGGTTCAATTCCGTTCAGTATGTTTACAAAGATCTGATGAAGTGAAAATTGCGCAACATTCGCCAATTTGTACAATCGACAAAAACAAGCCAGCGTCACCTATAAGCGTTGTGTTAAATCGTTTGATTGGCCTCTTCTTAATCCGTTTGCATCCATTGATAATTGTGTCTTGTTTGCAGTACATTTAAGCATGAATTAAACCGTGTCTGAAAAATGCTAATGATAGAGAGAAATTAGGTTTAACGTCCGCTCGACACAAATTAGGTCATCTTGAGACTTACATATGATTTAATCTATTTCAATAATTCGCTTGTGCGTAGAACTCTTTAGCAGTGGGAGGAAACCGACGGGAGTGGACAGGCGACCATAGTTCCTGTAACGTACAGACGGCGAATCGAAACCGCGCCACCTGACACAGTCATAAACATTATCATGTAACGCGCACGCATTAATCATTCGACTACAGAAACCCCCTAAAATGCAAACGACAATCATAGTTCGAATACCGAGTTTAGCGAAACATATTTTTCAAACCCGGAGTTGCGGTTTAACCCCGCATCCGTTTTGGGGTTATCTGTGTTGTGTGGTTATCATTGATGTGTTGTCTGGTTATCAGTGATGTGTTGTGTGGTTATTAGTAATTTGTTGTGTGGTTACATGTATTTGTGATGTGATGTGTGGTTATCTGTGCTGTGTGGTTATCTGTGTCGTGTAGTTATCTGTGCTGTGTGGTTATCTGTGTTGTACTGTGTGGTTGTCTGTACTGTGTGGTTATCTGTGTTGTGCTGTGTGATTATCTGTGGTATATCACACAGCACAACATTATCTGTTGTGGTTATCTGTGGTATGTTGTTGTGTGGTTATCTGTGATGTGTTGTGTTGTTATTTGTGATGTGTTGCGTGGTTATCTGTGCTGTGTGGTTATCTGTGCTGTGTGATTATCTGTGTTGTGTTGTGTGGTTATTTGTGTTGTACTGTGTGGTTATCTGTGTTGTGTTGTTATTTGTGATGTGTTGTGTGGTTATCTGTGATGTGTTGTGTGGTTATCTGTGATGTGTGATTATCTGTGTTGTGTTGTGTGGTTTTCTGTGTTGTACGATGTGGTTATCTGTGATGTGTTGTGTGGTTATCTGTGTTGTGTGGTTATCTGTGATGTATTGTGTGGTTATCTGTGTTGTATTGACTATTGTGTAGTAATCTGTGATGTATTGTGTTTGTGTGGTTTTCTGTGTTGTGTGGTTGTCTGTGTTGTGTTTTTGTCCTTCCTTTTAATTATCTGGGGTGTGTTGCGGTTACCCGGGATTTGAAACGATAGATAACATATTAGTTCCATAATAAATAATTGATTTAATGCCGTTGTGTTCTAGGGTCGCCTGAGGTCGTTTTGTTTCACTAAGTTAAATATAAATATTTGAGATTTGGTAGCAATAATTAAAGAAATGTTAAATCAGCACGCAGGTCATTGTGAAAGAAGGTGGATATAAATATTTAAAAATGATATAATCTATAACTTTATCACTAGCTTATTGTCAATATTAACATAGCCATATTAACCCCATGCGTCAATTAATAATGAAAAATGCCCCATTTATCAACAATGAATAATTATGTATATTGATGACTTGCCCTGTGAGATATATAAGATAAGACGTTTATTAACAACCAGTCTTAAAGGAGCTAAATCGCTAACATTTGGGACCTAGGAATTGACAAAAGTGGGTCGCAACGCATATAATACTGTAATATGAATGTATATAAACTGATTTACATTCAATGGTTCTCGTTTGTACTCCAATTTCAAATCCGTTTTGTTCAGCGAAATAAGCCAGCAGTTTCAATCGGGTGCACATTTCTAGTGTCTGGTTATTCCAGTCTACATATGCCGTTTGATTTGGTGCAATGTTTCTTGCCTCGTTTATCGAGTCTCTTGCTAGAATTGGGGATGAAACGCATTATGGTACACGATTCGTGCACCAATGGTAAAATGTTGTTTTTTTCATAAATATTGGATATCAGAAGCCCACCTTTTCCGGTAAGATCACAACACCAATGTTGATTTAAATTGACCAATAATTCGTGTTTTCAATGTTGAAGGTTTTGGATGATATTGAGTTAGAGACTTAGCTACTTTCAACAAGAGGTTTGATTTCCATCCCGCGCGGGACGACGTTAAGAGGGAAAAGGGAAGGGTTGGGTGGGAGACTGGGGTGGGGGAGCACTGAGTTTAACGTACACTCAACACAAACTAGGTTATTTCGGGACATACATATATGTCAGTTTTATTACAATAAGTCGCGTGCGCGCAGCGGTCTTTGGCAGGGGTGGGGCGGAGGAACTGGAGAAAAATCCACGAGGTTGGACAGTCGACCCTACTCCTTGTCTCGAACAAGCGGGGCATCAAAACCACGTCCCTTACCTCAATGATAAACCTTATGATGCAACAACGTATAAATAACTTTTGTCAGGAATTAAAACAAGAGTAGACGGAAGCGCCGCTGTCCAAGCGTGCGTCGTTGGGTCAAAATAGCCCTTATCCCACACTTCATAGCGCTTGCCCACCTTAATTAATCCATTTGCTCCAGAAAAGTAGGACGTTAAACCCATTAGAATCATTCATTTCATTGATTGTAATGACTGATAAGATATTTAGTATTTTGATGATACAAATAACCATAACCGTATCGTCCCATGATAAGGTAAGGTTACCTAATATCCTGATTCCAGATTCATTGAGAAACCAGGATCGGAACGGATCATAACTGATTGTAGGTGGATCAATACGGGGGATTAATTGATTGGAAGAAGAATCGTAGTTATAATTGAAAACTCTTGTAATTGTAACGGATCGATGTTTTTAATGGCTGTTTTAGGAGTTCCTATCTCTTCTATTTCTTTAATACAAAGCTTGGAGTGATTTGTAATAGCAGGATAAAAAAAACACAGATCCAGAATCGAAGATATGTTCTGTTATAACACATCAAAAACAGGTTATTAAAATTACGCAAACATTTGAATAAGTATATATTGAAAACACTTGTTCGTATTTCGCTATTTAGAAAATTGTTTCGTAAATTTCGATTTTTTAAACTGTTATTTGTTATGTCCTACTGGGCTTTGAGGACATTTATTATCTTAGATATCATCGTAGGGGGTGAATTATCGGACGGTAGATCTTTCAATGTCTTATCGATTAGTCTTACAATACACTTTTGTCAAATTGATCCTTTTTTATATTTTATGACTTCTGAAAGTCTAATAGATGAAATCGATCGACATGATCATGCGATAGTTTGGTGAAGAATAATAACTCGACTTGCTTCATCCCAAAATAAATACAGATTCTAGCGTTTGATTACTGAAATTAAGATGTAAAACTGAAAATAAAATTTGATTGAATATATCGATTTTAATAATTTGTTTGCAGTTCATGCACTTATTTTTTTTTACATAACCAAGGAAGTAAAATGAAGTCCAAAACGAAAATAAGTGAATAAATGTAATAAAATTGGATTTTATGATCCCGGAAATACGTGTACCCTTTTATCACTCGGCAAACCTCGACAGATTCCGGGACCTACATCTAGTCTCGGCTGTATGACGAATTCCGTCATATTGGAAGTATTTTAAAGGTCCCGGATGAAACATGGCTGCACCGATGGTGTCTTGTTTGTTTGTAATAGCGTCAAGTTTTCCTGTTAAAGATACATTATGGGAGATTTTTACAAGGAGTTAGCCATTCTTGCTATAACAGTTCAAAAATAGATGCTCAAACAAGAATATATTGAAAATTTCAGTCAAATTACTTTATCCTGAACAAAGTTGTTACCACTATAATTTTTTACTAGAAATAGTAGTTAAATTTCATCGACACCGTTTTCCCATTATGGCCGATTGTTGATTGACAGGCGTTAACTCCACCTATATAGTCTCGATTATCAAGTAATGTTTACACTGACTAGTACCGATAGCGTATTCGGTTTGAGACAGGACTGCAATTCAATTCGTATACATTTATTTTTTACTATAAATTAGAATTAAGACTTTTAATATATAGATAAGAAGAGAAAGTCTGCGATAGGATATTAAAGTTTGAAAGGAATGGGCCAAATCAACGAGGCAGTATTGTAAATAAATTATAATAAATAGCCGACTTCTTGCGTTGCCTGCGTGTACTCTTTTGTACTTCAGGTAGGCCTAAGCGACTCCCTAAGCAGACGAATAGAAAACAGTCCGGAAGTATGATGACGTCAACGTCACGGAGAAGCCCCTCCCACGACGCCATAGTGATTAAATCAGTCGACGAAATCCTGTTTTAATCCGAGCCCAATCCAAGCCATCCGTAGGTCTACAGAGTTAATTTTGGGCTTGTTATTTAAATAAAGATCTAATTTATAATTTCTATGACTTCTGAGGCCCAAAGGAAGACCGACAAAAGTCAGTTTTTGCTCTCCCATAATGTATGTTTAAAGTAAACCGGTAGCCGCATAGCAAATGTATGGGCGTAGGTACGTATCTCCCACTGTCATACAACCAAGACTAGATGTAGGTTCCGGAATCTGTCGAGGTTTGCCGAGTATCTTTTATGTACTTAGACATATCACTCACATTGCGCACTATAAATAGTTCCCGGTAAATCATCAAATCGGATGTTGGCGAATGAGCTTTTGTTGTCAAGATGTGGAAAATTTTCCAAGATCATTAATATGTAAATCATGCAACGAACCGATGCCTAATTGTCGTGAAATAGACAGTATTTCATCATAATAAATCCTGCCAATCAATAGCCACTGGGGGCGGAGCTTAGGAACAGCATTCAAGCTGATTAATGACCGGCAAGTGTTGCCAACAAACGAATCGAAATATAAGGTTCAAACAAATGGATAAATTTTCATACTTGATCAAGTAAGGGGTAGCATTTTAAATGAGACCAACCAAAGCTGGATTCACCGTGTCATTGTTCGGACTGAACGAAAACCAGCCGCCATGTACATGTTGACGTGAACGGGAAAATAACCCTTGGCAGTTGCAAAACGATTAAAGAGTGGGTCGAATAAAAATTTTAACACAAAGTACACATCATTTGGTCTAGAAATGGATTGGAATGAAATGAAATGAGGTTTACGTCATACATTGTGCAATGGGGGAAAATTTGCCCGGACAGCAGCGCTACCGCGGACTACTCTTAAATCGAATTCTAACCGTCCATGGATCTTTTTAACGTGCACACCATTCGTCCCAATTAACCTGACTGGTACAGAAACCCGATTTCAGGATAAAAACAAAATATTCGGATAAGAAATAATTTTAAAAAATTCAAAATGGCGGACAAAAGCCATGGACCAACGAATGACAGACGAACATTTTCTTGTCACCCGACTCTGGGGAGGTAGAATCTGTCGGAACATAATATTGTGACAATTTGCGACTGTGTAATTTATTCAGTGAACACCACCCATTATGCAACTATACTGACGCAAAACACAATCTGATAATGGCAAAACTACTTGTAAACTATGTCATATAGAAAGCGAATCCTGGAAAGAAATGTAAGTTGCCATAGCTATGACAGTTTATCAATATTTTATAAGATTGTAGCTGCACATTTGATTGTTTTGATCAATGTATGGCCATGTTGTTGGGATTGTTATTACATTTAATCAATAAATACCATTTTTTTCTGTCTCCTGTTAAAGAGGCGGTGTTATTTTTTTTCGATAACATCATCATTTCATGAACTTTATCCACCGATCAGGAGAGGGAGAGAGGGGAAGGGGGGGGGGACAGGGAAAGGCGGAGAGAGGGGAGAGGAGGCAAGGGGAAAAAGGAGGGGGGAGGGAAGGAGATGGAGAGAGAGGCATGAATATCGAGGGGGAAGGAGAGGCATGAATTTCGGGGGAGAGAGGGGGAGCAGGAGGATAACTTCATTATTGAATGAACTGACCGTGGGAGAGAGAGGGGAGGAGAGGGATGAATTAAGGGAGAAAGAGTGTGTGTTTGTGAGTGAAAGAGAGAGGGGGGGCAGAAGGATAACATCACCATTGAATGAACTGGGAACTGGGGTTAAACTTGTATGCACTGGGAGAGAGAGAGAAAGAGAGGGGAGAAGGGGGTGGGGGTAGAGAGAGTGGAGGGATGGAGAGAGAGAGAAAGGGAGCGGGGCAGGAAGGGAGCGGGGGAGGGTAAATGTCTACTCGACAAAGACAAGGTATGATTTGGACTAACCTGGCACTATTTTAGTTCAATAAATTACCTAAAGCAGTGGAAGGAACCGAGAGGGGCCAGGAAAAGACCCACGAGGTTACACAAGCGGCCTAGACCCCGTAAATGCTTGGATTTGAATTTAAGATATAAATTGTATAAGACAAGGTATATTGTCACCGAATTTAAACAGTTTATAAATACAAATACTCCCGACACCCCCAGGGCAAATTTAATAAACAAGATTTATTTAATTGAAATTACACGTCTGCTAGATTTTTCCACCATTTTCTTTTCAATGAACCCTAGTCGTTAAGCGGAAGAAATCAGATAAACTGATTCTATAGAAATTGTTTGTTTTCATTTTTATGTTTTGTAACGAAGCACGTAAATATTAACTCTTATTACATCGGTCTCCAGGGTAACTTAATTGATCCTAAATTAAACAAACACCACAGAAAACAAAAAATTAAAAATGGATTGCCATTGAATTTATCGATGTTTAGATACAATTGCAATATTTGCTGGCTGTTTTTTTAAAAACGTGTTCTGACATTAATTAAAAATTCTGTTTAATCGTTTTGTCGATCAGGCGTGAGCAAACAGAAATAAGAACCTGCCATATTTGATAGTTGAATCTAAGTATGGAACTTTTTTGACATATTGATTGTGTTATACATCAGACAGCATAACTGAAGACACCTCGCGAAAATACTAGGACTATAAAAAAAAAACAACAAAATTACAAGATGTTTTGATCAAAGACGAACGTATTTTGACACATCTATTTTCCGTTAAATGAAAGAAAGGGAGGTTTTTTTTTGCGTTTCCCAAAAAAGGAGCATATGGAAGGGAAGTTGGTATATCTTTAAATATATATTCAGATGCCAGGTTTATGATTTATTCCATCGATTTAAAGTCTACTCGCATCACAGATTGTGGCTGTTTGTTAACAGACAGAAGAATCAGTCAGGTGATTTTACAGCCTTGGGATTCAAGGTTGATATTCATGTTGAGCAGTTGCCATGGTGAAAAATGAAACCCCGTAGGCCTACTTTACTCTAAATTGGTCACAGGCCCTTTCCGACGTCACGTTTTGAACCAAAATGATTGTTCTATACACTTGATATTTTTTCTTGGTTTCGCCTATCCAATTCGTGGGTTTTCTTAGAGTCCTCCGATTTCCGTCTGCTAAAGACCCCTAGGCACAACACATGGCTCAATTTTATTTCAATAATTCGCTTGCGCGTAGGGTCTTTAGCAGTGGGAGGCAACGGTAGGACCCGGTTAAAACCCACGAGGTTGGACAGGTGACCTTACACGCTAGATGAATCAATGACAGCCCTAATAATACAACGCGCACGCGCTAACCATTCGACCATCCACCCCCACCCCCACTCCCCATGTATTCGCTAATAAGACGACTGGCACAGAGAGTTCAGATAGTAGACAACCGTACTTCATCGCTCTTATTTCGATGTTCGGCAGGCCTATGAGATTTTATTCTAAATTAAAGGATCGCTTCTATTTCGAAGATCGGGAGGCCTTTGAGATTTTTTTACTTAATTCAATGATCGCTTCTACTTCGAAGATCGAGAGGCCTTTGAGATTCTTTACTAAATTCAATGATCTCTTCTATTTCGAAGATCGGAGGCCTTTGCGATTTTTACTAAATTCAATGATCGCTTCTATTTCGAAGATCGGAGGCCTTTGAGATTTTTTTTTTGAATAAAGTAGTTCTATATAAATATATGTAGCATTCCCGGATCAAATACAAGACTGGATGTATTTATAAATCAATGACGTGTTGAATAGCTTTGATGACAAGACTTAGTCACTGATGATTGATCGTCCTCAACATGTTCCTGCCATTTTTGTTTTATCGGAAAAAACAATCGAACCACCTTCACCAATCCGCCATTAAATCAAAAACAAACAAAGGAACCAGAAATCTGAAGATGTGCATGGAATTAGTTTCACAAAGCGAAGAAACTAGACACAGCTGTCCTTGTCAGACTCTCCGCCCTGCATCACTCACTCAGGGGGAAGCATGTGGAAAATCTCAATGGACTTTCTCTTACTCACTTAGCCACCGCGGTTCCTAGTATCAAAAAGAAATGGGACGACTATGTTCCATCCGTGGCTCCTAATACCAAAAGACTTGTTCTTTTTGTACTATCCGATAGACTAGAGGCTTTTAGGCCAACACCGTTGTCTTGATTAGTAAGTCCAGTGCTCAACGAGTCACCTTGGTTCTCCATCAGCAATGTGAAAACATAAATATGTTCAACCATAAATTGTACAACCAACGCAAACTGTCCAGTGGTCCAAGTTCCTAACAACTGGGTAAAACCTGTCCTTACATTGAGCTACAAGTAGTGATGTGGGTTGTGCACAATGTGTGCTAAACTTCTCTCGTCAAATATAGCTTCTCCTTGTCTTTAATAAATGGAACGCATGAACCCCTCAAATGCCATAAATAATTAAATAAATGGAGCTTTGCCCAGTTTGGGGTGAAATGGTCAAATGCGCACAAGACTGGCCCTGATGTATTGTATGCTTAACTTCTCTACTCAAATACAGCATACCCCTGTCTGCGTATGGAACCTCTCAAATGCGATGAATAATTTTGAAATTGGTTAAATTTTCAATATATTTGTTTTTCTTTTAGGAGCTGGATTTCTGGGGTTTGAGCGAGTCAGATATTGAACCGTGTTGTTGGGGTAATTACAGTAGATTCAAAGACAATAAAGAAACGTTGGCTGCTTTAGATGATAATTTTATGTCTAGTACGATTGATTCAAGCGATGCCTGGAATGAGAAACCCTCCAATCTCAACAAGTTTAAACGTAAAATGTGGATATTTCTGGAAGATCCCACATCGAGCAGAGGAGCAAAGGTAAATCATCAATCTGTTTAAAACACAGTTCCTATTTCGTTTCGTTTTTTAATGCTTAAAATTTTCTTTTACTTGTCTTTACTACACTAGGATCCGGAAGAGTTGTTTTCACTGACGTGTTCTGAATGATATGAAGCATTAGCCAATGAGACGGTCTGTTACGGCGGCTTCTTAGCCGTGGAACGATAACGCTGATTGATTAATCAATGTCTGACGTCATAGGACCAAAAACCACCCGTGTGACCTCTGACGCGACCTCCCAATACAACTGGTCAGATCTTCATGTAGTGTAGACCATGAGAAGTATAAAAAACGAAACGAAATATAGATCTGTATTTTTATCAGATTGATAAATCATTGACCCCTTTATATACTTTTAGGGCCTAAAGAAAGACCCACAATAGGCATATTTAGCTCTTGCGTAATGAATGTTTTGGATATGTAAAATATAATGTGTAGAATATGTATAACTATAACATATCTGTCCTTGTCGGTCACATTTTGCCGGTTCCTGCCAGTGCTTAGCAGGACCGCGTAAATGCGCCATAAAATCCTAGCGCGTTTTCAAGGTGATATGTCTATAGAGGCGAAGAGCTCTTAAGCTAAAAACAATATTCAATTGATTGTTCGATAATCTTTCATTATATTAAATCTGTTTTTCAGGCCTACGCCTTGCTGTCCATGTTTTTTGTTCTCTTATCAATTGGTGTATTTTGTTTAGAAACGCACGCGCTGTTCCGTGTTCCTCTAGATGGTGTAACGGTGCCGAATGGAACAGTATTGTCACCGTCATACACCTATAAAGGTGAGCACACGTGTTGCTGTAGAATGAGAGTAAGTAATGAACTGACGTTATCGCAGACGGAGCCGCACGACGCTATGACGTACTTGGATTACCTGTGTGCTGCTTTTTTTACTTTTGAATTTATCACACGTTTTTTCTTCGCCCCACAAAAATTACAGTTTTTAAAGAAACCGTTAAATATTATCGACATATTGTGTTTATTGCCTCACTTTGTGGCTATCATTTTAAAAACCATCAACCCGGCTGATTCAGCAAGTCAGATTTTAAAGTCTGTTTTAGCTCTGAGAATTATTCGAGTTCTAAGAATCTTCAAACTAATGAAACACTACACTGCTTTTAAAATCTTAGTCTACACAATCAAAGTTAGCACCAAGGAACTTCTTCTTATGGTAATATTTCTTTTCACCGGTGTGCTAATATTCGCTAGTATAATATTTTACGTTGAAAACAGCAACTTTAACAGCATCCCTATCGGATTCTGGTGGGCACTAGTAACCATGACAACCGTGGGATACGGGGACAAGGTTCCGGAAAGCGAAGGGGGGTACCTAATTGGTTCTCTATGTGTGTTATGCGGTGTATTAACTGTGGCATTTACTGTACCCATCGTAGTGAATAATTTCACAATGTATTACGCGCATGCTCAATCCCGAACAAAGATCCCCTCGGATAAAAAGAGACACGTTTCTATACGACACGCGACAAAGCACGAGAAGGCGGCAGAGTTTGTGAAGAGAGTCGCCACTAATTTTAATCATCTGGATGAGATGAAGACTCCGCGGTATTCTCAGAATGATTCCGGGTTCAACGACAGCCAGAAGAAAGGAGAAGAACCGTATAGAAGTATCTTCCAGTCGCCTGATGATAGCAGCAGTTTGACCAGTTCTAGGATCCAGTCAATCTCAGCTAATTTAGAGAACGCTGATCTGCCACCAGGGACTCCGTCTAACCTACCAGGAACTCCCGTTTGTCTGGATTTCGATGAGAAATCGGTAAGTATTAGCTTATTAGAGAGAGAGAGAGAGAGAGAGAGAGAGAGAGAGAGAGAGAGGGTGAGAGAGAGAGAGAGAGAGTTGGGGTTTAACGTCAACTCGACACAAACTAGCACATTTCGAGGTTCAATTTCACTTTATTAATTCGCTAGCGTAGAGGTCTCTAGCATGGAATGAAACCGGACGACCCGGATAAAACCCACGAAGGAAGACAGCATCCGTACTCCTTATCATATACTAGCGGGGAATCGAAACCACGCCACTTGACTCAATGACAGACCTTATGACGCAACGCCCCCCTCCCCCATATTGAGGACCCAGTCTTCATTCGGTCGGTTAATGCAAAAATAAGCGCTTTCCAAAAATTAGCGCTTTCATTTATATTGGGGTCCAATCTGATTAAAAGGCAGATTATGTGAGGAATTAGCCTGTAAAACGGTCTGTAACGGCGAGTGCGTGAAACTGTGGGAAACCACCAGAAACGCTTATTGATTAACCAATGTCTGACGTCATAGGGTCAAAAGCCGTTCGTTTGACCCCCTGATGCGAACTCCCACTATAACTTGTCAGATCTTCATGTAGTGTAGACCATCGAAAGTATAAGACCTGTATTTTGATCAGATTGTATTGGGGACCGACTTGAAAAGAGGTATTTTTAGAGAACTACGCTCTTCTGATCCACCTACGCAGTATAAAAAGATACTGTGGTTAGATATATTTCTTAAGGCCACCACCGGATTTTGTCACGGTCATTGAGATGTAAGGGCACGTGATTGTTGACGAGATTGGGGGTTAGGGTTTGGGTAAGTGTTAGGGCTAGATCATGGGTTAGGGTAAGCGCTAGCCCTGTTTACATCTTGTGACTGGAGGTTGCCTTAAGAAATAGATCTTACGCTCATATGCCCAAAAAAGCAACCTTTTTATGAGTGTCGTAATATTCCCCGGTACCCATTACAGTTTTCCTGCGACAAAGTTTACAGTATTCGAATGTTAAGGGAAAGTAGCGAGTCATTTGGTTTTGTTTATGAAAGGTAGATTAGGTAAAATTAGATAAAGAGCTAACAGTTCTCGCTAAGATAGTTAGAAAATAAATAATGAAAACAAAATATGCTGAATACTTCAGTCAAATTGCAGCACTCTGAAACGAGATATCAGCCATTGAATTTTAGGCTAGTCTCGGTCGTCATTACTGTCGTTGGTAGAATAACAATGTCTCGATTATCCATTTTTACATTAAATTATCCATCACAAAATATATTCAAATCCATTAAATATCACAGGCTAACGATTGTATCGAGAGTCGATTATGGTCTGGTTAAGTTAATTAATGTCTTATTAATTATTTAGATAACATTTAAGGCCCCAAGAAAGACCCACAATAGGCAGATTTAGCTCTTGGATAATGTATGCTCAATATATGACACCTTGTTTAATAGTCTACGTATGGAAGTGCAAATAACAAGCTAACATTGCGGGAGGATGTCTGTGATCAGTTTAATTGCTTACCAGACATACTTCGGGTCCATACGTACTTCCGGTCATATAAGTTTAATTGCTTACCAGACGTACTTCCGGTCATACAATCATTATACCAGACGTTATCAAAATAACAATATTGTATGAGAAACTAAATATACTATTTATATATAGTAAACACGTCATTGTCATTAACAATCTCGTGTTATATCAAGAAACCACTGAATCGAGGAAATACATTGATATACTCGTTGGACTACTAGTAACATCACTGGTGCACGCTACCATCTTTAAAAGTCTATTGAAACTTTATATATCACCACTTGATTGTCCATCGTAATAAAATAGATTTAAACTTACGGTACTAGTGTATGTGGATAGTCAGCGCAGTCTATAGCTTATTACAATGAGAATGGTCATGTACAATCTATAAATTTTCCGAGAGGGGGCGGGGGTGACGCCACTGTCTATACTATAAGCAAGTGTGACCAACAATATGTATGTATGTAAACTGATTTACATTCAATCGTTTCCGAGAAGTCCACCTTTTCTCGATAAGATCACAATATCAATGTTGATTTAAATTGACAAATTTTAATAATTCGTATTTTCAATGTCGAAGACTTTGGGTGATACTGTGTTAGCGATTTCGCTACTTTAAAATTTAAAAAAATTCATTTGAAAAGAGGAATATTCTTCAGATCATGCTCATACTTTTCGACATTTTTTTATTACTTTATGTTGTTGATTGTTTGACACCAAATAATTCTAATAAATTCACCTATCTGCGACATGTTCCTTTATGTTTGTAAATGGCTCATTTCTAATAATCGAGACTGTAAGCGCCAACAATTTACTATAAATGTTTTATTGCGACGGACGATAAAAATATGTCTCAAAATAGCCTGACTAATAATTGCTTTATATGAATGTGACTATAAATGACAGCATCTGTATAGATGATAGTAATATATTTAAGACTATCGACCAACCATGACTCCAGTAAGTTGATAGATGAAGAATTAGTGTTGAACATTCATCAGACTTCCTCTGGTTTCAATATATTGATTCAGTTTCTCAACATGTTTTGTCTCTGGCAGTATCAGGGGAATAAACAGGACAACAAAAGAAATATACCGACAATAAAAAAAATATTGACGAGCAGTCAACGTGGCTGTAAGCCAATAGCACGTGCTATAAGATGGTCCCGCGCTATAAGGTGGTCCCGGGTTATACGGTGGTCCCACGATCTAAGCATTAGAAATGCGGAAAATGGGGCTATAAGATGGTCCCGCGCTATAATGCGGCCCCGCGCTATACTGTGATCCCGCGAGCTGAGAATTGAAAATGCGGATAATGAAGCAACGTCCCTGTGCTATAAGGTAGTACCGCGCTATGAAGGTGATCTGAAAATCAAAAATGCGGGGAATTTTCTCGCCTTCCGCCTCTTGATATGATTAATCTTATATTTTTTTAAAACATTATTGGTGACCGGCTAACGAAACCATGGTCCCACCCCGCTTTAAGGCATTTCCGCGTCTTATTCATCTTCAATAGAAGGCTTAAAGGGACCCCCCCCCCCCCCACCATCTAAGAAAGGGAAATCCCAAAATTGTTTGTGGTAACATAAGTCATATATTCTAACATATACATTCGAGATTGGGTATTACCAGATTTTAGAGAAAGACAAAAAAGGATACCTAGTCTGTAGGGGCGTTGGGTGGTCTAATGGTTAGCGCGTGCGCGTTGTATCATAATGTCTGTCATTGAGTCAACTGGCGTGGTTTCGATTCCCCGGTTGTATGTGACAAGGAGTCGGGTCGCCTGACCAACCTCGTGGGTTTTCTCCGCGTCCGGTTCCCTCCCACTGCTAAAGAGCCGTACGTGTAAACGAATTATTAGAGACTTTTGGCAAGCGTAAATTTCTAGTGCATAGCGCGTATCCGTATGAATTTTGTGTGGGACGTCATCAATGTGTGTGTATTTCTCATACATGATACGGCACACGGATACGGCAGCCCGTATCAAACAGCTTTCGTACGGAGATGGTCCGTATAACAGTGTCTTTTTAGACACTGAAATGTTGTATCAGCGTTTTTATGAATCTATGTGTATCTTAAAACACGGAGGTGTATATTTGATGTGAATTTAATCATAATGAAGACTGGAATTTAAACACTATTTTTTGGAATTTTCATACTTTTCCTGTCTTTCTGCACGCCGATCGGTCTACGCGCTAACTTTAGGTAGATGGGACCTTGCAAATCTGTAAATGATGTGATTCTATGGTAGAGGGGTGTCAATGATAAATAAGTGAAACCCAAAATTGCTGTCGAGTCAAAGTCAAAGATTTTTTTAATAAGATGCGACATTACTTTTTTTTTAATAGCTCAGCGACTGTCGAATGACTTCACACACTCCGAGAAATTGTAGGCAAGGCATTTGGCAGTACTGATGGCGATCTTGGTAGATAACTGCCATCATGCTGTACAGAACTAAGCTCAGCTCAGTGACGCGTACGTACGCGACGCCAGAATCGGCCAAAACTCTAAAACTACTCTGACGCAACGTGTCACGTATACGATACGGATACGTGATACGGATAGGGAAATGCCACTTGCCAAAATTCTCTATTGATATAAAATTGAATCGTGTTAGTCCCGAGTGGACGTTAAATCTCTCTCTCTCTCCCCCTCTCTCTCTCCCCCATCTGCTACGATCCTTTGATAAATCATGTTAATTTCTCCAGTGCGAAAGATGTGGTTTATGATAATGTATGTTATCGAACTGAATTGGCCATCAATCAAATTCATATCGATTAATAGAAACCCTCCCTTTCAAACATATGCGTGCAATGGTTTCTAAATATATAACCAAATTACACACAAGAGTTATTTTTATATAGACTTAATTACATCATTTTTTGATTATTTTTCTTCGTAACGTGGTGGGCGTTGCGATGAAAATAACTTTTCGGTCATGTCATTCTGGTTTGAGAAACAGTGAATCATGAGTGACTGCGTGGTGACGTTACTGGGAGGTGAACGTGTATTAGCAAGTTCTGTTTCGTGACTATAGTTCCATATACATTATAATGTCTAATCAAGATTTAATCATTTAATGTGGAGCGATTTATTTTATGACCATATTTTATACTGTCTACAGATTTCAATCTTATAGCCCCGAGCTTCCTTTGTGTGTCGTCAGAGATAAATTTCCGTTGTCACCAACATTGAGAATAAACAGAGAAATTGAAACATGCTATCTTAGAATATATTTTATTCTGAAGTGACAATATTAATGCTAGCCACGTCAATCTCAATCTCTTGAAATCACAGATCCTATTTCGTTTCGTTTTTTTTAAAAATCGAAAGTTTTATTTGTCTTCACTACACTGGAGAACGCCATGTCGTGTAGGCCATCGAAAGTACAAAAAACGAAACGAAATATAGACATGTATTTCAATCAGACTGCGTCAACCCTGCTGAACTTCCTGAATATACTTAGCGCCATAGAAAACGCATCACTTAGTTTTTCGTATAACAAAATGATCCTGTAAACATATCTTATTTATTTTGCTTCTTATTGTGAACAATATTCAAATGGGAACACAACAATAACAACACATTTGTACACTTATGGATGTTTAATCTGTAATCAACGGTACAAAGTCAGAGGGGTCATAACCAAAAGTACGACACAGATATCAGTAGCTCGTGTGTCCTCCACGGGCTCTTACGCACGCTGTGCAGCGACCTCGCATGGAATTAACCATCTGTGTCGTACTTTTAGTTTAGACCCCTCAGCAAAATAAATAAGATATGTTTACAGGATCATTTTGTTATACGAAAAACTAAGTGATGCGTTTTCTATGGCGCTCAGTGTTTTATTGAGAGGGGGTCGAGTAGTGGAATTGTTTAACGCGTTCACTTTAAGTCATAAGGTCTGT